>VZRO01001047.1:254379-481289 GCA_013397915.1 Daphoenositta chrysoptera
GCATAGACATTTTGGGAACGAGCCGAGCATCCATTTCACACGAGCCTTTACCGGGGACGGGGCAAAGCCAGCGGCCCTTTGCAAACCCCACACCGACAACCAGAAGCTGATTCCGGGGCTGGGGAGGTGTGGAGGAGGTGGGGGGAAGGTTACCCGAAATACCGAAGGAGGAGCAGAGAGGAGAAAAGCCCTCCACGAGCTTCAAAGCCGTCCCCTTCCAGGGCACCGCAAAGCCACCGCACCGCCACCATCCCCGCGGTGTGCAGCAGTATCTGGGGGTAACTTTCCAAATGACTGCTCATGCTCACGCCAGCCCGGGAACGGCATTTCCCAGCGGCTCTAGCTGCCTTTTGAAATTGCAATAAAATCCGTCCTCTGCTGAACCAAATAAAAGAAAGAAAATCCTCCTCCTCCTTCAAACGAATGAACGAACACACAAACAAAAATTGCAAGGATTGAAATTAAGGATAGCATCCAAATAAAGCCTTCCCCTGTCTTTCTATGACAGCACAAAAACTGGCCTTCTGAAGGGTTCAGCCTTATTTAAAATGGAATGGTAATACGAATGTAGGGGTTTGCATAACTTAACCACAGTTCCCAGAGGTCAACATTTCATTGCAATATTTCTTTTTTCCCCCCCCTTTTTTTTAGACGAGGAAATGTTCAAGGCATTTTGCCTCCCTTTCTTACTCTTCCCTCCTTTTTTTTTTTTCTTTTTTCTTTTTCCCCCCTCTTCTTTCTTTGGTACCCACAAAATGCTGCAGAGGTTTTCTGGAGAGGAGTGTGACCGAGCAAAAGGATCTCTATATAGCAATGCCAAGGTTTTTTTTTTTTTTTTTTTTTTTTTTTTTTTTTTAATTGTATCAGAATTCCTTTGCAGGCAAATATTTCCAAAGGGCTCTTCACACCTGACAGTCCAGATAATAAAAGACATGCTTTAATCCCCCTTTCCTTAAAGCCTAATTTTGGATCATGCTCGGAAATCTACATATCCAGTAGATCATTTCTAAAATTTGCCTGTATGGGACCAAAGTGGTCTTTAACTTGGAGATTGTTTAATGTCCGTAACTAAAAAAAATTTCAGCAAAGAAATGTATAAAATGAACCCGAGAGCAAACCAACAAAAGCAACCAGCAAAAACCCCAAGATATTAAACAAAACCAGCAACGAGCACACAAAACACACACCGGCATGGAAGAAAACCTGATCTATTTTAAGTAACAGCATATATAGAAATTTTTTGGACCTGCTCGATTTTTGACAGGTCTTCTCCAAGCACAAAATTAACGATTGGGCGGTGGGACTCCGCGATTTTTAAAAATAATTTTTATTTGTTTAATCGCTGCATTCGAGTGGAATATTTCTTTTAATTTAGTGATGGGTTTTCTTTGGTTTTAGGATGCTCTGCAAATGGGAAAACCTTCTAGTTCCCAAGGGGAGCCCTTTGCTTGTCCCCCTGATTTTCTGCAAAAAAACTTTCCAGCTAGATATCTCGCAAGCCATTTTGTGCCGGTTCTTATTTCTCTGTCCCTCGGGGAGAGGGGGAGAATTTCTCAGCACTGGAGTCACCAAATTGTAAGTGGAAGGGAATGCAGGGGATATCCGAAAACCAGATACAAACGCAACCGTTCGCGGGGACCGAGAGAAAAGGAGGGAAAAAAAGGAAGAAGAGGCGGGGGGGAAATAAAAAGCGAAGTATGAGTGAGCATGCACCGCTTTAGGAGAACGAAAAACAAAAGTGGTTTACGAGAAATCAGAAACTGGTTCCTGCGGACTCGCCTGCCTTTGACAGCGTGCCGGGACGCGAAGCTGCCACCGCGAAGGGAACGCGGGGAGCGGGGTCCCGCCGCCGCCGCCCCGCACCGCGGCCCCCCGCGCAGGTTATCCCGACGTCCCGCTCCTGCATGCACCAGCCGGGCTGCGGTGCGCACAACTTGACACGGAATTTGGCAGTCCACTTACCTATCTGTACAGCAAGGATCAGAGAAATATAACTGCCGTTCAACTTAAGTCCCATCCTACATTTAGTAAAACCATTTGCGGCTGCAGATCTTTAAATAGTTACTTTGGAGAACGTGGGGGAAAGCTGAAAAATAGACATTGCCAACAAGTTCCGAGCAGCGGAGGACTTTGCAGACAAGGGGGGGAGACAAGAGGAGAAGGAGAGGAAGAGGGAGGCAGCGGGAGAGGGCGAGGAAGGCTGGCTGGGAATGGTTCGCTCCATTAGGAGGGGGCGGAGGAAGTACAGCCTCACGCCCACCACCGGCCCTGACGTGGGGGGATGACACCGACCGGGTTTTTTTCCCCTCTTCTTATTTTTTGTTGTATAAATGTGCACCTTGGAAGAGGAGCGCCATTTATAGGCATCACAGGCTGGATTTACCCGCTCTCCCCGTGTCCCCCCGCCCCATAAATCGCCGAGAAACTCCCCCCCGCTCCCCGCGTTCCTCCCGCCCCGTGCGGTGGCGCTGGGGGCGGCCGNCCGGCCCCCGCGCTGCGCAGCGTGCAGGGGGACAGGGACGTGCGGGGGTCCCCTCCCCCTGCCCGCCCCTCCCCCACCATGACGTCACCCTCGGGCTGAGGTTTGGGGGGAGCGGGGAAGGAGGGGGGCTGGTCTCTCCCGGCCTTTCTGCCGGTGCTCAATCCCGGCGGCAGCAGCCCGGCGGTGACACCGCAGCGGGTGGCGTGGCGGGAGGGGTCACGCGTGGGACAGCCCTGGGGAGTGGCGGTGGGACCGTGGCACCCAGCCATCGCACCCCATCCTCTGGGGACAGGCTACAGGTGTGATGGGGCTGGGTGGAGGGCACGGGGCCGTCCGAGGCTCTGATGAGCCCTGCCGGGGATAAGGCTTCTTCTGGGGTACTCTGTCACCCAGGGACCCTCCCGGGACCGTCCTCAAGGCCATCCCCTCCAGCAGCACGAGAGGGACCTCAGGGTGCCAGCATGGGCTTCTCCCAGTGCTAAGTAATCAGACAAAACCCCTACAGCCTTCTCCCGTGGCTCTTTCACTGCACAGTTTACCCCCCAGCTCTGCCCTGACCTTCACCACTCATCTGTAGCATCTCCAGGAGCCAAAGCGGGGGGCTGGTCCGAGTGAAAATTCCTGTTGGCTTCCACTCGTCCCAGTTCCCTCCAGTCTGCAGTCCTACTGTGCTGGCTGTGCTGCAGGGTCCTGGGCCAGCTACCAGTCCCTCTCTTTTACAAACCACTCGTGTCAATACTCAGACCTGAATGACAGAGAGACAGCAGCTGCCAGGCCGGGTACCCAGGACTCCCATGGGCTGCAAATGCCTGAAGCCCACCTGGCAAGGAGAGGGATTGCAGGGGGTTAAATGACCGTGCAACTAGGAGTAAAGAAACTGGAGGGCAAGAGGGAAAGCTTCCTTGCTGAGAGCTCCATTCACAAAATAGTGCTGGTGAATGCCACTGCCTCTTTAGGTATACCTAATGTGTGCAGTGGCAGCCTGCATGTGCATCCCCTCAAAGCCATCATGAATCCCCAACCTCTGTTTCTCCAGCTCAAAGGCAAGGGTAATTTTGGGTAACTATGCCAGCCATCAGCTGGGCCCTGCAGATGAAAAACACTGGCTTGCCACCTCTGTGCCTTCCCGTAATTTCTTTTTGTTCCACCTTTTCTTCCTATTTATAGATTTCCACTATGGACAGAGAGAAGAATTAGAGGACAGAGCTGGCTGAAAACTAATCTGAGGAATTAAAAAAAAAAAAAGGTTCATTTTCAGCCAGCTCTCAGAGCCAGCTCAGCACGTGGGCACATGGTAGTGAATGAAATGCAAGGCACAGGCCGTGGGGCTCTGTCCCCTGGCAGCTTGCCCTTCCATTCACTCCACCATAAAGCTGCAGCCCAATTAGGGTTGTCTTTTACACATTCCTAAAGACACTGCCAGTGGCAAGGAGGCTAGGGCTAAGCTTTGCACTGTGCACAAAGTTTCTCCTTCAAAGTAGCAAAAGTTTTGAGTTTAAGATGAAGCTAAGGCAAAACACTTTTACCCAGCTCTTTGCTGCTGTGGTGATGAGTGATTTTGTAACGCATAAGAGAGATTGAAGCACTTATCAAATGTGGAGCCCTGTCCTTTTCCCAGGAGGGATGGGTTAGATAGCCCAAAAGATCTTTTATATCTCACATTTGGTGCATTATCAGCATAAAAAAAGGAAGAGGATGAAAGGAGTGTGGGTTGAGGTACATGGTATAAACACTGGACTTACCAGTTCTTGGCAGCTTGGCCATTTGTGGCTGTGTTTGCTTTTAAGAAGGACAAGACACCATTGCAGGAGCACCAGATTGTGGAGACTGCAGGAAGAAGAATTTTTCATTTCACTTCTCTGCCCTACTGATAACCATATTGGTTTATTGGTTTCTTATTTCTTATGGATTAATATACATATCTGCTATGGTTTTGTCTGCTCTTTTTTTTTCCTGAGGGCAGACAAGCTATAGCTTCAGGTTAAATGCTGGGCTGGCTCCAAGAGGCTTGGGTTGAACATAACACTGCAAATCTGCTTTGGAATGAACTTTGGGGCAGTTTCCAATGAACAATCAGGAAGAGTTTAATATCTGGCTTTTGATATGTCCATCACTGCCGAAATGACTGTAGCCTCTGGCAATCTGGCCACAAATCTCATAAGAACAGGCATTTCTAGGGGATTTCTGGCCAAGCAACAACAAAAAGAGATCTCAGAACTAGAGGCATCAATTACAGAGGAGAAAAGGGTCTGGCCAAATTCCTCTAAATGTTCTTGACTTTTGGGGCAGTCCAGATCTGTCTGAAATTCAAGCCTGGCTCCAGCCTTACCACCTTCCCTGCCCCAGGAAGGGGCCCACTGCACTATAGATTCTGAACAAAAGCCAGCGGTTTCTGCCCATCTCAAATAGCAGCACTCTCAGCTCTATTGGAGCCGGGGAGCAGGATGAAGTGGGGACAGTTGTTTATCAAACTGTCCTTTTTTTTCCTTTATTTTTTTCCCAACATGGTATTAGGAGGTGTCATGTTTTAGAAGCTGCTTGAATATCCGCCCGTCTCTAAGAGACATCAGCCTGTGATTAAGGAGAGGAACGTCTGCCGGTGCCCTGCTCAGTTCCTGTTAGGACAATTTGCTCATCAGCACGATTTTTGCCCTTGTTTTGA
Organism: Daphoenositta chrysoptera; assembly: GCA_013397915.1. NCBI lineage: Eukaryota > Metazoa > Chordata > Aves > Passeriformes > Daphoenositta > Daphoenositta chrysoptera. The sequence goes on from VZRO01001047.1 coordinate 259,524, forward strand.
AGAAAAACTCTCCATCCTGGCAGCAGCAAGCAGCCTCCTGCTCCACTTGTTAGGGCTGGCTGCCGTGTCATCCCGTGGCGGTGTGCGCTTGCTGCCGCGGCGGAGGCAGACGGACAGAGCCCACGACTGCTGGCCAGATATAGCTCTGCCAGAGATAGCGACGGGCACAGCGTGGGCTGCGCCGTGTGCCCACGGGGCTGCGGGGATATTTGGGTGGGCAGCCCTGTGCTGTTGCTGCCGGGCACAGAGCAGTGTGCTGGGCAGCTGATTTAATTCCAGCTTAGCTCCATCGAAATCATCTACCACAAGGGGACCCACCGCGTTTAGAGGATGTGTTTTCTCATTTAGGTTTTGGCTTGCTTACTGTCATGGCTGAAACTCAAAAGAGGCAGCCAGCTCAAGGTAACAGAGAGACGCTTTCCCCTGCAAAGCTGTCTGTATCCCCACAAATTCTTTTTCCCTTCATCCTTTTTTTTAATATGCAAAATATCTCTTCAAACATCTCACACCATGGGGTTTTTATTTCATGTTTTCAGGCTAGTAATAGGGATAAAAACTAAATCTTTGGTGCTGTCAGTCAGAGACTGATTTATTCTAAGCATCGTCTCAGGTTGAAGGGGAGGGTCCGGTGATCACGGTGATATTTAAAAAGTCCCTCCCATGGGTGTTGAGCAATGTATTCGCTGTTAGCTCATCCTGCAGTAACACCGCCTCTACCAGGAGGTGACCACTCGCTTTTTCTCTCCCTCACCGTCAGCCAGAGACCTGGCCCTGGAGAAGCTGATGGAGACAGGAGACAGCGGCTTGTGCTTCCACACCCTCCTGTCTCGTGGGTCTCCTGAGAAGGAGGGACGGACTGAGTGACAGCTTTACAGCCCTGCAGAGGTGGCTGTCCTTGCTTGTGCTGTGGCTCCCAGTCCTCAGCTGCTATCTTCCCTAGAAGAAGGTGTCCGGCCAGAAAAATACATGCAAATATCAAATCTAGCTGATAAATGAATAGCTGTTCAAAGCATGATACTCCAAGATTATATTTAAGCAGAAAAATGATGAGAACACACTGAAAATGTGACAGCCAGGATTAAAGAAATACCTTTCACTAACAGCCAGACTTCTAAAGGGTTTTTTTGGGTGGTCTTGTTCATTAGTCACCTGGCTTCCTTACTAGCTGGATGTGTCTGACTTTAGCTAAGCATAAAAAATGAAAGTTAGGCACCAGAATTTGTCCCACATCTCTCTAGAAATTAGTCCTAAAATGTACTGATCATTCACCATGAAAATCATTGTCATTTTATGCTTGTGAAATTATATCTGAAATGTAAACTGTTGATGTGGTTTCAAATACAAAATTGGGAAAGAAAAAAGGTATATGGCTGAGTGGATGTAAAAGGGACATTATTGCTTGATACCAAATCTTAAAAAAAAAAAGAAAAATGCTGGTCAAGGTATTTGTAAGTTATTTGACACATTTAAAAATGATCTGATATAAACTTAGAAAGTGATTACAATAATGGAAACTTCAGGCCCAGCTTCTGTGATTGTCAAAGGGGAATACCAGAATGCCAGACTCCTCTATGTTCATTTGAAAAGCTCGGTCTCTATGTTCATTCTTCAGTACTTTCTTCCTTTTAAAAAGCAGTCTTCAAAAACCAAAGCATCACTTGACCATGATCAGCTTGTGCCAGCCAATCCAGTAAGGAATGCGCTATCTATTACAGAAAGAGCAGTGTTTGCATTTAACTGCACTCCTCTGGGGTATATTTTTAGGAGGGAGCCTGTGCACGCCCTCGAAATGCTGCTTCTGAGCGTGACCCCTTTATGTTGGATTGTGGCACTGGCTCTGCTGCTGAGCCCAGGCGAGCTGAGGGGAGGCATGCGAGCCTGCGCTTCTCTAGCCAGATGGAGTTCACACCCACTACAATTATGTTTGCAACACATGATTTGCTTAAGGTGCCTGTGGATGTTTCAAAAGAGTGGGGTGGTTTCAGTAAAGCAGTCTCAGAAGAAAAGCAGTATCAGCCCTTGGCATCTTTACCACTGAAATTTTCCTTCAAGAAGCAGAAGCCTAAAGCCAGTCTTTGGGGTTTTTTTTCACTTGGATGGAAAGTGTAATGAACTTTTCATTATAGGCTGAAGGGAAGTATATAGACCTGGAAAATGGCTGTGTAAAGGCCTGTATCGGTGAATTTCCTGCCATGCAGAAAATTACTATTGTCATAGGACACGGAACCATGGGACAACTCAGGTTGGAAGGGACCTCCAGAGATCATCTGGTCCAACCTTAGATGGAAAAGGGAGTCTAGATGAGATTACCTAACCCCCTGTCCAGTCATGTCTTGGAAATCTCCAATGCTGGGGAGTCCACCACATCCTTTTGGAGGTTGTTCCAGTGACTGCTTCATTATAGTGAAATCCACACCACATAAGGAACTGGAAGGTTTGTGATGAGCTGTATGTATCATGCCAGAGCTGTTGTTTACTCTCTGACATCCTTAATAGCCACCTTGGCCCAGATACTTGTCATCCTGAGTGCCTGATAATAACCTTGAATGCACTCCCATGGCATTAAGATAATTTCAGCTTCTCTGGTTGCAAATGCCAATAACCAAATTCTGGATCTTGGTTCAGTACCAAACTTCAATTCCGGAGTAAACAGTGCCATTGTCAGAACAAAAACTGGGTGCATAAAACCTATATCCTCAATATGTATCAATAACTAGTATTAAAATTTGCTGACAAGTGAACATTTCCTGCTTCCATGGACATTGGCAGCACAACTTCTATTGACCACAGTGAGATGGGATGTACCTCAGTGGGGTGATATTCTGATTCACGTGTTTCTGCCATTGATTTATAGAGTATCTACTGCCACAGCAGCTATTAACCTTCAGTTACAGCAGGACTTCAATAACTGAAATACCACTCTGAGTTTTCTTTGTAACAGTCAATATGATTTGTTCTAGAAAAAAACCCATAAATATATATTTAAAGAACCAACCTTATCAGATTTCCACCTATCATAGGAAGATACTGCTTCAACATTTTTCTTCATCAGTCCTTAGACACGAAAACCCAAATTTCACGGGAACTTAGGGCTTTAGGGAGCAGGAAACCAATGTGTTAATTAATTGTGGGCTGATGAGAACATTGCTAGGACAGATGTTCAGCCACTCACACGGGCATTGCAAGAACTTCAGGCGAGATCCCACTTTCCTGGGAAAGATGAAATCTGGGCGGAAGAACATATACAAAGGTGGAAAGGGCTCTGCAACAAGGAAACACAGGATGGGTCTGTACATGCATCTTCAGTCTGATTTGCAAAGATGCTGAGAACAGGCAATTTCTTCATCCCCCCTTCTCTACTATTAGCTTCAGAAATCTATTTAGGACACTGGAAGCTGGGAAAGGTCAGAGATAAGTCCTGCGAATCTGAGTAGGAAGATTCACATCAGCTTCTTCCTGATGTGAACTGTGAATTGGTTTCACAAAGGCATGACTTGAGCAGAGAAGTATATATTCATTAAAAATCACCCTTCTTCAAAACCTACATTTGGGCCACATTTGTTTTGTGCATGCCCCAATTGGCACAATTAGCACAAATATCACTGTCATGTGTCAGCTGCCATGCAGGTGATTGGAGCTGGAAAAGGCAAGAGCAATTCCACGGCTGCTGTTCATAAGTGCATAAGAGCACCAGACAGCCAGCAGCCTCCTCGAGGACTTGTCTTGCTCCTGAGCATGATCTAGCAGTGCAATAAAGAAGATGGAAAGGGATGTGGATGGCTGTGAACTAAGGTGTTTCATGCATCACTTATCCACTGCCATTAGCTTAAATGTATCCAGGACCTAAAACCATCTTTGTGAGCACCAAAGGCCTTTGCCTAGTAACATTAAGGAGTTACTTCTCTTTCTCATGTTGTTCTTTGCCTGTGCCATCCCTGATCATTGTCATCTTTGGGTTTTGTAATGAACTGTTTGCTCTGCTAGACCCTAGTAATTTGGGGACTGAACCCCGAGGGCCTTGGACAAGCCCCCTCCAGCTGGGGAACAGGCAGTAGCCAGTAAAGGCAGGCTGGGAAGAGGCAGGCTGCTGTAGTTTGTCTGTCCTGTCACTAGAGTGAGACATGCTCACAAGCATCCTGGTCTCCTCTTTCAGGAGGTGCTGAGCAGGCCTGTGGGGTGCTGGTGCTGGTGCTGGCATTGAGGGGGCACCCTGCACCATGGTAGGCCTTGGCATCCTCAGCAGGCTGGGGCTCGGGATTGGAAACTCTCCAGGTTACCCCATTCTACTGCACAGACTTCTTTTTTTACAGTTGCCTCAGAATAGTGAAAGTGAAGGAGAGGGTGGGAGGGCCCCTAAAAATCCTTTGTCATGACCTCTTGATAGCCTCTGATTCCTGGGCTGATCTGAGCTGTAATCCAACAGAGTCCTCAGAATCTTTCTATTGACTTCCAAAAGTCTTTGAGCCAGACCATGACACTGCTCAGCCTGAGCGAGACCAAGCAGCACGATAGGTATTGCAGATATTTCTCGTCGAGGCAGCAAGGAGAGTGAACTTTTTACTGAAGGGTAAAAAGACAGCAGTAGTTCTGACATCTAAACAAAATGACTCATTGAGGAAACTGCCCTCTCTCCCCTTCTGTGCAATGCCCACCTGAAGACCCGTGATTCATGACAATGTATTTTAAAGGGGCCCGTGAGGATGGTTTTTTTCTTTTCCCCCCATTTTTTCTTTTCCTCAGAGTGTGATGCCCTGCCAGTGAGTGACTTGTGCAGTCCAGACGGAGAAAGCAAGCTGTTAAAAGGTAGTGATTGCAGCACTGATCTCTTGCAGGCTCTGCAGTGTGAGGAGGTGGTTCTGAATCACAATGAACTTAATTGAACAAGAAATGGCATTGATTTTTCCTTTTCAGCCCTCCCCATTGCTCACAGCAAAGGTGCATTGAACCCTCTGCCCATGCCAAGCAGGAGAATTGCACAGCACAGTAGAATGGAGATTTTTTACTTTTGTCCTATAATTAGCATGTATTTATTTTTAAATAAGGTAAAAACCAAAGCTCTCTAGGCTTTGAATTGTCATCGGGGAAAAGCACTGCTGGTGCAGTATGAGTTTCAGGAGTCCAAGGAAGCAGGTTATGTGAGAAGCCATAGCTTGGTCCACACTCCCCTGGCCAGGAAATAACATTGTTCCTGAGTCTATCTGGTCGTTGAAAGAACTAGAACGACACAATTGCCAACCTATTGAAGGGCTCCTAAAAGGTCATTTTATACAATTTTTTTAACTTGGACAGGTAAAGGTGCATAAGCTCCCTCCCATCTGCGGGGAAACAAGGAAGAAAAGCATCCCATACTCCAATTATTGAATCATTGTTATTTTTTGCCCTGTTAAGCTTGTTAACGCATAATTATATGTTTGAACAGCTAGTGAATTCCTACAGAAACTGTTAAACTTATCACGGAACATCCCCAGGTGTTTACACTTACTTAGAAGTGTATGAGGTGCTTGTGAATTTTCCAGTGTCTCTCCTGCTAATTTTCCTAAAATGTAAAAAAAAAAAAAAAAGTATTTGGGAAATTCACTAGCAAATTCACACTACCAGCCTTAGTGCCCACATCCCAGCTCTGGTATCATAATTGGGTTCCCTGCAATGCACAGCTTGTTTTTTCTTGAGGGGAATTCTTCAATTGAGATTGCCAGGCTGAGCAGGGGAGGGAGGAATGGCTAAAGGAAATTTAGGTGCACAAGGCTAGGCAGAGCAGTGGATGCCACGTATCACAGTGAGATCAGCTTCTACCCTTAATAAACCCCTACTCCCAGCAGCAGGTCCTGGACAGAAGATCAGTCTGACCTTATGTTAGAAATGGGAGGGGAGGACAAACCCCACCACACTGTCGATCCTGGCTGCCAGGACAGTGTTTTGGGGCTGTGATCGGCCTAAATGCTGGGGCTGCTCTCAAAACCTGGTTGCTGCAGAGTCAGCACAACACCCCTCTCCCGCCTGCCTCCTGCCACTTGCTATTTTCATTGCTTTCTGGGGAGTGATTTAATGGATAGTGAGCATGTCCGGGTTTCATGGAAAAGTCCTGTCATTGCCTGCAATAAGAGTAGGATCAGACTCTTCTAGAATTTTTATAATTCCTGAAAGTGCTGAACATTGTACAAGAACTGAATCAGTGTGCTGTATTGCAACAAGATACATATAATGAAGTTACTGGCATCCAAGAACTCTAATGGGGAAAACACAACCAAGAATTGCTGTTATCAGAAGGAGGGACTACACTGAGCAGCCTAAGAAAGGAAACAGAAGGAAATGCCAACATTTTGTGTTTGCATGCCTGCAAACTGCTTAGGCAAGCCTTTGACAGACCTTGGCTGCTCCTGCTAAGCATTCATGCTTTGCAGACTCACCTCCAAGCTCGGCAGAGAAAGCCATTGACTTCACCCCCTCCAAGCCCGCACCAAAGTCCCAAGAGGCTGGTTTTGCCATTGAGAGGGAACAGGTGGTATTTCTGCTCTCCTGGTGAAGGGAAGTCTAACCAGCTGCATAGGCTGAAAAACCCAGCCAAGACCAGAAGCACCACGGCAATACAAAGTGTTGGGAAGAACTGGGTGGGACTGGGCTTCTCTCTGTGAAAACAAAAGCAGAGTCGTTTGCCACAGCTCGTAGCAGTGGTTGTGGCTGAGCATATCTTTTTTCCAGCAAGACCTTTGGGCCAGCAGGTAAAGGCTGTTGCAGACCCTCCAGCCCATCCCCACAGCTATAATGCCTTCATCTCCCAGTGAAGAAGCTGCTGAGAGATGGGAGGTTGGATGTGATCACCTGGGGAATGTCTCACATCAGTCAGCACTGAGTGCATTTGAGGATAAAGCTGCACCATTCATCTCAAAAGTGAGGCAGCTGTTCAACTACTACAGCTGTATTGTGTTTGTATTCTGAAGTTTTCCAACAGAAAGTCTTGGAACAGAGAAACAGTATGAGGAAAAATGATAGGAAGCCTAGCGGTCTGATAGTCTGTAGATGCAATACAGTGAGACTACAAGGTATAGAGTTTAAAACCTAAAATATTTCATGTATTAAGAATATTCCAGTGATTCCATAGTGAGGATTACACCTAGATTTATACCTAGTTAAGCCTCCTTTTCCTAACTTTCTGAAAAAAACTGCTTTCTACTCACAATTTTTCAATTACTTTCTCTAGCCAGAGAAGGATTTTTGTGTGTGTAAAATCTGAGGTTAATCTGACAAGGATTCTTAGAGAGATGAGCCTCTACATTGAGACTGGGCTTTCTTGCTGGTACAGGATTTTCAGTTTGGGGGATTTTTAAATTTTGTTTTTAAACACCTTATTTCAAAACTCAAGGTATGGAAGCATTTAATGCGGCTATTTAGCTTTCTTATCTGAAAAATTATTCTCCTATAAATATTTTAACAAGTGCAATTGTTTTAACACATGCCTCTGACTTTAATCTGTTTCATGCCAGCAATAACCTATGCACTTATTTAAAGAACAAGTCTACCTACCTGCCTAAGGTGCTGTGCTTTTACAAGAAAAAGAACAGACTGAGAAGCCCTCTTCTATCTATGCCAGAATTTAATGAATGAGAAGACAACCTTAGGAAAACTAGAGAAAACCGGGTAAACAGCTTAAAAACTCCTAGAGGATCCAAATTGTTCCTTTATCTTACTAAATTCTGTGGTTTATTGCTAGATAAACAGGTTGTGAGATGTGCTTGCGTGGCTGCTGCTGCTGAATGTGGTGGTACAGATAGGCTCTGGTGGCTGGTGTGTGTCCAGTGAGGGACTGTGTCAGCTGAGAGGCACAGGGGAGATGCAGGTGGTTTCAGGGTTGCTGCTGATGGGATGGTGACAGCCAGCGAGGGCTGCTGGGGCTCTTATCATCAGCAGCTTGCTGTGAGGTCCTGTGGCAGATGCAGCCAGCCTCCTCCCTCCCACCCTGTGAAGAGACAACAGGAAATGTCATTGTCTGCTCTCTGTGGATGACTAACACAGTTTCTCTGTGGGAACTCTCTCTCCCATCAATCTTGCGAGGAACATTAGGTGTGTCTTGGTGCTTCTGGGACATGGCTGAGAAGGAGAGTTGACCTTCCCTGCTGCTTTGGACAGTCAACTTAATCTTCATGCTGGATTTCCTAATTCACAAATAACATTTAATTACATATTTTATGGAATAAGTTATATAGTTTATCTATTACTTATCCAAATAATTTAGTTGTAAATTCTATTGATTAGCATGCCTGTTTGCTAGAAGCCTTTGATGCAGGCTCAGTGCTGGGCACCACTAGCACCAGCATCACCTCATGGTTTGTTTCACTTCAGTGTCTGCCCGGGTGACCACACTCCTACCAGCTCCGGTAAGACTCAGGTCTGGCACTGCAAGTATATTTGGGCTCAAGAGCTGTAAATTGTAGGAGGTTTTCAGGCTCTATCCAAGCAAAGGAGTCCCAGATAACATGAAAACCTAGCTGGCCTTTCTTTTAGGTGTTCAGTTGTTGTCTAACTGGCAGCAAATCACACCAGTATCTCCAGAGTGCTAAATTACTTTGTTCCTCACAGCTTACTTTGGTAGGTAGGAAAGATTTCTGTTTCCCATCAGTGGGACTAAAATGCAGCACAGTGAAGTGGAAGATAAATCTGAAGTGCTATCAGATTTCTCAAATCCTAGCCCATGCTCTGCTCACTGGGGACTCCTCCAGCTCTGCAGCTGACCTACATTTAACCTTGTATTTCTTGCCCTTACAGCTCCTGGGCTTTAAAAAACAGATGTGCCTGGATATAATCCTGATTCTTTCTGTTACTTTCTTCATCCCTGATTTCTGATTGTTAGAAGACATGTTGATAGAGCTGGTTGTTTCTTTCATGTGATCCAATAGATCCACCCATTGTGGAAATACATCTTGTTTTCCCTTGTATGGTAAGAATCCACCGACAGGAAATAATGTTTCTGTTTTATTGCTTTACGTTGTTTGGTTGGTTTTTTCCACTCAGAAATTTTCTTTAAAATAAATTTTTTTCTTACTTATGCCCCTTTGCTTTACTTACAACTTTTATGATATTCTCTTCCTTTCCTCTTCCTGTTTTCTTACTGCTTCTGTTCACAGACATGTACTTTGTCCAAACTCACTTTGTAAAGCATTGCCAGTCACACCATGTGACTTTTCACTGGCCACAGTGTGCTGCCTGTATTTTGGGTGATGGTCCAGGTTGTTTCAGCTCTCTCTCTATAAGACAGAGCTTGAACTCTGCTCTGCTAAGACTAGTGTGACTTTCAGGCCAAGAGATTCCAATCTAACATCAATCATAGCAATGTTATTTAATTGGTAGGGTTGAAAATTGTGATTCTATTTATGATTTATTAATTTTTTTTAACATTTACAGGTTTTTGAGGAGCTATCTTCAGCTTCACTCACTGTATTATGCTTCTTTATGGCAGCAGCTACTGCCTGTCAGAGGTCCCTCATGTCCTTTCACATGTGAGCTGAATGGAACAGAACAGGGCATCTGCTACCATCACCAGGGATCCATGTTGTATCCCTCTCCATCTTGGACTACATTTGATGAAAAGCTCCCCTGATAGCTCATAGAATTATTAATTCATAGAATATTCTAGGTGCAAGGTCCTGCACTGGGTTCAGGGCAATTCCAAGCGCTAACAGAATGTATTCAGAGCAACTCTTAAAAAGAGAAGGACTTGGAAGTGTTGGTGAATAAGAACCTTGACACCACCTGAAAATGCACACTTGCAATCCATAAAGCCAACCATATCCTGGGAGGGGATTCTGCACCTCTACTCTGCTCTGGTGAGACCCCCACCTGGAGTGCTGCATTCAGCTCTGAGGCCCCCAACATAAATGTATGGACCTGTTGGAGTGAGACCAGAGGACGGCTGGGAAGGTGTTCAGAGTGCTGGCGCACCTCTCCTGTGAAGACAGGCTGAGAGAGCTGGGGTTGCTCAGCCTGGAGAAGAGAAAGCCCAATGAAGGCCTGACAGCACCTTGCAGTACCTCAAGTGGGTCTGCAAGAGAGGTGGAGAGGGACTTTTTACAAGGTCATGTAGTCATAGGACAAGAGGGAAAGACTTCAATCTGAAAGAGGGTAGGTTTACATGAGATATTAGGAAGAAATTCTTTACTGAGAGAGTGGAGGGGCACTGGAACAGGTTGCCCAGAGAAGTTATGGCTGCCCCATACCCAGTAAGTGTTCAAGCCCAGGATGGATGGGGCTTTGAGCAGCCTTCCTTAGCTACTTAGTGGAAGGTGTCCCTGCCCATGGCAGGGGGGTTGGAAGTAGGTGACCTGTAAGGTCCCTTCCTGCCCAATCCATTCTATGAAATGATTCTATGACCCTGAGTTAGAAGGAACCCACAAAGATGATGGAAGTCCAACTTCTGGCCCTGATCAGGACACCCGAAGAGTCACACACCATGCCTGAAAGTGTTGTCCAAGCACTTTTTGAATTCTGTCAGGCTTGGGGCTGTGACCAGAGGAGCCTGTTCAAGTGCCCAACCACCCAAACCTATTAGGGGTTCTAATATCCCAGCCTAAACTTTCCCTGACACAACTTCAGGACATTCCCTTGGGTCCTGTCAGTGGTCAGCAGAGAGAAGAGCCCAGTGCCTGCCCCTCCTCCTCCTGTCACATGGAAGCTGTAACTGCAAAGAGGTCTCCCTTTTGTCTACTCTTCTCCAGGCTGAACAAACCAAGTGACCTCAGCTGCTCCACATATGGCTTTCCCTCAAGGCCCTTCACCATCCTCGTGGCTCTCCAATAGATTTATATCCTTCTTATATTCTGGCTCTCAAAACTGCCCCCAGCACTCGAGGTGAGGCTGCCCCAGGGCAGAGCAGAGCAGGACAATCCCCTCCCTTGCCCACTGGCGATGCTGTGCCTGATGTCCCCCAGGACACTCTGCCCCTCCTGGCTGCCAGGGCACTGCTGACCCATGTTCAACTTGCCATCGACCAGGAGCCCCAGATTCCTCTCCATGGGGCTGCTCTCCAGCCTCTCATTCCCCAGTCTGTCTGTACATCCAGGGTTGTCCCGTCCCAGGTGCAGAATCCAGCTCTTTCCCTTGTTGAACTTCATACAGTTGATGATTGCCCATCTCTCTGATTTGTCGAGGTGTCGCTGAGGGGTCACTCTGCCTTCAAGGGAGTGAACAGCTCCTCCCAACTTAGTATCATCAGCAAACTTACTTAGTGTACACTTGATTTTATGTCCGAGTCATTTATGAAGATGTTGAAGAGCACTGGTCGTGAACAGAGCCATGCAGAACCCCACTAGTGACTGGTCACCAGCCTGATGTCACTCCATTCACTATATACCTTGGTGCCCAACCTGTCAGCCAGGTTTTTGTCCAAGAGAATCCTGCTATAGATCTGGAAGGGTCACACAGAAGGGAGAGTAGCGAGAGCAGTAGAATGTTCACTTCATTATAGGAAAGGTCAAACAATTAATGTAATGAGCTCCACAAAGTGGATAAGGGTATAAGTGTATAAAGATCATCAATGCACAGACTTAAAAGACAGCATTGTAGCAAACTCCAGAAGCAGTTTCACTAACTTGAGAAAATTCTGAGTCTATGATGGCACTTGTTGCAAGAGGTAAAAAAACCCTCAGCAAACCCAAAACAAACATCTCCCCTGTGAATCCTGTTCCAGGTCCTTGACTGTAGAGGGCTGCTAGGCACAGAACTATTAGTATTATTAGCTTGAAATTGCATCTTGAGAAAGTGACTGAACTTGGAAAGCTGGAGAGAAGAATTCCACTGAGGAACCACAGAGCTGGTGGGGGACATAAAACCGTTCATTATTCTTCAGGTCTGGGGAAAATTACAGCAAAAGTAAAGAATTTATTTTGAAATACATTCTGGTTATTTCAGACACTAGGTGAAATTTGCACCAGCTGAATTGTTAGCATGCTTTTTTGTCTTAAAGGGAAGGAAATCGTGTAAAGTCATGGCACACATGGGGTGCATTCTCTTTTTGTTTTTGAAGTGAGATCTAAATTAGTGAGATCTGAATTAGTCTGATAAACTTAGGGTAAAACTAGTCTGGACTTTTGTAACTGGGAGCTGTACCCTATACAATGCAGCAGGCAACACACAAGTCATCTCTCAGGAGCTGTGTTTAAGGATGTGGTTAGTGGCTCATTCCTGCCCCAGAGCTGAGCCCACCAGGAGCTCAGAGAGTTAGGAAGGAAATGCTCTTCCTTGATCCTGGGTTTCTATTAAGCTGATTTAATCACTCGAGATGAGAATTGCTCCATCTTTGTCTCTAATTTCTTCAGAATATCTAGATGGCCTCAGGGGATAGAAAAGTAATATTTACATGTAAGATCATAAAAAGAACAGCTACTCCAGGCTAAATTCTTCCTTTTGATGCATATGAGTTGATGATAAAGGAGTGTCTTGGGCTAAAGAAGGAATCAGGTTTACATCTCATGTAAAGTCTTGGGTTTACTGCAAAGATTAAACAATCAACTTTTAATCAGGGGTTTATAGCAAGTGATTGTTGGCTTGTTTTTGTAGTAACAGCCACCATTAAAGAATTTTTCAGTTTCTTATTGAAGACACAAAAAGGGAGGGGCAAGTGGTTAAAGCACTTGAAATATAAGGCAGTAAATTTTATTGTATGAACATCTTTTTTTCTGCTCCCTTACCAATTAGAGGGAAAATTTTACATTTTCTTATATTTTTGGTGAATTTAGGATTGGTCTTGCAGCGTCCTGCATAGTGGGAGAGGAAGAGTTGGGAATCCTTCCTGACCTATGGCAGTGGCTATTCATTCTGGTTACTCTTTCAGAGAGACAACATGCAAACCACATACAAAGTGAGGAAAAAATGGAACAAATCCTGTCACAAAGGTTACTGTCTTCCACATTGATTTTTTTTTGAGCAAACTTTCTGGAGAAACACAGATTCATCACAGCTGCTTCAGGAACTAGCAAGCTTCTAATTACATTTCAGTGTTCCGGGTATCACTTCTAGGATATTTTTTGGATCACACATGATAAAAGGTGACTTTGACTTAGCTAGTTATTAGCTAACCAGCACAAAAGGAACAGAAATAACACAGTGAATGAAAATTATGTAGGAGGGAGAGAGTGACTTCAGAAATCATTGAGTCATATTCTAGCCACTGCTGCAGGTGGTGTTGCCAGCCTGAAGTAGTAATGGCTTGATGACTGCAGGAAGATACAGCCAGGGTGGTGATGTTTGCTTCTTGGAGAAGGCCACCGTACCTTCCAGTGGCCTTGAAATAAATTATGCTCCTCCAAGAGGTATTGGGGCTTCATCTTGTTGATGGAATCAATCCTTACATACAAAGCTTCTGACTCATGTCAAACCCTGATGTTGCCAAGGCCAGGAGTGTATTGTCTGATCTGTGATTAGCAGTATCACAAGTAACTCAGAGAGAGAGCACAGGTAGCTCTACGGCAAGCTTTTAAATGTAGGTTTTGCCACAAAAAAAAAGGTTTGGAGAACTTGCATACAAAAGTAATTTCCACTTCTGTATGTGCAGCTGGCTTGAGCCTATGTGGAAGGTCATGCAGCTGGACCAACAGGACATCCTCAGAGTCTGAATTTGCAGCTACAAATTAGGTCTTACTGACAAGACCCGTTGGTGGCTATCCCAGCCTTGGGTCCAGTAGGGGTCATGGTGGTGTTTTGCAACAGCAGCTTGGCTAATATCTAATCCTCTGCTCCCTCAGGGGCCAAAGAGCAGCCTTCTTATGGTAACATCCATCAATCACTGCTTTGTTAGATGTGAACTTGGGGCAGGAAGACCTAGGAGAGCTGCAAGTCCACTCACACAGCTCAGGGAATTTCTGAAGGAATAACAAAACTAAAAATTCCTTCATATAATCTTATAACAGATTTGAATTTTTAAAGGAAACAATCCCTTAAACAGCTCTCTATATTCTGTATCTATATAGACATTCATTTGGGGACTAGCCTTCTTGTTTATCTTACTGAAAATACTTTTCCAGTGCTTCAAATTATCAAGGGATTTTGATAAGGTGAGGAGGAATTTTGCTTGTACACAAGCCGTGGGAGAACTTTTGGCATTTCTCTTCACACTGGTGTGTTTCTGTCTCCAGTTGGGACCCATCTGAGTCCCTCCACTTGGCTGCTGCCCTGGTATCCTTCATGCACATGCAGCAAGACATCCATTTTCACTCTTTTCTCCCGTTCAAATAATCTTGTAATCTGATAAAAAGGCCATTTTGAGGACTGAAAAATCATAAAAACTGTAAAGCCATGTCCCCTCCTGAATTTCCTGACATTACCTTTCACTCAAGCTGCCAGGAAACAGCATCTGCTTCCCTTGTTATCCTGGCATTTCCTCCGCATGACGAAGAAAAATCCTCTTCCTCATTAACAGCCACGCATTGCATCCTGCTTTGCACCTGCTTCTTGTTTTCCCAATTATTTTCCTTACTTTAGTTTACATGTCTTAATTTAGAAAGGAGTAAGCAAATGTAATTCTTCCCAGATACATTTATTCTCCTCCTTACCAGTCCACTGAAATGCCATCCTTCCTTATTCCTCTCCTTCCTCTTCTCTTTCTATCTGCTCAGATCTTTTCCCAACCTTTGCTGTTTCACCTCTCCTCCCTCTTCTCCTTCAGACTTGTTGCTCCTGCTCTGTGGTCAGCAGTGGGATGATCAGCTCTGTTGTGTGGTGCAAGGAAGGCTTGAAGCAGCAGCTCTGCTGGGCACCAGGAGCCTGGGGTGCCAGCCAGACCCAGGGCATTGCACCCAGTGTCCCCTTTGGGACCAACTTCTTTGTATTTCAGAAGAAACCAGCTGGTTACAGCTCACAGGTTTGATGATGGTGGTGGTGGGGCTCAGGCCAGTGCGAATGACCTGCTCTATTTTTCATTCCTAAGGCCTGGAGGAATGGAGCATCACAGAAATTGCCTTTGAACCAATAGGAAAAAGCTGTAAATTCAGGGCAAGTCTCAAGCAATCTCACATGCCTCCAACACCTCATTCCTTGTAACTCCTCAGAACACCCTGGTGACAGACAGCTGTCGTGTGACAGTGGTCCACTCCCTGTTAAAGCTTTTCCAGGCACTAATAACAGCGATCAAACTTGTCTCAGAGCCCAAGGCAAATTTTTTTCTTCAACATATACTGGCACAACTTAATACAGATAAGCTGCCTGTGAAACACATAACCTCGAAGGGGTTGCCACTTCTGTCTCAAAATTTCCCTTAATTTGACGAGAATAGCTAGTGACAAGCAGGGCTCACTGTGGTTCTTGGAGGGACAGGCTCTGCGGTCCAACACGAGTGGAGGTGGTGGGGTTTGACCTCCAGCTTCTGTCCAGAGCTCAGATTCCTCTCCAGCCTTTGGCCTCTAAGCAGAAAACGCCCTGATGTGGCTGTGACTTGGACAAGCACTGAATGCAAATGTGCCTTCCTGTCAATTAAGCAGGAAGAAACAATCATTTGGCTGCAAATATCCTGACTGCTAAAGCAAGCAGTTTAATTACGGAATCTTGCTGAAATTCAGCTTCATTGAGAAATTAAGTCTAATTCTCTTCCCATTGGGGTGACTGCACTTCTGTTCCCTTAAGGAGCATGGTAATTTTTCTTTTTGTGGTCCTCATGGTTGGTTAAAAATCAATTTTCTTTATCCTAATTCTATATACATAAAATCCTGCTGTGTGCTAACTGCAGCCACCCCTTTGAGCCTAAATGCCTACTGTGATGACTTTTCTTAGGTGAACTCTACCTCATAAGTGTTGTGTCATTATTAAACATGATCAAAAGCTATTATAATGGGTCTGTATAATTAAAGTAATTAATTTAGCTAATTACCTTTTTTTTCCTGTAAGGAAAACAGATATATGTAATAAAGTAGTGCTCTTGTCTTAATCTTCCATCTTATTCCTATACAAATTGAGCCTCCCACATGTGGACCTTTTTCTCATTTCATAAAAGTAGAATAAAGCAATTCAAAAGGACCTAGAAATTCTCCAGGACATGTAATTAAGGGGTTGGTCTATTTGTCTGCCCAGCTTTCATAATCTACCAAATATTACTGCTTCTGGTCTAAAAGCTGGGGGATATGCTCTACTAGAAGGTGTGTACTAGACTATGTTTCTTTCAGCCTAGCACACACCAAAATGTCTCATCTGCAAAAATTTGTGATTTTGACACTTAACATGAAAGAATAACAGAGGTGAAACTACTATTAAGAAAAAATGTTCACTTGGTTTTCGTTATTCACCCCACCTGCTTCCTCAAATGGCTCAGATCCAAATGTTTTGACACTCAAATCCTGACATCAACCTGTGATTGTAAAGTTAGTGCATTTTTTAGCTGTTAAGGAACTATATGTTGTCAGTTTGTCACATGCTGTAAACTGGCACATCTTTATTGAAGCCAGTTGTACTCCGTCGACTCCATGCAAAATAAATAGTCGGTCCGTTGTATTCTAAATCTTTATCCATTTCTATTTAAAACCAAATAATTCTCTCGCCACCTTCCTAGAGAGCTAGATCAGACTCTGGGAAGCAATGGGGAAAACTGTAATTTGTGTGATTTTTTAAAATATCATACCCAAGGAATTATATTTATGTAAATGTCCTTGGCTAAAATCCAGCAAGCAGAGCTGGATTCAAACAACCTTCATCCCCCCAGCTTGAGGGTCCCAGAACCAATGCAAAGAACTCTATAAAATATTTGAATTTCAGGTCTGAGGTCACTCATACTAAATGGCATTCCTCAGCTCCAAATGCCAACCAGCTGACCAGAGAGAAAAATTTAATGGTGCTCATCTCTGATAGGATAAGAAAAATCTTAAAGTTTAAAATTTGTCATTTCATCTTATCAACAAGCCATAATGGATGAAAGTAACTTGCTACACGATTCTAGTTCAGTGAGAAGAGGGAAAAGAAGTGTGACAATGAGTCATCTGGTACAAAGCATCAAAATTCAGTAAACAAAGCATTTTTTTTTCCCAGGCAAACTGCCTTTTATCTGATCAGGTCTGCATGACAGCTGTGTATTTCCAAGAGTGCCATTCTCTAGAGGCAAGAGAGCTAAAGAATACAAGTAAGTCATGGGTAACCTACTTCTCTTGTGTATTACCTCACATGCTCCTTTTTTTTGGAGCTTCTGTCTCAGCAAACCAGGGGAATCACGGGCAGTGCCCACACTTAGAAAGCTGTTCCCCACCGAGACTGACCCCTAGACTCTAACTCAGGTCCTTGGACTGCTCACTTACAGGTTTACAGTGCCCTCAATCAGTCCTACAAATAAAAACAAGGAACAGGGACTGCTGTTACTAAGAGGCTCTGATTTAGAAACCTTGTGATTTCTGCTGGCACAGACAGACAGGCACAACCTTGTCAGCCCTGCTAATAAACTTCGGTCACAGAGCTGACCTGCTGACAGACTCCACAAGCCGATGATATCTTGCAGCTCTCAGGCAAAGATTGTTTCACATGTCAATGCAGAAGGCTTCTCTACAATATTATTTTTAGATTAAGGTTTTTATTAGAGAGCTGGAGTGAAAAAAGAACACGAGGAAGAGGGGAGGGCTGTGACATCAATATTTTCAAATGCTTCTCGCTTGCCCCCTGCTCCTTAATCTATGCTGAGTTACCATTCAGTGATGGAGCCTTGCAACTCCACTCATCTCTTCCATCAAGAAGTCATGGACCACAATATGGCAGTGCTGGATACTGATCAAAATATGCTTCATGGAAGGTGGCCCGAGCCCCAGGAACCAGCTGTTTCAATAGAGGATGGAAGATAATACATGGCTTTTGGCAGGCAGGGAGTGGTGAACTAAATGACTTTAGGCTCAATGTAACATCTCAGCCCTGCTCTACACAGGGCTGCCCACGGACACTGCTCTGCTGAGTCCTCATCCCTCATCAGCTGTCTGTGCCAAGGGCATCCACGCTGCACATCACAGGATGCACCTGTTGAGGAGGCACCTGCCCTGTGCTGCACCACCTCTGGGAAGATCAGAGAATCAGAATTATAGAATACCCTAAGGCAGGGACCACAAGGGTCATCAAAGTCCAACTCCTGTCCCTGCTCAGGACAGCCCCAAGAGTCACACCATGTGCCTGAGAGCATTGTCCAAGTGTTTCTTGAACTCTGTCAGGCTTGGTGCTGTGACGACTTCCCTGAGGAGCCTGTTCCAGTGCCCAACCCCCCTCTGGGTGAAGAACCTTTTACTGATATCCAGCCTAAACCTCCCCTGACACAATTTCAGGCCATTCCCTCGGGTCCTGTCACTGGGCACCATGGGGAAGAGATCAGTTTCTGCTCACCCTTTTCCCCTCGTGAGGAAGCTGTACACAGCTATGAGGTCTCCCCTCAGTCTCCTCTTCTCCAGGCTGAACAGACCAAGTCACGCCAGCCCCTTCTCATACAGCTTCCCCTCAAGGCCCTTCACCATCTTTGTAGCCCTCCTTTGGATGTTCTCGAATAGCTCTGTATCTTTCTTATATTGTGTTGCCCAAAATAGCACACAGGACCTGAGGTGAGGCTGCGCCAGCACAGAGCAGAAAGGGACAATCCCCTCCTTTGACCAAATGGCAGTAATAGAGATACGAGATCCCTCCAGCACCTTGAGCACCTTGCATCTGTGCAGTGGCCCACATTCATGATGTCTGAATGTAAAAGACATCCTTCAGAGGTACTTGTGGTCTCCACTCTGGGAAATAAATATGTGTATTCATGCTGTCTTCCAGGCCCAAGGGCAGGTGAACTTCACAGAGAGCTGGAAAGCCATGCACTGCTGCCCAAGCCACAGGCTGTGGCTCTTTAAGATATCTTGAGTGACCACTACAGCATGCAGGAGGTATGACATACCCAGTTGTGCTGGGACCACCAGTGGGACACACTATCCTCTCCAGTGGTATCCTGACCACTGCATCGCCCAGTGGGACACCACTGATGGGTGCAGGAAATTTATTCACACACCTTGGCTATACTGGTCACGCACAAGGTGTGTGATACACCCTTGGCGTATCTCAGCACTGCCTACCTTGATGATAAACTTGTTGCTAGATTGGAGGAAGTCAATAGTCCACCTGAGACCATCTGGGTCCTTCACCCAAACTGTGCCGAGGCAGCAGGGACCCTGACAACTCATTGTGATCCTCACAAGGGACAAGAAGCACATGCTCTCTGTGCGTACATCAGCAAAGGCCTCTGTTTCTATAACCTTCCGCATCACTCTGCACCACAATTAGTAACACCTATGTTACTGCCTACCCTTGAGATTCCTTCCTCTTTCCATCACTTTCGACTCCATCCCTTCTGGTAATTTTCCTTTCTCTGTCCCCTCTCTTTTCACATGGCAGACTCTTCTGTCCCTTCTCCGCCTGGCTGGATTTGCCAGCCCGTCTCAATGAAATCCTCTCTCTACGAGAAAAAAAATGTAAATTCTCTTTTGAACTCTTCATTATCTGAAGCAAGAGGTGTAGCTCCAAACTGTGATGACCAGCTGACTGACAGGGACATCCAAAGATCTCTCTCCCCAGCCAACACTTCCAAATGCAGTTTTTTTCCTCTTCATGTAGATACTCCAGCATAAGGGTCAGCAGGAAACTGGGCAATTTGGCTACTTCGTAGTGGGTAGCTGATTAGACAATTGCATTAATTCTTCTCTACATCTTAATATAGAATCTTCTGGAAACCTAGGTGTTTTACATGTAATTGTCTCTCTCAGACGTTTGCTGAAACATTCCTTGCTTTGCTACAAGCTCATGCCATGAGCGGAGCATTTGCAGGGCCACCCCGTGCTTTGGTGTAGAAGCCCTTCTTGAAAATGGACCCTTCATGGGCCGTAATGTTCTCCAGTATTTGGAGAAACTCTTGGTGGATGGGTGCCCTTCTGCCACTACCAGGTTTATGGCGTGTCCCTCCAGAAAAGCTGAACACCTCTTGACTGGTGCTGCAATATCCTTTACATTAAAGGCCATGCTGTGGTCTCAGTCCTGGTGTGACCATCTAGGCTTCGAGCAGGGAATAGTGGCTTGGGGTGCTCAGCTGGAATTTGCCAGGCAAGGATGCAGTCCTGCAGATTTTCACAGGTGCAGCGAGATAAGTGCTGGTAATAGAAAGAGGAAGGTTCAAAAGGAATATTTACCTGGCAATATCTCTTTAAACCCATGACTCATCACCACAAGTGCACTTCCGATTCTCTTCCATTCATGTCTCAAGGACTAATACCTCAGTTCATGAAAATTTTAGGCAGTTGCTTTTCTGTGTGGTATTTCCAATTCTGGCTAATGGATGTGGGTAGCACAGATGACTTCGTTATGAATGAACAGTGCTCTGGTGAATAAGTCCATGCACTTCTCCAGCTCCTCACCAGAACACGTGAGGCTGTGAGTGGGTTTGACAGGGTCAGACTTTGACATCTGAAATGGAGCAATGATGGAGCAGCTGCTGCATCATATGCTTGTCAGCCGTAGCCTCAGAATGCAAAACAACCTGGATTTCAGGGCTCTGCTTTAGAGAGAAAACCCTTTGAGTCAAGGTGCAGGTCTAGGCATAATGCAAGGTCTTATCCCACATTATTGCATTGATTACTGTAATTACGTCCTTTCAGGACACTTTCAAGCTACGCTCTATCCAATTATAGCTGTTTTAAATACCTTTGTACTGTACATCATGTGGTGCTGGAGAAAGGAGGTAGTACATGTATCTTATTTAGTTTCTTGCTCTTACAGTAAGGGTTTTTATGGCAAGAGATTTGTCATTATTCATATTCTTTATTTCACTGATGGCTATATATGAAGCTGTCTTCCTGTGCCCCATGCCAAAAATGTTCTTTTAAATGTGTTTCTGCAGTGCAGAGTGTCCAGTTTTATATAGGGATGAAGAACAGGCCCTCCATACTCTTGGCCCATTCTTTTGTGATGGGTTTTATACATTGAGTTTTCGTACACTTCATTTGCAACAGAACACATGAAATTATGGCATCAATGAATCCATAGCAGCAGTGAAGATGATTTCAATGGGAAAAGGATTCCTCCTTGAATATCTACATATGTTGATCAATACTGTTTAGAGGAACTAAACCTCCTGGGCTCCTTATGCAAGGGAGTGGCCTTTCTAGATTTCCTTCTTCCTCCCTTCTTTTACTTTCTCCTTCACAATTTGGGGTTGATTTTTGTTCATTTTTTGTTTGTTTGTTTGTTTGATTGGTTGGGTTTTTTTGTTTGCTTGGTTTGGGTTTTTACTTGCCTAAACTTGAAGACAAACTTTCAGCACCAAGGCTTTATTTTGTCCAAAAATTGATCCTCCTTCCCTCTGTGCAGAGGGTGAGAGAAATACTGATGTGTACTTTACTTCCACCACTTTTAATTGATTTAAACAATGGCTTCTTTTTATCCCTTTATGGAAAATTATCTCTGACTGGGAGAACTTCCACAAAAGCCATTCACAAACAAAAGTCACACTGTTTCCAGTTCTTTAAACTGCCTCTCCTCTCCTCTCCTCTCCACTCCTCTCCTCTTTCTCCATACCCAGCTCCTATCACACAGCAAGAGCTTCCCCTCCTTCCACTCNTCCTCTCCCTTATCGGAGATAGCAAGTTTTCCTCCTAGGAAGCCTTGTTTTTTCAACATACCCCTGTCAGGATGAAGGTGCTCCATCCTGTTGCCAAGCATGTGCTTACTTCATACGTAGACATCATCAAGTGCTCTCGTGCTTTGCTGAGCCAGGGGTAGTTTCACAATGGAAGCATCACATGTCCCTACAAGATCCTGTTTTACCTCTGCTAGAGTACCACTAAGCTGACTCCTGGTGCTGCAAGTCACTTGTACCTGCTCTGACCTGTTATTCCTCCTTCCCAAGCTGAGAGCCTCTGACCCTTCTGCCCTGATCCTGCTGGTTTCCAGCAGCTCTGACAGCCTCTCTGAACTGGGCCCATTGGTTGCAAGTGCCTGCAACCTCCCCGCTGCTGAGCAGCGGATTTGCCAGACAGGTCTCCCACCATGGCACAGTTTGAGGTATTGGTGATTCCCGCTGGGACAGAGAGAGAGGAGGAAAACAGCCCTGTACTGTTTGGCAGCCTGCTGGGTAAAGCCTGCTGGTTCAACAAGGAAAAGAAAGGGAAAGAGATTATTATCCACTTTTTTTTCCCTAAGTTTTCCCTCTATGCTTTCAAAGAATGAAGGTCAAAATTGAATGCCAGCATTTCCTGCGCATTTATCAAGTGTCACCAGGGAAAGGGACCGCAGGTGAGAGTCTGTGGACATTCTATGCTCCCCGCTGGTCCCACTGCTCAACTCTCAGCGGTGCTGGCCCACAGCAGCTAGTTTATGTAATGAATTCCCCCAGCCATCCCAGACTTCAAATTGTGTTTGGGAGCATCAGCCTCGAGTTTGTGTTGTTATGAGTTAATGTCTTCTGGTCTCTGAGTCATTGCTGATGAATATTCGGGTGTTTGGAGCCTCATCCCTTGCACACATGAACACTTTCCAGCAATGTTAAGGAGATTTGCAACCAATCCTTGTTGACTAGAGCATAGCCAGAGACAAGCAGAGTGAACGAAGTAGGAACAAATTGGCATGCTGCCATAATCCAAACATCCTCATAGCCAAATTCTGACCTGCTGACCATAATGCTTCTAGAGTCAAATACTTCAAAATTACATGTACCTTTGCTTTCTCCTACATAAAAATACTTATTTCTAATCGAAAACAGAAAAACAAAAAGCCCTACAGTGTCCAAGAGCTATTTCTGGGACATGTCTGAAAAATACTGACTTAAGTCAGCAAGGATATAAAGTTTCAGTAATTCAGGAGGAGGATATAGGATACTAAAATATTCTAAACCCCCTGAACTTGTGGGTTTTTTTCCAAAAGTGACCATAATTGTGATAAATTTTTCTGTTTAAGCTTGTGCAGACCTCCTAGTCTCTATAGTTGCTCTTCTTATAGTAGCAGGCACTGAGATCCTGTATGTAAATCATGTTGCAGACTCATTAGTGTTACTGCTGCTTGGTTGCTAGCTGAGACACCAGTTCTGATTTAGGGTATTTTGACACTTAGCAACAAACTAAGCTTTGTGAGCAGGTGGCTGAGCCAAAATAGTAGCAGAGCTTGCAGTTAGCTGAAATAATAACAAGGAATTGCTGGTCAGAATATGCTTTCTTTCTTGATTTATTAAAACAGCCTACAAAAAACTCGTTTGTGAAGGATCCACTCCCACGAGACACCTGCTTCAAAGCCACCATAATACAGGTGTTTTGCTTTGCACACAGAGGAACACTCGCCACACCCAGAGGGTCCAACCAGTGGATCCATTCACTGTGGTGGCCAAAGTAACCAACAGCCTGCGTTTCTTGGCTACCCAGGAGATTTTTGACAGCAAAAGTTGTAAGCTCTCCCAACAGCTTCTTGCACCTGCAACTCTAAATACACCCTCCTTTCCAGATCTACAGCGCTGTTCTCTCTGCCTGAAGGATTGCAAGTTGTCTCAGATGGTCTCTCCCAGCCCTGGTGAGGCAAGTCCCTTTCTATCACTCCACTTATGCTGTACAGAGAGGGTGAGGATCCACCTTTCCTTTGAGGGTTTCAGTGATACCTTGGATCAAGGACCTCTTCTCGCTGCTCTCTTACCTGGCTGCCAAAGTTGATCATCACCTGCCTGACCTCACAAGCAAAACAACTTTCTAGGCACTGAAGGTGGCATAAAGCTGTCACTATGTGCAGTGTCCACAAACTTTTCCTTTCTGAGAGGGAAGGAGACCACTTCCCCTCACATGAGACCCTCTCAATATGTCAGATAGCCAGATTAAAACAAAAGAACAGTCAAAAAATTGGAGGAGAGACCAGCTCTCCACTTTGGACAATGTGCATTTATACTCTCCAGTCACTTTTTGTTCCTTTTATGCTGCATGTTTGTAGTCTAACGCAGGGATTTAAAACCCATTGCTGAAGGTCAGACACAGCCCAAAAATTAATCTCTCATGGTCTGTGGCCACTTAGTTTTTAAAGGCACGACTGCTGGCTTGCTCGACAGCCTGAGCTCCTGGGGTGGCTGGCCAGCAGTGGTTGAAAGGGCAGCAGAGTGTCAAGAGGGCAGATCCTGCCCTGGCCTCAGGGCTGGAGGATGGCACTTGGGGAGGTCTGAGCATCCGCCTGCTCCTCGCAACTCCGTGATTTCACTGCGAGGCTGTGAGCAAGCCTCTTCCAGAGCTCTTGTGTTCTGCAAAATGGGGCTAGAAATAGAAATTTGTCTCATGCGCGAGACTTGCCATCTGTTTGGGAACCTTGCTAGCAGGTTCACCAGCTGAAAGTTAAGTGTTGAAGGCTTTGTATGGGAGGATGAGAAGGTGTATGCGTGTGGGGGGGGCAGGTTGGGGTGGTAGCCCTGCAAAGGTTCGTGCAGCAGTCGTGAAAGCAGCAGAGGGGACTGGGGGCACAGGCTTGGTAGGGATGCTGCGGGTGTTTCCAGTGTGCTGAGCTGGACACGAAGCTCCACACGCAGGCTCACAGGCCAGTGAGTGGTAGGTACTTGGTAGCTTCATTATGGGCAGGCAGCCTGAACCACTTCAGAGGGCAAAACTTATTTTCAGAAGGCAGAGGAACATTCTCTAGGAAAATAAGCTTTCTTGCAGCATGAACTTGCAGAAATTGCTAGTCACTTTCTAAAATCCTGCCAGTTTACATTTACAGATCATTATGTATAAAGAACTAAGTTTTATTAACAGTTGCGGAAGAAATCAATGAAGGTATTGCAGAGAATTGTGATCCCAATGAGGAAATAAGCTGCAGAAGAGGAGGAATTGTTGACAAGCAAGAAGCTTTTCCCAGAAAAATACCACTGCCATTATTAGGAAAGCATGAGGAAAAAAGATATATATAACTCAGGACATGAGTGAGTTGTCTGGCTTAGGGGAAAAGGTAAAGGAGAGTTGTTTTCTAAAAAGTTATTTTTAAGACATAAGCAGGTCTTTAAAGCACAGGCAATAATTTTGCATATTATGTTTGCTAGCACTGGGAATTCAGCAAATGAGCACTGAACCCAAAGGGCTCCATCCCAGATGATAATTCTCATGCAAAGGGTATTTAAGTGTACCCCTGGGCCCACATAGAGAGATTGGGCGGGGACTTCTGCGACAAGTACACTGCAGAGAAAGAGGAAGAATGATCAGCAAAGGCCATGGTGTAGACTGGAGTTATCAGAAAAATATTAACCCTGTAGAAAGTGGTCAGATCCTGTTATTGCTTCCATGAACCCTTAGCCTGGATATTGCCATGTGGTACATTAGATTATTTCTTCACAGTAGCTCTTGTAAAACCCTGTATACATTCATGAATAGACATTAAAAAAAAAAAAAAAAGTAAGCTGCTTTCTTACCGACTTGATACATTCCAAAGGGCCAGGACTCAACATTGTTGGATATGTGAGTGTTTTGAAGATGCTTGAAGATAGGCATGCCTATGTATGTGTGTAATGCATGTGTGAGGAGACTTTGACATTCTGGTTGATGGTGCCCAAGCATTTCACTGGAATGACTTGGAAGACTTTCTAAGATAAAAAGAATGCAGGGAAAGAGTTTTTGCAATGAAGAGATGGCAAGAGAGAAGCACTGGCCCTTGGGCTTCTGGTGCTCTTGCCTTTACATCTCAGTGCCTGTTTTCTGAGTTGTTTGGGTTCTCCTTAATGTACTCAAGGCTGCTGAGTCAAACAGAGCTAGGCTCAGACCTCAAAAGTATTACAGATCTTCCCATCAAACCTCCAGGGGACCAGTTTAACATGCAGGCTACAAGATATGTAATGTACTTTACCACAAAGTTGATTCATTTTCACATTAACAACCTGTATATGTGCTAATATTTCAAAAATCAGTGGGTCAGTTTAAAGGGAAAATGTTGGCAATGCTTTAGAATCAGTATCAGCTGAAGTGACTGACTCAAAGGTAGTAGGAAACCATCAAGACTGTAACAACAGAATGAAACAAGCTTTTAAGAAGGTAGAGCTGTGGCTAATTTTGAGTGAGAGGCATCAAAACATCACTGTATGTACTTCTAGGGTGCCAAAAATTGTATAACTGTGTTGTTCCACACCACTCTGAGCCATTTTGGATCAGCCTCCAGTGTACTGAGACACTCAAGATGACTTACAAGAACAGGTGGAAAGTGTTTTTAAGGCTGATGCAGTAGTAAAAATGTCTGTGATGAAATGAGAAAACCTGGCTGGAGTATGGAGATGTTGATTTACTGTGCTTGTCACACAGAAATGCTCAACTGATGTACTTCTCAGGAGAAATTTCTGAGTCAAAGATGACACAGCAATGGTGTGTTCAGCATTTGCACGAGTATCAAAGTAAATTTATCAAAGACCCAGGATACAAGCATCCAACTTGGGCTAATTAAAAGTAGATCTCGCCGTTGCAGTCAAATACTATGTTTTAGTCAATAAAGAGCACAAAGCCAAACCAAGACCTGATGTAAGCCAGTCCAACCCTGACACAGCACCTGCTTCAGGCATCACTTCAACCTGCCTTTACAACACAACAAAACATAGTTAATATTGATTCTTTTAAAAGCTGGCACATTATCAAGGCTCTTGTATGTGTTCTAGTAAGACATGCCTCTTCCTGGGAGGGACCATGTGCTTTCACTGAAGTCAGCAGGAGCCAAGTACTTTTTACTCTGTACCTTTGAAAAGTACCCTTGTATCTCACTGCAAATCAACCCTCACTGAAAGCAACCATCTGGGATGATTGTTGCTGGAGATGTTACATATGGAATAACTTCAACTCCTCTGTCTACTTCTACATTACATACAGGATTTATGATACCCTGGAGTAATAATACCTTGTTTCTGATTTATATTTTTTTAAATCCATAGCCCATGTCAAGTCTTGGGGAAAAAAAAATAACATATGACTTCTTGATCATCATACAGTTTCTAATTTGAAGCCAAGTAAGAATTAGCTCATGTTTTGAAAGTTAGTTTATTATTATTTCTCCCCATTTTTTGTTTCTCTGCAAGTGCAATTTTTTTTTTTTTTTTTTTTTTTTTTTTTTTTTTTTTTTTTTTTTTTTTTTTTTTTTTTAAAGACAGCAGTGATTTTTCTGAGGATCACTTTCTGGAGTCTGTGGCTCAGCATTGGTCTGTGGCTCCAGGCAATGCTTGCAAGCAGTATGAACCCATCCCAGTTGTAAAACAGGACACAAAGCAGAGAACAGACTTGCACAAGGATGCCCCCAAATCAGCTGCAGAGCTACTTTATCCTGAATCACCTTCCAGCTCTATCTGGTTGACATCATCACCTCCCTTGGCAAATGACCGATCCTCAGAAATATTTCCCCCTTTCTCTGGCTTCAGGAATGGGTTTAGTTAATTCCTATAGGATGGAGCTATGGCCCTTGTTCAGGTTCTCTGATTTTATTCCCATTATTCCCCTAGATTCTCCAGACAACATTTGGAAATCTCCTAAAGTCAATATATGTGACAACAAGAGAAGCAATAGCCAGACTTCTGAAGAAGATATACCTGCTCTTCTTTGTGTTATTTTTTATCTTTTTAAGTGTACTATAGGAAGAGCTCCTGGAGCTGACTTCATTGACCAAGTCCTTTACCAGGAACCTGCTAGGGTGAATTGCAATACTAAATGGATCTACTGTAACCCAGCCAGACGCCAACAGTACAGCTTAAAATAAGTGAAGCACGAAAAATAAAAAAGGAAGAGGAAAAACACCTCTATCTTTTATTATTTGGTGTTTCCCTGTGTGTATTATTTTATTTTCGAAGGATGGAGAGGTGAAGAACAAAGTCAAAACTCTCTTCCCTCACCGATGACTGTGATGGGCCAAGCAAAGGGGAGCAGAATGGATTTCTGGTATCTGCTGGTATAGGCAGTTACCAAACTAACATCAGCTACCTCCAAGCCACATCAACGTTTAAGTCCAGCTCCAACTCCATCACCCTGGGTTTATGGTGCACCAAAGCTCTGAGCTGGTAGGCTCAGTGTGGGGCTGAAGGACTGAGAGCCTCTGGAGTGTCCCACACTGTAAGTCCATCAGCCTCAGTGGTGGTGACTTTCCCTAAGGAAGCTCACCAGGATTTGCCTGAAAGCCCTGATCAACTGCACAGATATGCAACATCAATTAATATACCAAATAATTAAAGTAAAAAAATTACAAAAACTGGACAATTAAGTCTTTGTAAATTTAGTTACTGCTGTGGCCCATCATTTCAGCCACTCTAGCCTCACTGAAAGCAGCATGGGATGCTCCCACTCTCAAGCTGCTAGCACAGACAGCCTGCACCAAGCATGTGTTGCTACAGGTGTTTGAAAAGGGGGGATCCCATCACCAGTAAAATGACCACATTTACCCTGAACCTTGGCCAGGAGTTTTGCCTTCTCCCTTCAGCTCTATGACATCCCCTGCTTTTGTTCTTTTGTGGGCTCTGCAATGTGTCTCAAGTCTCTGCCCTAAATTCAGCAAGGCCAAGGAAATAGAGAAAGGGCTGGGGTAAGGGCTCAAGGAGCACCTTGACCCAAGCTTGTCCTGCTCTTCCCACCCACTGGCTCTTCAATCCCTGCTCAGAAAGCAGAGTTACTCTTGCTTCTCAGGCATTCTGTTGTACACTGTGACTGCATTTTTCTGGTAAGCCCTGTTACATACAGGGCTGTGGGAAACTCAGAGTTACCTGGAAAACTGAGATGCTCAATTAACAGCTGATTTTTGAGAGGAGTTACACTCCCTGCCACTTTTAATGGACTCAGTGTGTGACCTTCATTAGCCTCTCCTGCAGCAATGAGTTGGCTACCTGTGCACCCAGGAGCGCTGTGCCAGCAATCCATCTTCCAGAACCACAAACAGCTGATTGCTCATCCCAAAAAGACCCACCAGCCCATCACCAGAGGAGTGAACTGCCAGTGAAGGCACACACAGCCTAAATAGTGACAGCCTTCGTCTTGTTCTTCAGTTGATCCCTTCCCTTATCCACCAAATTTTTCCCCACTCCTGCAGGAATGACACTGGGATCCAACAGGCAGGGGCTGCACTCAGATCACAGTCCTTCCTGCCCAACCTCACCAACCATCCTGGCCAAGGCAGAGACTATTCCTGTGGAAAAATGGGTGTAATTAATTGGTCTATACAGTGGTGATGACCATTCTTCAAAGGGGCTGATTTAGTATCAGTCGTATATTCCTGTATCTGAGCACTTGGCGTTGTCACCTGCTAATGTCTTCTACACAGACACAGCATGAGTAGGGTAAGGCACATGCTTAGAAAGGAAAAATTCCCAGAGTGTCCTTATATGCTTGGACCTGTCCAGCAAGAGCTACTAACTGTGGACAAAACAGACAGAATCGGGGGTCATGCAATGCTAAAGTCTAGGAAAGCTTTAGCCTGCAGCTGTGGCCCACCATCATTATTAGTTTAGTCCATACTTTGTTTCTAAGTACCTGTTTTCTAGGTACAGGTTTTGTGCAAAAAGACCCGTAGGCTGAACAAATTATTGTGGATGGAAAGCACCCAAGAAGGCGTGTGAGCCATAAAGTCTCTTTCCTGCTGCAGGAAGAGAGATATTTGATCACTGTTTCTTTGAGCGGTGATACAAAGGAACCAAGATCCACTTGGTGACAGAAATTATAGATTCAGAAAGAAAGGGGTATAATCAGTTTGCCTGTTGGCATGTCTGTGTTGTTCTAAATACAGCCTCTTCTACCTCTCTTCCTCAACATTGTCCCTAATTGTATTTGTTTCCTGCCACTCAATTTCTAAATATGTAAAAATTAAATATAGAGGTTCTTCTACTTTTAAAAATTTCTACACCCCCATCTGAAGTCTGGTTTTTCCCCCTTTTCCTCAAAATGGTAGCTTTTTCCATTCGCTTAACCTCACACTTTCAATTGTAACCACAGCTGGTTGCAAGTTAATTTGCAGTTTGATGATGATACTTCCCCAATGCTGAGTCTCTGAACGCAAAGGTATTTTTTTTTCTTGGGCACCAGTAATACTGATGAGGTCAACAGAGCTTTGGGAATAGGTTTTATTACTTAAAAGCTCTTCCAGAACTAGCTGATTGGAGCACAAAGTATTGTTTTATATTGCAAAAACTGTGGCTACCTAACTTAAACCAGTTGAAAGGCAGAAAATAATTCATCAGCATGTTGCAGTGGGGTTTATAATGGCCCTGTGCAAAGCTTATCTTAGTAAAGGAAAATGTCTTCCTACAAACTAAACTGTTTAGGCAGCAGAGGCTTTGGAACATCATCTTTATAACAGTCCCTAAATTAGCTCAAGTTGTTTGTTCTATAAAGGACAACAAACCAAACAAACTTTTAAGCAAACAGTAGGGCAAACTTTTGCAGCTGCAAAGGGGATTTGGAGGCAGTGTGCATCACTAGTGAAGAACACAGCAATTGGCTAAAAGGTGACCAGTTCCCAAAGCATGTATCTTGGTACAAGCACAGATACAGATAGATCAGCATAAAGATAATTCCAGGGATCACACAGGGTTAGTGTTCCACTCTGGAGAGAGCACCACCAGTTCCTGCTGATACAAAACAAGACCTGTGGGAAACTAGAGAACTTTTTCCTTAAAGCTGGACTACCAAGCATTCCTACCATTTCTTCTGAAGGTGCACTTTTTGTACGTCCTCTTGGAGTGAGCAGTGGTGGTGTGTGAACTTTTGCACCAGTACACCTGCACAGAACAATACTGAATGCTTCAACACTCTCAGATCGCATTGCCCAGGCAGATCTTTGCCATGCAGCTGTCACAGATGCTGAGCTCTTGACCATCCCTCACATCTTCTGACCAGGAACATGTTTTTGAAACAATGGCTTACAGTGTTTTAGTTCGTATCACAGTGATCTAAGAGCACACATTGGATCAGCTCACTTTTGTCTAAGTTGATTGAAGAGTGAAGAGTGATTGAATTGAAGAGTGTGCTAAAGGCTCTCCAAGGGCTCACAGCCATTCAGACCAGAGATGGCAAGTGTAATATAAACCTTCCAAAATACAGTGTAGCTGTTGGGAACTCAGTGTCAGCAGCTTCACTCTAAATATCTGTTTCTGTAAATCTTATTAATGCAAATATAGCTGTAGAATATTAAAATTGAGATACAGCTCACTAGATTTACCCCTTATTCTGTGAGTTTTTTTCTGTGCAGCTGTCTGAAGTTCACAGCAGCATTTCACTATTATTTTGCAGGTTATTTCCAAGGAGAGGAATTTTGTAATCAGATAAAACAACCTGAAGAGCACCATACAACCACTGAGATTCTGAGATGTATTTACTTTGAAGAAGAGCAGCATGCAGATAACATTTAAGAGCATCTCAGAATCCTATGAATCTACATAGTGATGAAAAAGATCAGTTGGTTTTCAAATGTTAATGCCCTTCTTATTGCCAGTAAACTGCTGTAGAAAGATGATCCGTGGTCTTTTCAAGGGCAGTCACACTTGTATGACAGAGTAGAGGTATTTTATGAAACAATGCATACAAAAGCACAAAATGTGTTTGACCTTTATAGTACAGATCTTGCAACAAGAGCAGGTTTTCAATCTGTTTGTGCCACAGTTGAGTCCAG
The DNA here is from genome assembly GCA_013397915.1 of Daphoenositta chrysoptera. NCBI lineage: Eukaryota > Metazoa > Chordata > Aves > Passeriformes > Daphoenositta > Daphoenositta chrysoptera. The sequence goes on from VZRO01001047.1 coordinate 291,099, forward strand.
GTTTAACCTAATGAATCTGGTTCCCAAGAGACCCACATTCTCCCTGCACAGGTAGGCCAGTCACTCATTAGCAGTGTCCTTTCAAAATGCAGATGTTTAAAGCTGCTGTGTTTTAATAGTGCTTAAAATGACATAAAGTTGGGAAAAGTTTGGAGGAGAGAAATGAGACGAAACACAAGCATGGATGAATTTCCATGCACAAGAAGACTGAGGTAGGACTACAAAATCTGAATAAAATGTGATGCGGGTGAAATGCAGTTCAGAAGTCTATGAATCTATAGGTCACATGTTGGAGAGGGAAGAAGGTCTCTCTGATTCTCCCAGTACAAGAGATACATGATGTCAAAAGAGGTCAGTGGGAGAACGGGTTCAAAGTAAACAAGAGATGTTTGATTCTATCTTGGTAGCACACCTGGGAATTGCACCTTGGGAGAAGCCAAAATCTAATGAAAGTCTCAAAGATCACAAAAGAAAGAGCCACCAAAGCTACTAAACAGAGATTCTATGTTGCATTTGTACCCAACCAGGTTATTCCTGTTGCATAAGTAAAATACTTGCATCTGCAACACCACTCGTTGCTACTACAGTTTTCACTAGACCAGATGTTTCCCACTCCTTCAATTAGGGTTGTCATGATGCATTTGGATTGCTCAAAATTACAGGAAAACATACTCTGTAAATTAAACTCTATTCTATGAACACCCTAGGAAAGAAAACAGACACTTCCAACTTTGCACAAATTAGTCTAACATGCCAATTCACTGATTCATCACTTAATTCATGATGTTTCCAACTCGCAGTTCTCTGATTCATAATTTCACATCTCAGGAAGCAATGAACAAAATAGTTACCTAGTAGACAGTGAGTGCTCATTCTTCCTCCCCCACCACCTTGTGGGTGTCCCGTTTCCCACCTGGAAGCACAAAAGTCTCAGCAGTCTGGCTGCTGTTGGATCCACTTCAAAAGATTTTTGGGTAAGCTGATGTATTTATAACTTCCAGCTTGGAAGCTTGATCTATGCCATTTCCATAAGTTAGGGGATTCTGAGGAAACTGTCACACAATCAATGCACCAGGATTATGGCTGCAGGAGACAGCAAGGTGCAGGTGATGGCAGCTGCATAATGACCTCCTCCCCTCCCCATCCATCACGTCCTGCCTATGTGGTGCTGTGGCTTTGACTGGTGCTGCTTCCAGGGTACACCAGGGCCTTGTGTCCACTCTGCGGTAGCCAAAACCCGAGCAGGAGCTGCGTGAGTGTTTGATAGGGGTGCCTTTTATTCCCAGACTAATCCTGCAGAGACCAGACAGGCATAACCATGTTTGAGTTGGGCTGTAGGTGACTTCTGGAAAAGGCCAAGCCCAGCCTGGATCTTTTCACAGCGCACACTCATCCCTTCCTTACTCACCCAGCTATATGCCAGCTCCAATATACAAGACAATTCCTCTCCTTCCATCAACACTTACAGTACACTTTAGACTTTCCTCTTTCTTAATAGGGATATTAATTCTGGTTTTCCCACCTCCTCTGATCTGGTCATCTTCCTCTGTTGTGCCATCACTCACATTCAGAAGCTAGCACCAGCAGCCACAGCCTTCTCCTTGGCAAAAACAAGGACAAACATGAAACTGATATGCTGAGAAAAGGGCTTAGCAGGAAGGAAAGTGCGCAGCCACAGAAAAGGGCAGGGGGCCAGGTGTGTCACCGATTTGGCAGAGTGTTTATTGATTAATTTCAGTTCAAACCAATTATCACTGGTAGTCCTAGCCACTAGAAAAGTCAATGCTCAGTCACATTTTCTCATTTTGGTGCACAAATCAGATGTTGTCATTGCTTGTGAAAGGTCATAGTTTGGTGATAGCCTAGCAGCACAGGCATCGGGGCTTGTCAAGCTTTTTACCTGTAAGAGCAATTTTCTAATGACCTGGTATCTACAACTGCCTTTCTTTTAGTTTTTGCTGTGCTTTATTCAATTGCATGGTGAAATGCTTGTTGTTATCTGTCCTTTTTGTAACTAGTAGACAGTAAGAGCAGGTAGTTACTCTGTGTAGAATAAACTATTTATGACCTCAAAATAAAATGCAGCATAAAGGTTCATTAGGATGGGAAGGTAACAGGGGCCTTCTCAGTGCAGGTGTAGGATGATATGGGAGGCCTCAGGCTACAAATAGCTCAGCAGTAGCTAATAGTAATTGTCAAAGGGTGCAACGTTAGCAGGTAGGTAAGACAAATTCTAGATGTAACAAAGGAGACCAAACAATGAGTACCCAACACATGTAACAGGCATCACATGTAGCAAATTAGGATCTAGCGTGGAGCTGAATCAATAAAAAAAGAACAAGATGTGGGGTGTACTGGGAAGTGTGTAAAAATGACCTCTGATGTATCATAGGGTGACAAGGAAGAAATTTTCTGTTGCTCTTATCCCAGTGAAGAGGAAGATAAGCTCTCCCCACTAATATCAACTCTGCTTGGTGGAGGACCTGGGACACTGGTGACTTCCTGTTACACACACCCCCACACAGACTGAAGGCATCACAGGGGTAGTGTAGAGGTGCATAAAAAAGCAGAGAAAGTGGAGTATGCTTTAAAGTTTGTGTACCAGTTTTACCTAATATAATTTGGACTATAAATGTTACTGTCTTTGTAATAAAAATACCAGAATATAATTCCATCCTAATTATTTCAGCTACTAATAATGCTCTGATTAGATTATCTTTAACAAGACTAACAATATATTCTTCCCACGTCCTCCTATAAGATGTGTTTCCTTTTGATCATAGCAAGATTTGTAATGTGACAAATTGATGGCTATTGGAGCATCCTGCCCCACAGCTTGGATGTAACAAGTTAGCAACAAATGAGGTGTGCTTTCAGGAGTGACTTTTGTTTGTGTGTGGCACCTCTGAGCTGCTGGACTGTGAGAACTGTGGAAGCAGAGGTTTGGGTTTGGGCTCTTTCCTCCCCGGTGCATCTCGGAGCTGTGATGGTTGCGTTGAGCACCCAAGTTCAGCCCACTCAAAAAAGGACTCTCAGCTGAAGAATTTGAACTCTGTAACTCTTTTCAGGTTCAGAGCTCCTCCAGATCTGAGGTTGCCAACCTGTCCTCATTACTGATTGATCACACCCTATGTGTACAGAAAGTGCAATCACAGCACTCCCTGCTTCTCCAGTCAGGTTTTACCTGTGTTTCATCTGACAGCCCATCACAGCAGGGCCTGACGGGTGGCTGAAATCCTAGAGGTCATCCTCATTTTGTCCTTAAGTTTTTGTGAGCACCTCGGTACACAGTGAGTGGGCTGGTGGTGCCAGGGGCTGTTGACATCTCTGGTCTCTGTTCCCAGCCACCACTTCGCTTCAATATACTCATCTATAAACTACAAATAAAAATACTTCCTTTCTCTTGGCAAAGGTAATTCAGCTTAATATCTCTTAGTAAAATGTCCTGAAATATTTAACTGAGAGAAGCACTTCTTAAAAATGGGATGTAGGTAGGGTTTCATTAGGGGCAAACTGGTGCCTTAATGGTCTCTGACAAGTTAAAGCAAATTCCAGGGATTCTTTTTCCTGGCACTAGTGATGTTCTCTGGAAATCATCACCTTCTCCAATTCATTACGTAGTCAGTTGTTGAGACAGAAAGAAAACCAAAGGAAAAGAGTTAAACTGAGCCTGTAATATTTTTTTCCATTTAAATAAATATAAGTTTTTCTCCTTAGCACCAAAAAAAGGCACTGTTATTAGCATGGCTCAGAAGTGGTTTTTTTAATTTTTACAATGAAGATGCAGCAACTGGTGTCCACTATGTAGAAATAATTGATCAAAATACAGAACACAACACACAAGTGCAATCAGACACGCTTTATTTTAAATTCTTATTACACTGTGTTTATAAAATGTCTGGAATAGAAAGCAGCTTTATATGCAAGAGCACAAAATGGATAATTTTATTAGAAGATGTAGACCTTGGTAAGACTGCTTAATTACCTATCAGAGATTGTCACCTGGCACTGACAACACATTGTTGAGTCTCTTCTGCCCCACAGGACTTATATGGGAGACTTTGACATTGCAAAGTTTCTAAAGTGGTCACATAAGCTGTATAAAATGAGGGTGTGTCCATGCCTGAAGTGAAAGCCCCCAAAAGTCTGGTTTTCCTGAATATTGGGGCACTCCCAGAGTATATGAGGTGGTATGAATTTTTGCTTTGTTCCCCACACTTTAGTAAAAAGAGCAGCCGCATTTCTCCGCTCCCAAGACTTCAACAGCTGGGTACAGGTTTTGCAGGAGGTACCATGGGCAATGTGTAGCAACAAGAGGAGGAGAAGGGAAGGCATCTCCCTTCTTGCTTTTCACTGAGACCACCAAATGACATGGCCATACACTGAAGCCTCAGCATTTAAAGAGCAAGAGGTTCCTTATAACTTTAGAAGCTCAGCAGGCTCCCCTGTGCTGTTAATGCCTGATACGCTCTTACAGACACTGGCCAGAGGGGAGGAGTTGCTGTGGCTTGTGTAAGTTTCTGACTCTCAGGATATGTCTTTATTCCTTTCCCAGATGAGTTTCTGTCCCTCTGTATTCCTGGAGTTACTCATGTAACAGGTCTTCATTCTGCTTTAGCCATGATTCTTGGGAACTTTCAGACATGTTTTAATCTAAACTCATATTTTTAGTCTCACCCAGCTCCAGTGCAGGATATTGGCTAGGCTTGTGGGACTGGCAGGAGAAGACCCTAAGGCTCCCTGCTCCAGTCGTCTTTCCTTGACCCCATTTGCCAGCCTTGGACTGCTGTGGGACAGCAAACACCCCAGACACACTCATGGGAAATGGGTCTACAGGGTGGGCTCAGGAGAAATAAAAAGGCAGAGAAGGGTGAGGAAAGAACATACCATACACAAGAGATATGACCAGCAAATGCAAGTTTTGTGTGATAAACTTTGAGCAGGGGCAGAAAACCCCTGGATTTTCACCCAGCAAAGCAGAGGAACAGCATATCAACAGCATACGGGGTGTGATGGGGGTATGAAGTGAGCATGTGTGGGTGCCTGCACACATGAAAGAGGAGGAGAAAAAGCACAGGGAAGCTGCAAGATGAAACAAGGGGCTGAGAATATTCTGGAGATAAAACATCCTGAGAGATACTTCCAGCAAAGTGAGCTCTCCATGAACCAGAACATTATTAATTTGTAATATAAAGCAGACCCTTTAGCTAGAAATACGTGTTTCTATTGCAGCCTGAATGATCTACCATAACGTTGTGTAATTCAGTCTAAGAATTTATAACACTGGGTTCTTTATTTTTTTTTTCTTCCCTTTTCAGTGAAATACCAGGCCTTAATTAAAACTAAAGTTCAGATTACTCTGGCGAATGGAGCTTTTCAAATTCCCTTGCAGCACTAACGCCAAAGACCATAAATACAAGTGAACTACAGGAATAATATGACCTAGAATTGCCTTTAATTACATGTGTCTAATTTTAAATCATTTGGCATCCAGGTGCTTTTTTATGCTCTTCCAGTCATACCAATTATTTTGCTTTATCAAATTTTTTTCAGCACAAAGATGACCAAAATAACAATAAGCAGATTTATACCTCTCCCTCAGCCACACCACATCATGATATTTTGAAATATAGCTAAATGAGAGAAGAAGGCATCACCTTGGTTCATGGTTTCTGAATCTGGACATTTAGCTCACCATACACATGCCTCAAAGCATCACAACTCAGGCTTGCAATCAGCTTTCGTAAACCTGGTCGCATTGGGGTGCATTTTACTTCCCAGGTCAATGTAGAGTTCATCGGGATTCTCCTGAATTAAAAAAGAAAAGCATCAGTATTGTGGTCAGTCAGCCAGTGCTCTCAACCTAACACACAACTGGAGAAACTGAAGGTGCATAGTATAACATGTCTCAAATCTTTTATCTCATTCTCATAAATGTCATATAAATTACTCGCTCCATCTTCTACTGCTCTCAGAACTGACCCTGTTAAAGCCTTTTCTAGCCTTTCCTCCAGGCTAATTTTAAATTTCCAAAATGAATCCATTTTTTTCTGCCTCCTGTCACTTCCTCTCATGATCACTATCAGAATGACCTTCTTTATACCTAACATATATTTTTTCTACTTTATAATTCCATTTTTCCTGATTATTGTAGCCCATAGCCTGGTGGTGATCCCTTAAATGGTTAAATAAGTCCTTGCTATGAAGTGTCCAGGTCATTCCCCTGCAAACCCTATGCAGGGCTGATGAGATGCTGAACCCCTCTGCCACTCCTACCCTGAACCACTCTGCCACAGGGGTAACATCAGCAGATCTCTTCAGTGGCCACTTCAGATGACTTCTTCATGCCCATACAAACAAGACGAAGTGTTCTTGGGAGTCCTGCTGGTGGTGGTTACTCCTTTACATTATTTATGACTTTTGATAACTCATATATAAAACAACGGTATTCTGCACTGCTCTTGATTTTCAAATTTTTTTTGCTACAATTAAGATGCATGGACAGCCTCAGGTATTGGGTTTCTGTGTTTTCTCGGTTCTTTCACAAGGTTCTGTGTGCAGATTTTGAAGGCTGATATTTATTGATTGATGGATTGATTGTGTTTGGGGGATGCTGGGATACAACTGCTCCAAAGGAACCAATGGACAAAATAGTGTAGTGGGGAGCTATTTATGCAAATGAATGGTTTTTTCCTTAGCATTAAATAAGAGGGTTATGAGTTCAAGCAGTGTTCTTATCTCATATGGCTACAGTGTCCTGAAAACAACTGAAAAAAGCGAGAGCAAAGCAAGCCTGTAAGTCAGTCACTGCTTCAAATTCTCATCTGGTAGGATTTGGTCCTCAGGTTCCATGTCCTATGCCAGGACAGAAATGTCTGCCCAGGCTTAGCACAAGCTGCCATGAGACAAGAAACCTTAATTAGCTCTAAATGAGCTAGCCTGGAATGCTCCCACCTGAGTATTTGTTTCAGGGCAAGCCTGCCCCTGGTAAAATGAGAGGTATTCCAGCTCCTTAGAGGTTAGCTTAGGTATGTCCACATGGCACTGCATTGCATTTTGGATATACAGATAGAGATACCTTGGGGCATGTACCCAGTTTTAGGAAAAAAAAAAAGCAGAGAAAGGTCATATTTTTGATGTGAACATGTGCAGACTGCTTCCAGAAAGTGTTTTCCCTCTTTTCATCTTTGTTATTAATGAGAGAGGTTCTGTTCCCCTCAGGTGGCCGGCTTGCATTCACCAGATGCCCACTAAAATGAAATCAGGATAAAACAATTACTTCAATTGCTGAAGAAGGTAAAATAAGTTTTAGAATTTATAGGAATTATCTTCAAGGGATTATCTGAATGGAAAGTGAAGAAATTATTATACATGTCTGCTCTGTCGACTACACTTCTTGAGCAGTTGGGGGACCAGATTCTCTAAGGATGAGGTTTTTGGGCCACAACTTTGCAGTGCTCCAGTGAGAGAGGGTAGCACTACCATCCTTGTTTTCAGGTGCTATCATCTCAGCATGTCTATATATATATTTGTATGTGTGTGTCTGTGCACATGCAGGAAGACAACAGCTAGGAAACCAAACCTACATTTTCCTGCCTCTCTACTGTCCTACTTCTAAAACAAGTTGCTTCTCACTACAAATGCTAATACTAGCTTAGCTTTGACATAAAATGGTTTACCTGCTTGTGTGAAAATATGCTTGGCTATAATCCTTTTAGCACTATCCATCACTGCCTGGTTAATTCTCATTTGTCATGCAGACTATGCCCCATGTAGGAATTGCTGCTGCCAAAGGCTTTTCCATAACTTATGCTCCTCATCTGTCTGAGGCTAATAGCTAAATATCAATATCTGTATCTATATATAGATTTTATGAATGGTCAAGACTGAAGTCCCCAGGCCATTACATTGCCAGAATAATGTTGTATCAGCTGGGTCACACATGACCAGTTTTGTGGAGCCACTCAAGTGATACAGAAAAGCTACCTTAAAAGTACGCAGAGGCCAAAAACCTTATCTCCACAAAGAACTGTAATATCTCCATCCCATATGTAACAGTCCCTGGTAAACAGGGAAGTGTTGGAAGGGTTGGAAGGGTGGAGAAAGCCTAGAATGTGTTTAATTCTCTTTGCAAATGGGGCAAAGCCACCCTGATCTGATTTTCCTGGGAGAGAACTCAGTGATGAATGATTCTGTGTAATATGCTGAGCCATCACCACACTGGAGCCATTTATCACTTTGAATGCATGGAGACAAATGTGATTATTATTTAAATAAACTACAACTGCCCCTTGCTCTGTCCTCTGTGTGTATCACCTGCATCCTACATTCATCTCAGAGAAGTTAAATCTTAAAATGACTAAGCTGATCCATTTCCATTTTAAATGCTGCCAAGGGCATTACTGAAAAGGGGAAAACACGGTGACTCTAAGGAAAATGACGCGTGTTCCATGAGTCATTTTTCTCCCCTAACTCTTGTGCCTTTGATGCACCTGATAATTTCTGCATCCTTGAAGGTGAGGGCAGTGCGCGGCAGCTTTGGGATCGAAAAGGATACAGAACAACAGGGGAGGCTGGCACGGCTGGGCAGCAATGAGGGCTATTGCTACAACTTGTGTAACTCTTGTGGACCATGCTGAGTCATGCTCAGCAGCACCTGTGACATCCCATGTGCACAAAGCAAACACAGTATGTTGCCCTTTCACAGTTATTTTCCTATCAGCTCCACTCTGGAGATTGGTTTTGATCTTTTTATCCCTGTCCCAGGTGCAGTCAGGCTCAGACCTCCCCTGCCAGCTGCAGAGGATGCTGACAATTTATGCAGCTGCTGAAGCACAGGCAATTTTTCAAACTCCTTTTGCACACACCTGGGGACCATCAGCTCAGGTAATGATAGATACTAAGCCCAAATAGATAGATGCCCACGACTAAGCAATAGCCTCAAAATTTTCCAAGTTTCTCTGTTATGTACTCTTGGCTAATGCTAGGCTCATAACACTGAACTCAAATGGAAAGAGGATTTACAACTTGCTTAGCGTAGGGGTATCCTGGTGTCAGCGTGAGGTGTGATTCTGAGAATAATGAAGGTGGCTTTCCTTTTCCTCAGCTCTGGGAGCGCCCTGTGCTGGGAACACTCCTGAGTGCCAGGGCAGCCCTGTGCAGTGGAGCTACTGGGGGGAGCTGTGTGCTCACACACACGCCGCAGCTATGCCAGCAGGCTCTGCAAACAACACACATTTTGTGTCTTGACATGAGCTTGAAAAGATCATCTGAGGTACCTGAACGTCTTGTATAATCATGATTAACATGAGCGGAGAAAAGCCCTTTCCGAAAGACAGCACAGGACTCGATTTGCACATGCTGAGTGAGCAGCAGTAAACACTTCAAGCGTAGAATAAATCTTCCTCTCTGTGATAGCGGCTTGTAGGTGCTATTGTCAAGTGCTAAAAATAATGTAATACAGTGAAAAAGCAAACCTGGGCTGCACTAGCAACTAGCCACAAACACTACCTATTCCTCCAACCCTGGTACTGAACAGATGAAATGCTCTCACAATCTCTCTGGATAGCCCGACTTCTACTGACTATTGAGACCTATAGCTCCCCTGTGTATTGGATTTTAAAGTACACAGAGAGTGTTTGAATTAAATTACTCAGCAGAGCATTAGTTAAGTGTCTCTTGTGAGCTTCCTACTGTGAGCAGGCAGGGGACAGACTCCCAGCTGGTAGTGCTTTCTTCCCTACCCGAACTGCTTTTTTATTGTTCTCAGCACGCCAGGTCCCTCGAGGCGAAGTGTGACGTTCTCCAGGGTTTGTTTCAGAGGATTGGTGAATTCCACAATCACGGACATTTCTTTACCAGCTACCAGTTCACCTTTGGTCTGCAAGACAAGGAAAGGACAGTGCACCAGAAACTGCTAATAACAGATACACAGTACTGGCAAGGCAGAAGAATGGAGCACACAGAAAAACAGCACAAGGCAAAGGAAGCCTAGTGAGAAGAAAATTGTCGGGTGGGCTCATAGGTACCACGGCACATTTTTCCACCCGTTGTAATTTTCCCTGAAACCACATGGCAGATCAAGAGGCAGGCCCTCATTTCCACTGAAAACCAGAAATCTGCATGTACAGCTCTGGAGCTGAGGCCCCAACTGAGGGTGAGTCCAGCTGAGGGGCCTCTCTCCCAGACTCCCTCCTCAGGCTCCTCACCAGCACTGAAGTGATCTGCTCAGGACATAAGCTCCAGAAGAGAAGGGCAGGTCTTACTACCCGAAATTAGAAACACCAGGCTACACTGGTTACACCCTCAAAAATGTCGTGCCCATCTTCCCCTTGCTTTTGCATTCTCCTCTCATGTTCTGAAGGCTTTCTAACCCTGCACATGTGCTCTATGGAGGCCTGAAGGCCAGTTTTCCTCCAAACCCTATAGAAGCAAAAGAGCAGTACATTTTGCACTGGAAAATACTAAACCTCCAAGCAAATGTGGTTTTAAACAAAGGCTACATGCATGGGGATTTGGGGTTCTTTATCTCCCTGGAAATTCAGCATTTCTCACAGAATATGTGTACTTGTTTTACTCAGGCAAGGGTTTTCAACTTACGGCTGGCATATCTGCCAGCCCACTTCAAGGTCCATCAACTGATTTAAAGGGCCTTGGGAAAGGTAACTAAGAAGAACAAGTATATTGTCAATAAATTTAAAGTGGTGCTTTAAGGAAGTACGACATTTTCAAAAAGGTGCATAGACTCCGGTCTAAGGGATTACTCTGTGCCAAAAACCAATAAAATGAATGGAGTAAAGGAGGAGATACAGCTAAGCTCTCAACAGCATTTGGCCACCTGAATGTGTGAAAGGACATCAGTGGCATTTTTGGAAGTCTTGGCCCAATTAGAGCTCTTATATCCTCCTTATTTCAATTGACCATGTAAGATCACTGGGTGTGATTCAAAATCAACCTGAAGTCCCACACATGCAGCTGAGACCATAAGTATTTGCTGATCCTATTTTTCGTAACCAGGTCTCAAGGTTAGAATATGGTGTAATTTCCTCAATTGTTGAGTCTGACAATCTCTTTAGACCAACAGAGAAAGATCAAAGGTGTATCCAAAGACATGAGGGAGATACATTTTTCATTCTTCTCTCTCACTCTCACATTAAGAAATTTGGTCTGCCAGTCACATTCACTGAACAAACTTGACAAGAAAACTAAACAGACAAGCTTTCTCAAATTTCTTTAAAAACCTATAAATCAAAATTTCCCCTGTCAATACATGCTCACACTCATGCACACACACCTTAAAAAATCCAGCTTTTAAAATTTCAGTGTATTTTCATACATCACAAAGAAACAGAAAAGAGAGAAACTTTGTTTTACTTGAAAACATGGGTTTTGGACAACAGCCTACCCTATATGCTAAAAACCCTTTCTTCAGAACAGCAGGGAGGATAAACTATTTTGAAGTTGAACATCTGAGATGATGTATAAGATGTTCTGTTTAAGTACTGAATTGAAAGAATTCTTTACTTTTAAATTTTGGTTATTGAAGATAGGTATTTGAAGTAGAGTTTATCTGTCTTGTCTACTTCCTCTCTAGAATGCTCAGTAAACCAAAACCATTTTGTTTAAAAATGCGATTATCTGATCATGGTATTTCTGAAGACCATGAAATAGAGTAGATTTTTTCGCAAACTTTGCTGTAGTTTTGATCCACGTTTTTTAAAAAGCTTTTTCTGCATAAGGCTGCAGTTGCTACACAAATTCTTATATGGAAACCTGAGCACTGGTTCAAATAAATATATAGAGCAGAGAAATTCTATAAACTTTGATTTTTTTCGAGGTCCTGAATTTTATGGAGCTGGATTCATGCTTATATAAAGCTTCCTGAACAGGTGTTCTGAGTTTTTTTCTAGTGTTAGGAAAAAAAGCAGATCCAAATTCCATTGTTCAAAGCAGGTGAAAGCTTGGTGCTTTTGTAAACAATGCAATTTATTTGGATACTCAGTTATGAATTGAGAAGTTTAAATCCCAGTCTTGTCTTTGCCATACAACATAGGCTCCTTGTAGTATCACAAGCATTACTGTTGTCCATTTTCATAGGTACCACACCACTGTCTGCAGAAATGCTTCAGCTTTTAGGGTACACCACTGACAGTACATTCAGAGTGGCAGCAAAGCACTGAAATCCTAAGACATTGTCCCAAATCAATGCTGCCCATTCAAGTTTGGAGAAACATTCCACAATACCTGCAGAAGCCCTCCCAGCAAAATCACTTCAATTGCAGTGTTCTTCATTCTTCAGCAAGAGGCCCCTGTGCTGTGTTGCTTTAAGTATAATAGACTTTTGAAGTAGTTAAAGAACTTGAGTGACTTCAGGGAGTAATCTCTCTTACCCTTTGAGTTTCTTCAGCTTTCTCAGATCTTTTCCCCTCTTTCCTCCACTGAGATCACTGCAGTTCTTTACTACCAGTGCTGCAGTCTGCCTCTCTCTTCAGTGTAGGGACACTCAGTAAGTTATTTAATGCACCTGTACACCCTCACACACTCCAGCCAGCCACTGCTCTATAAGGTCCATGTTAGACACTCCAATGTGCCCACACACACATACACTCCTCCACCCCACAAGCCAATGTGACAGCCTTGTGGGGAACAGCCCATGTATCCCTTCCACCACACCCCTGAGCTACCTTGATCCGCAGGGTGGGAATTTCCAGGACTGTGGCCTTCTGCACGGCCAGAATCTTCCCCGTTTCATTGATCCGCGCAGTCACAAAGAAGTGAAAGGAGGCTTGCTCCAGCAGGTCACTCATGTACTCGCTCGATCTGATCACAACGTCGAAAGATCTGGCTGAGGTGAGACACAGGAAAGAAAAAAGTCATCTGAAATGATCTAATCACCAACTGCTCCCTCCACCGCTGCCAGTGCCAGTTACATGAGTGCCTTGGAAAAAAGGTGAGCTATGAGTTAAAGAATGGCTGTGATCTTTCCCCCCAAACTAACTTCATTTCTTTACTTAACCATATTCCCTCTAATTTTTCCTTTTTTCCACTTAGGCTGTGAGCTCTCAGGGGCAAGGGCTGGGTTTCTGCACAGCCTCTGCCCAGTACCCCCAGCATGGGCCCAGGTCACTGTCAAAGGTTTCTAGGTGCTACCACAAAATAAGTGAGAAGGAAGGCTGAAAATACATATCTACTGGGCACAAAGGCCCAAACCAGCTTCTGAGTGTCATTCCTGTAAATGTTTGCTATTTCACTTTATTCCTGTGTTTTCTTTTCCTTTTTTCTTGGCACAGAGATGCCACCAGAGCAGCAACTGGGGGGTGTTAGCCCATGGAGGCTACCTGGGAGACCACCTGCTCTCCAGGACGTGTCTGAATATCTGCCTTTGTTCTACATTGGACTTGTCCGCAAAATTTAGCAAGAAGGTCTTCCTGTCACCAGCATGCCCTCCAGAGAGCTTTCACGTGCTCCCTGACAATAATTATTGGAAGGAACAAGTCCCTGTAGGCTAGACAGTTGAGAAGCAGGGAATCATTAATTTTAACTATATTGAACTGCAATTCCCAGGCCAACAATGGTGTGAGAATGTAATGCAGAGAATCAGACCTGCTAACGAACTGACCAGGAAAAATATATAGACCTGGAGCTCTTCTCTCCATAAACATTCATTACAACCGTAGTAAACACATCAAGATCTCCCATCTGTTACCTATGATGATTACTGTTATCCATTATTTGTATTGTATTTGTGACATACACTGTAAACACTGAGATAATTGAACTCAGTTGGGTAAAATGACATTTACCCCTTTTCACTCTTTTGATCCGCTCACATCAAAACCAGTTCCTTGATTTGGTTTCAAAGCTATTCCCTTGGTGGCCACCTGACCTGGATTTACTAGGCCAGCCTTAAATTGACTTGATGTGCTCCTTCTCCCTCCCTCTCACTTTTTATCTTGTGTAAAAGAATTTCCCATAATACCCTTAACTGTAAATTATAAATCAGGCAAGGTATTTCTCATCTGAGAAGTAAATAAGTAACTAAATTAGTTACAAACCAGGAGAATTTTACTTTACAATGGAAGAAAAGACAAACTTTTCTGTTTAAATTTAATCACTGCAGCAAAAAAAAAGAAGAAGAATATACTTCCATTGCCTTAGCACTGGTTGTGCTGGTAAATTGTCATTACCACTTACTGCAGCTGGGAAAGCCAAGGGAGACACAACATTGAGTTGCCTTAGAGTCTTTCAAAAAAATAGAGGAAACTAAATATAACTCAGTAGATGTAAGAGCATCTTTGAAGGCACTGGAAGGTTTAAGCTATTCAAATCCTCAAAGATGTTTTCAACCCACACAATTCCTTTAATCATTATTCTGAAAATCATTCAATCGTTTCCTGTTTGAAAACTTAGTTTGCTTCATTCTTTCAGTAGCATGGGCTGGAAAAAAGCCTTTAACACATCTTTACTGCATTGTAATTCTTTGTAATTCTTTGTTAATTCTGTATATATACATGCATATATATATATATACATACACATATTTATATACACACACGTATATATACACACACATTTATACACATACATACACACACACACACACACACACACGTGTCTTGCCCTGAATAAAGCCTACAAATCCTGCTCAGGTGCCTCAGAAGGTACCCTCCCACTACACCCCTGACAGAGCGTTCTCATGCTCTTGCAGATAATCACACTGCCTGCCTTCACACTGCCCACCTGCTCAAAAATTATTCCTGATTCCACATGTACTTCTTTCAAAGGAAAAGGTGAAAGAATTCATACTCAAATTTCATGTATCACCTTCATAAATGGTGTGATTTGAGAGGAGTTTTTGTCCTGCTGCAAGACAGAGTGCCCCACAAGTTGATAACTGTAGCTCAGATATAAGCAAGATAAGATACTCCACCTTGAAAAGTGGGAATAACTTTAAAAACGTCTCATTGGCAAGAAGCAGTGACGGGGACATACTCTTGGTACACATACATAAAAATTCATGTTCTCTTCTTTCAGGTGCCTCTCCCCAGTCTGCATTCACTCACCATCACTCGATTCAGAGTTTCCTACATGATTTCAAGAAGCTTTTTTCAAAGCACTTACTTAACTTAGAAAAAATGAATTATGATGCTCAGTGATGTTTAAACATCTATTCATTTCTTTTCTTGCAGAGAGGAGCCAGGTGACCCTCAAAGCACTGCAGAAGCTGTATTTTAGGTAGCAATACCCTACACAGACCTTTGATGCAAGAGCTGACATATATAAGTCCTGGAACCAAGCACAAATCACAGCCAGAAAATGTAGCAGGTATTTGCACTTCTCCTACAAGATGACTGAATTTTCCCTCATCAAAGAAGTGACACAGAATTTAGACCAAGACTATTGAAACTGACTTTTTTAACTGTACCTATTCAAGTCTCCAAAAGTTTTGCAGTATTTCAGATCAAATATTTAGTAAATTATGTAAGTCACTATAAACCCTCACACTGTGTTGTGATAGCATATGTTGGAACAAGTCAATGCCCATTTCCAGGCCCCCTGCAAATGATCCAGGGAGTTAGAAAGAATCAGCGAGCAGCTCTCAGGGCTTTGTTACAGCCCAGAGGTAGCAGTTTTATTAACCTTCATCAGTAGATCCTTGTCAGTGAACTTCTATTTTTTGCAGAATAATCAGCTCCAAATAAAATGTGCAGTTTCAGATGATGTTCAAAGTGAGAAAGAAAGCAGAGGGGGTTTTTTTTGTGGCCTGTTAGGAACTGTGGTTCCATGGAGGCTTCTCACTGAGACAAAACTCGCCCTCTTTGAGGAAAGACGGCTCACAGTGTCTCTTGAGCTGGGATGAGTTAGACAAGACAGAAAGCTCAGAGGTCAGCCAGGGCTGCTGTGATCCAGCAGCAGACCCAGTTCAGGAGGCCCATCCTTTGGGGTCCCAAAGCCCTGCCCTTCCTGCAGCACTCAGAAAGATTGATTTGCCCAGTAGCAGTGCCCAGAAGGCAACGTCATGGCTGCTGACTCTCTCAGCAGGGAACCCAAGTGGAGGATCCTCTATTTTTCCTCTGTAAGAGCACGTTCTCACCACTTTTGCTGAGCTGGAAGCACTCACCAAGGACACAGGCCTGTCAGGAGAACAAGTGATTGGCAGTCACTTGTTGCTTGAGCCTGCTAGGTAGCACTTGGAAGTACAGCAGGTCCTAAACACACTGGAGCTGCAATAGCTGACAGGAAATAGATAGATTATGTCCAAGCTATAAAAGGAGAACACCCCTCTTCCCTACTTTGAGCGGTGCAAAAACCTGCCCACAGCCTCCTGAGTTAGTCTACCAGGAACTGCTTCTCTGGTGAGAAGCAGGAGGCATGATCTCCCTACTGAATTCCAGAGGGCACTAGGAAAAGTAAATGCTGCAACTGTAAAGATAACTCACCTTTGGGGTTCCTGCCCAGCTGACAAAGGTCCCTGTCCTATCGTGGCACATTCTCATTACATATAAACTTTTTAGATCACTGTAAATACAAAATCCTGAACCACACAGTCCTCCAAAGCCAGATACTTACTTGAATCTAGCTTCTACCAGGTAAGACAAAAAATTCACCATTTTGTCTCTGTACATGACACCCTGTGGAACCAGAACTTCCCTTTCACTTGATGAGATGCTGCTAGGAAAATAAAGGAATTCAAAGGAAAAGCAATACCTTGCATCTTAATACCTGTGCTCCTTTGCTTTCTTTTGTACTAAATAAGAAAAATTAACAATTCCCAGACATGCAGATTGGTGTAAAAGAGCATTATGCAGGGAGAAACAGCTTGAAGTAAACAGCCTCAGCTTTAAATGACCCTGGTATCCAGCCCAGAGTAGGGAGTGGATCCTTCTGGTACCCAACAGAATATCCTACCCCTAGCTACTAGAATTGGCTCTCCCCATGGGTGGAAATATTGGTGACAGTTAATAACACAGGAAAAACCCAGCAGTTAATAACACAGAAAACAACAGTGCAAGTCTTACATGAAGAGGGTTCCAGTTTCGCACTGAAAGAGTGTTTCTTGAATTCACTTTTTGTGACTCCTGTATAAAACACTATGTTGCCCGAAAGGTAAGTAGTAGCAGTGTAGGAGTTGCGACTCTTGTTCTTGAAAGTTATAGTGACTTTAAAGTCATTGCCAAGGACTGCCTTTTGTGCTTGGAAGTCCATTTCAACATCTGTCTGTGGCTGGTACGTGGTATCTTGGACACTTTGTTTTTTAACACCATACATCACAGCAGTCTCGAGAGCCAGTCTCTCCTCATCTGAGCCTAGGAATGAATGAAAACCAGATTTAGAAAAGAAACAGAAGTGCAGCATTAGCCCACCTACCGATCACAAGGGTGTGTCTTCTACGGTTTGTAGTAGCTGAAATGAATGGATGAGGACAGTGAACCCTCCTGAGACAACACTAGCACTGGGAGAGCTTCACAGCTACCAAGGGAGTCGGTGTTAAAGCTGTATCAGACAAATTGATGTAGCTGAATTCCTGCTAATACAGCTACACTGGTTTACTCTGTGTGACCCTCTGGTCTGAATAAGAAATGTCTAAACATCTATACAGAAAGCCTTGAATTGTTTTGAATGCTTTGAGTTGCTCTATAACTAGCCTTTATTTTCACTACAACTTACTTAGTCTAAAGCATTTCTGAGTAGCAAAGCTTGTGCTCTGTTTGTGTCTTACGATCAAGGCATCTGCAGTGTTTCTGGGATGGAGTTACAAATAAAGAATTCCAGAGGGCACTTTGGCAGCTTTTCATGAAGCTGCCTCGGTGACAGAGGTTTCCAGGTCATTATCCAAGATCTGACTGAGGTAAGTCTACATCCAAATGGTCCCAACTCATTTCAGGTTACCTTCTCGGAACTTGTACTCCTCAGTAATGTTCATCATTCCATCACCTCCAACTTCCTTGGTCACAATCAGCTGCCCAATATGGGTTGTGTCAATGCCTTCTACCACTTGGGTTCCATTTTTCTCCATTTTTGTGTAAAAAATGTCACCATTCACCTATTAAATTAAATGAAAGAAGATTGAGATATATGGAAGTAGAGAGAGAAGGAGAAGTCAGCCTATCTCCCCCAAAATAATGACATGTTGACTTGAAGTCCCACTAATTACTCACATGGAAATTTCATGTTTAAAATGAGTCATATGCTGAGATGCATTTTACTGTTCACAGCTCCAGAATGACAGAGAGTGTAAACTTCATAAGGCTGTGGAAGGGTCATTCAAATTCAGGGAGCACTACTACACATTTCTTGTACCAAAAAGCTTTAGAAATAGAGAGGGGAATGCTTAATAGATAAAATATCTTTATTCTCTTCTGTCCTAAGCTATTTACAATTCAGTTAGAGAGAAACTTGTCCTGCAGTGTTGCAATTCTGGGCATGCCTCCTCTGGTGAGGCAAGAGGTTAAAACTCCACACCAGGCCCTCTATCTTCTTGCTGAGTTATTTCCCTCTCAGATCTGTCAGTCAAATCACCCATTTGAGACCTCCATGGGCCACAGCAGCCAAAAAGAATGTGGTGAGCAAAGAGGATAAGCAGCTAGAGCTAGTGACTCATTCAGCATAGCTGAATCTTGGAAGGAAAAATGACCACAGCCTGAAGCTTCAATGAAATCAGAGCAGCTTTTTCTTATTATTATATAGGGGAGCAGAGATTAGAGAAATCTCTGTCATTCATTAGACCCATATCACACCTACTGGCCTGCATGTCAAAATCTAATGATGAGATTCGTTCTGTGACATGAAGCATACATGAAGTAACTTCTCAACCCAGAAATTGCAGTGGAGCCCTATCTTCTGTCTCACTATAGTCTCACAGGTATCACTCATTGCAGTAAAAAATTTCACATATGTACCTCAGCATAGACAAAAGGAGCATCAAATTGGAAGCAAACATGACCATGTTTAATGGCTTGAACTGAGGCTGGACCACACCTGTACATACCTATGGAGAGAAGAGAGACAAACTGAGAGCCTAAATTAATTAAAAACATGTCAAAATATTATATCTTCTTAAAGAAGAAGAATTCTTGGGGTTTGATGAACTCTTTTAATAGTTTACAGGAACTCCTGACCAAGAAGCAAAAAGCTTAATTTTGCTACCAGCTCTGTAGATAACACAGACTCAAGTCTGGAACAACCTGGTGGTTTGGTACCTTTAATGGCACTGTAACATCCACTGTAAATCTCAAGTGCTTGAAATATTAGTTACAGCTAATTACAGTTACAAAGCTCTGGCGTCTCTTAGGAAGAGATTACAGATAATTTTGGGAGGACTCAGGTACACCACAGGCTGAGAAAGATCTCACTACAAATCTGAGAATTTGTATTTTAAGTGCTGGAAAATTAAGGACTGGGAAGGAACAGCAGTGACTTTTCACTTTTCTTCTCTCCTGCCTACTGTCTGCTCATGAATTTTAGTTAGGGCTGCATAACATAAAGTAGAATTAATTTGATCAGGCTCCTGTATAGGTACTGTAAATGTTAGAAGCCCTCTTTGGCAACAGAATTACGTCTCTTCTGTATCAAAAAGGGCTTTTCTCATGCAGGATTTTGTGCCCAGGCATCATGAGCAGTGTTATAATAAGGACAGATTTATTTTAGAGTTCAAAACAAATCAGGAGAAGGCCCTGAGGCGAGTGTGGTTATTTGGCTCAAGAAGATGTCACTGGCCATATGGTGCCAGGTGCCACTGGCTCAGCTATCATCAGCTCATTGTTTGAAACAGAGATCCCAAACATTAGAAAGTGAGCTAAGGAGGACTTCAAGCAATATTACCATCACTGGTTTCTTGAGGTGTCCCATCAACAACCTGCCATCCTCCGAAACCAACAGGAAGGTCAGGTCTGGTCATCCAAGCTTCGTTCCAGCAATGATAATTCCTTAGACAAGAGATGGGACCAGTATATTAAATTCTTGGAAACAAGCACACAAACCAAAACAAATCCTGTGTATTTATGTCCTGGCACTGCTTCAATAACACCGTTTGCCAATTCTGGGGTAAAAAAGTTGACTCTTTTAAGAGGAACAGATTTTTAAGTCTAGAAGTTTGGTACCTATCTATTAAAACCTGAAAGCCACAATCCTTCATTTTAGTTTCCTGACTGCAAGTTGAAGAAGATTTTTTGATTTTTCTAATGTGTTCTGAATGTAAATGTCTTAGAAAATATGCCAGTGTTTGGAGATTGTTGGGGTATATGAAAAGCTACACAAACTAGAATCCCTTTCCAGCCAGACACCTCCACTTCAATCTGCCTGCTAAAGCAAACTTTGAATCTTCAAGCCAATGAAACACGGTCTGCTTTATAATTATTCAGACCCAAGCTCTGGCGTCTCTTAGGAAGAGATTTGGGATCAACTCCACAACGTACAGTGTGTACTTTTGTTTTCATGGCTCAAAACAAGCATGCTTAGCTGAGTTCCATGTTGGTTGAGAAAAAGACCCTGCATAGCCTTTCTAAAACTATCCTCACTGTGGAGTCCTTGTAAGTTTTTCCCCGTGTGTCACGCCAATGCATGATGTCAGGTCTTCTAAAACATACATCTTTTCATAAAACCCACCTACAACCACTTTGGGCCAACTCGTGTCTTTAGGGCCCAGGACAGTGACCTGAAAGGTAAAATTCTGAGAGTAGTTCATCTAGGTGGTCACGGTTAAAATGCTCTCACCTGGCTGGATGCTCAAGAAAATTTAAAAACTGGTACAGGACCATCACAGTCTGCCCTGAGTGTTTGAAAGATGAACAGAAAATATGGACAGATATTGTAAATTCCTGCAATGCTACCGATGCTCAAGGGAGAGCACCAGCAAGAAGAAAAGATAATCTGGAAAGAGGATCTCACAGTAAAGCCTGGAAAGTGTTTGAATTTCATTACTGCAAAAAAATAAAAGAAGGAGAGAGTAGAGAAAGGGGCAATTTTGCTTGCAAATTATACATATCCTTCAGCAGATCTGAATAAAATTACATCTGTGTAGCTGCTGATATAGCCTCTAGTACACGCAATGATATTAGCAACCAAAATGGGGATTGTTAAACTCTGACCATTTCATTAATAATAGGTGAAAACCAGCTATGGAGTAGAGTCAGAAGGATCTGAAGCTTGTCTAACAAGACATTTCAAAGTGGAAATGAAAGCTTGGATCAGGGTAAAACTTGTCAGTTAGGAGAGTTAATGAAGCAGCACTATAGAAAAAGGAATTATTCAAGGAAAATGACACACGCTCAAAGAATTTTTGATGCTGCTGAGAGTATTCAGTGCTGAATCATGCTCACAGAACTTTGCTGAGGGCTACCTGAGAATGGGGACACACTTTGTGGAAGGTGGGTATTTGAAAACTGCTATGCCAACATATGAGAAAGACAATTCCTGCCCTGAAGCCTTTACTGGTTCACTTTGAATCAAAGTCAGATGTGTCACTGGCTTTGCATTCTGCGAAAGAAGAACCTGAACAGCAGCAAAAAGGAAAGGATGATAAAAACAAGGCTGGGAGGGGGTAACAGTGCGGAAAATGGCAGATCTACTTCAGTTCTGTAATTAGGTAATGCAGTTTTTCTATTTTTTTTTCTGTATTCGTCTTAGGGACAGGACCTTTCTTTCTGGTTTCTATTGGTGCCATGCTGGACACACCAGGACTGCAATTGCTTTAGGTCTGCTGCCATACAAATAACAAATACACATGAGGACATGGAATCTGAATGGACAGAAAGACACTGCTTGTAAAGCAGCGAGTATTAAGGAAAGGAGGATGAGGGAAACATTTGACTTTCCAAATGTAGCAGAAACTTCTCTATAGAACTGAGCACAGCTGAGGAGTTGATTCCGTGGCCATAATTTGTTGAACTGATTCTATAATTCTTGTATTCTACAGCAAGCCTGAGACATTAAAGAAAGCAAGAATGGCAATAGAGATCAATGTAGTGACCATTAAATATTTACAGAGATAATTACGGATAGACTAAACAAAGCAATAGGGAAATTAATAAAAGATGACCAGGTGGATTTTATGCCTGGAAGACAATTCAAGAAGGGTAGTTCGTATTGCTTATAGGACAGGCACATGCTGGAAGCAGCTGCTGCCCTTTTATGAGCTAACAAGTTCAGGCATTGAGGTTGAGAGGGGCACTGATAATATTGTTAAGAAATTAGAGCAAAGTGATCTGGAATTAAATGGGAGAGCAGAGGTCTCAGAAGGGCTTTCTCCACAGGTCTGGACATGGATGAACCCCCACGGGGTTGGGTGACATCAAGCAAGTTTCTGCTGAGATACTGATGTTGATCTTCTTGGACCTCACAGTAGGAGTGAGTCTTGATTCCCATCCAAGAGAAATATTCTTTAAGTGTCTTTATATCATCATTAAGAAAGACAAGGAGGACAGACAGTACTGATGGCCCCAAATCCATCCAGATCTATAAAAATAACTTTTTGCAATGTCTGTGTAATTTTGTATATGTGTTTTGTTGGTGGTGTTGTTGTTTCCTATCCTGAGGGAGAAGACAATCTTTAATAAAAATAAATAAATGTCAGAGGGAGCCCCACACCAGAGATTGATTGGACTAAAAATCCTGGCTCCAAATATCCCTGAAGTTTGAGAGTATTTAAGACCTGAAGACAGATCAGCTCCAGCAGTACAAGGCTAGAGTACAACAGAAATGATATATTAATAAAGAAAAAGAGCTTTGTTTCCAGTTTTCAAGAGATTGTAAATAAAAGTGAGAAATGCATTTAAAAAATCATTATAAATACCTTGAACTTGTCCTCTTAAAAAAAGAAATAAAAGAGACATTAAAAATAAAATCAGGGTTAAGACACAAGTCATTAGAAGTCAGCATGTGGGCTACCATGGAGTGTTACAGAGTAATGAAAAGAAAGGACACAGAGGAGAAATGAAAAAAGGTGTATATATTAAGTCATGCCCAAAGGGTTATGTGCACCATGTACTAATAAATGCACCAGGAGGATAAAAGGATGAACAAGGCAGTTAAAAAAGTTATCAAGCCAAAGAAAAGCAAATGCAGGATGGAAGGATGAAATGCCAGTGTAAAATTGCTTATGGATTTCAGTGGGGCTAGGACGGTTTTGGATGCCCTGACCCTATCCCAAAAGAATGTGGGAGAAAAATACATTAAATTAAGAAGTGTTGGGAAAGAGCTGGGTAAAAGAGAGGTAGGAAAGTAAAAGGAAGTGTCAAAAGCTGGTGAGAGGTATTTCATACACTAGTTTAGGAGAAGGAGAGAAGGGATGAGAGCGAAAATTCTAAAGCATGATCCATTACTGGGTATGTATGGATGGAGCATTGAGGTACCCAGTCACTGGCTCTTGTTTCACATCTTTTATAGGCAGAGGAGGTTTCAGAAGACTTCTCCTTTACAGTTCTCTGAGCCATAAAAGGACCAGCCCCATGGGACATGTTGAGGTCCTTCTGTCTCACAAACCACATTAAAAAATGCCCAAGGACACTAACAGGAGGGGACAAGGCAAATAGCAGGACCACAGCTCTGGATTTCAGGAGAGTAGGCTTTGACATGTTTAAGGTCCTGCTTGGAAGAATCCCATGGGAGGCAGTTCTGGGTAGAAGATGGATGCAGAAGAGCAGGTTGTTTTTCAAGAGTCACCTCCTCCAAACTTAATAATGATCCATCCTTGTGTCCAGGAAATCAACCAAAAGTAGCACAAGTCCACAAGGTGGTCCCAATTAAACTCAAACAGAAAAAAAGGGCTGCTTAGGAAAGAGGGGGAGCGGGGACAGGTGACCAGGAGGAATACAGAGCCACTGTCTGAGCATGCAGGCACAGGTATAGGAAAGCCAGAATGGAGCAAACAAAGCATGTCAGGGGACATGAAGAGCATCAACAAACGCAAGCACTTCATTGTCAAAAAGAAGACTTCAGAATGTGGCTCTGCTGTTGAACACAGCAGGAAACCTGGTTACAAAGGATTAGGAGAAGGCATTCAATGCCTTCTTTACCTTGGTTTTTACTGCTAAGATTTGCCCTCAGGAATCACAGCCCATGAGACCAGTGTGGAGTTTTGGAACAATGAAAACTAGACAAGTAACAAGACAGAGAAGAGTTAAACAAACTGAGCACACACAAGTCCAATGGATGGGATGGAAAATCTGAGGTAATCTCACCAAAAATGCTGAGGGAGCTTGCCAATGTCACTGTAACACCACTCATATCTATCTTCAAAAGATCATGGGAATTGGAGGAAGTTCCTGTGAACTGGAAGAAATCAAATATTGCTCTACTCTCTTGAAGAGAGAGAAGGAGTATCCAGAGAGAGACAGACTTGTCAGCTTCACTTTGATCTCTGGGAAGGTTATAGAGCAAGTTATTCTGGAAAACATTTCCAAACATATTAAGGTCTAGGTGATTGGCAGTAGTCAGCATGGATTTACAAGCAGCCAGCTGTGCCTGACAAACCTGAGAGCCATCTCTGATGAAATGAGTGACTGAAAGGACAAAGGGGAGACCAGTGCATGGGGGTTGGTCCTTTTGACTTCAGTGCCATCTCCCAGAACATCCTCATAGACAAACCATTGAAGTATAGACTAGACAAGTGGACAGCAAGATATATTGAAAACTGGCTGAATTGCTGGGATCAGAGGGTTGTGATCAGCAGTGATCACCCCAGCTAGAGCTTAGTCCTTAGTTGTGTATGCCAGGGGTTGATGCTGGGTCTGACACTGTTTAAAAGCTTCATTAATGACTGGGATTACAAGACCTGCTGTACCCTTAGCAAGTTCACTTATGTGGAAAACTGGAAGGAATGGCTGATACAACACAGACTGTACACGACAAGAAACCAAGGCAGCTGGGACTGTTCAATCTGAAGACAGAAAGGCTGAGCAGTGTCTTATCCTTCTGTATAAATGCTTGGTTAGGGAATTGGGGGAAAGAAGACAGAGCCAGACTCTTCTCAGTAGCCAAAGGACAGGACAAGAAGCAATGGGCATATACTAAAACACAGAAAAATCTGTCTGAAGATCAGGAAACACTTTTTACTGTGAAAATGGTTGAGCACTGGCACAAGTTTCCCGGAGAGGTTGTAGGGTGTCCATCCTTGGAGACACTAAAAGCCCAACTGGATACAGACGTGAGCAACCTACTTTAGCTGACTGTGCTTTGAGCAGAAGGGTTGGGTGACTTCCAGGGGTCCCTTCTAGTCTCAACTACTCTGTGATGCTGTGACACAAGTGTCACATGTAAATAAACCTGCTTTCCTTAGATTTTCTCTTGATTATGGAAATCACATAAAAGATGTCACAGCAATAGGTTCAGTAATTTCCTCCACCACATAGTGGATTTATTACAGTTTTTAATATAAAGACTTCCAGAGATTAAGTTATTAATGAAACATGCTGATGAGCTGCTATGCTAATGAGTTGAAGATATCATTGACACAAGTCAGGTATATTAACATTGAATAGGACAAGTATCTCCTGAATCTAGGAATGTAGAGGTCACATTCACTGCTTCACTCTGAGGAGGAGAGGCTTGAGGGCCAATATCCCACACAGAGCATATAATCAATACATGCTATACTTCTCCTGTCAGACAGAAGACAGTAAGGGTTTGAAGACCCAGTTAGAGGACTGCCTTCTCAAAATGAATGCGTAAACTCCTTGTCTTGGCCCTAGTGAGTTTTCATTTTATAAATCTGGTGATAGCATTTCAGTATCTTGTATGATACCTTGACTTGTTCCTTTTTTAGCTGAACTCGGTTTGTTTTGGAAAGCACCTCTTTGCAACAATGATTGTGTACACACAAAGCAAAACCAGTCTACAAATGTGGAAACTGGGCACAAGCAGATCAAGAAGGGTGTTTTTCCATAGATATTGAGGCACCCTTGGAGCCTGGCCCCAGAAGAATAGAAGTGCCCATTCTACCCCCTTCCATTTTTAGAAACAGCTTGTCCCTAAGGAGCACAAGCCCATTCCAGCTCTCCAGTGTGCTTAAAGGAGCACTGTATGATAACATCAGTAGCAGGATCCCCCAGGGCTTGCCTGTTTACACAACAAGGACTCCATATTAGTTAGCCTACCAACAATCCATTCATTCTATTTCACATCACCCAGCAGTGTTCTTCAATGCACAGAGAAATGAATACAACATAGGCATTGCCATCATGCTTTTTACTACTTTTATCATTGACACATTAAAGGCATTTTCCAGGAGGACTCACCAGACAGAATCTTTTGTAAGTCTGGTGTCCACTTTTCCTTCATCATCCAGAAAGAAGTCCAGCCGTAAATTGGCATTGTTATCATGGGCAGAGGAATAGTTGGTAATGAGTCTTGCAGGTATCCCCAAGCATCTCAGAACTGTGGCAAAGACAGAAGTATGCTGAGAAGGACAAATATGAAGACTGCGTTCATGGATGACAGGATGAGAGGACAGAAATATTAATAACTAGAATAAAATGGGAAAATTCGGTCAAATCAACCCAAATAATTCCTCCTATCTGTTTTTATATTGCACATGCCAAATATTTTATTTGGTGGTCTCAAAATGATGAGCAGTCCAGACATGTAACGGTACAATGGTTATAACCAAAGCAGCTGATTACCAATAGTTTTAAAGCAGCTTTGCCTAGTGACCACACCGCAGAATTTCAGGTGAAATCTGGGTACAATGGGTCAGCTGCATGACCAAATGTGATACAAAGAAAAGGAAGTTTGTGCTTGCAAGAAATACAACATATTAGGTCTCTTAGTATCAGTAACTCAAGAGAATTATGAGACTATGCTAAAAAGAAAAGTAATAAAAAGTATCTCCTTTTGATTGATTTGGAGTTTTCCTGTTTGATGTTTGCTGTCAGAAGGGATCTGGAGAACACAAAGAATAAAGCAGAAAATTACTGCTAACAATGGGGAAAAGCTGCATTATTTGCAACTGAAATGACAAAGTTTGAGAATCTGAATAAAATACATTACATAATTCATATTGCCTCCTAAGTAATAGCATATTGGAGTCAATACTCCCTCCCAATAAAAGACCTTAAAAGGAGGAACAAAAAAAAAGCCCTTAGCCCTAACTCTCACACCATCACAATAAAGCACTGATGAGCCTTCTTACCATTAGACAAGTGGTAAATTTAAGAAATGTGGAAAAACTGTGGAAATACTACAGCTATGTCTGTAGTCTGCAAGAGTACATCAATAGGCTTCTGTGTTTGTTGTGTACCCTGGCAGATAAACAGGCATGGAGCACATTCCCGGGTTAGGGAATGGGAGTGGGTCTGTGGGGTGACACATCATCTCAGCTACTCCAGATGACATATTTTGTCTCAGCCAAAAAACGTTCCTGGCTTTCAGTTTAGGAGCCAACACGGTACTGCAGAAAACAGAGGGTGAGGTTTTTTTGGTGGTTGGTAGGGCTTGTTTTGTTTTGTTTGTTTTCAGTTTTTTGCGGGGTATTTTTTGTTTGTTTTTCTGGCGGGGGGTTGTTGGTTTTTTTGGTTGGTTTGTGGTGGCGGTGGTGGTGGTTTTTGGTTTGGGGTGGATTTTTTTGCTGGGGGGGGGTTTGTGGGGTTTTTTTTGTGTTTTTTTTAAGGGAAAAGTTTTTTATTGAAAATCCTACTTAAAAATAATTCCAATGCTGCACAGTTGAACAGCCCTGCTGCTACTGCTGCGTTTTGTATATTCATTACTGTCACTACTGTGACTCCCAATAAAGTGTAACACTGCACATTCATTTCAAGTTCCTGGATGACAAATTACCTGGATGCATCCAATACCATATGTACCTATTGATTAAACTTAATTCAAGTGCCCTCCCAGGCTTCCAGCACATGAGCCATCAGGGCTCATTGGAAATAATTTGTCTGACAATTTCAAGATTAATGACCATTTTTTGGAATGTTTTAGCATTTTTAACAGATGAGTATCTGGAGTGTACAATTTAGTAACCTTGGAAAGCTGGACTGGTCACAATGATAAAACATTGACAGCTGAGAGAGACTTAAAAACACCTCAAAACAGCCCTGATAGTTGCACATGATTGTTTGGACCTTTGCTGTCCCCTGTGCAGTGGTCAGCAGCTGGATGTGTCAGTGGCTATCGTCAGGTCAGCCGCTGGACAATATTTTCATTTCATAATGCTCAACAAACTTTATCCTTTGGCAACCTTTGCAGCAGTGCAAAGTGCCAGGTCTCTGACTTGACTAACTTAGTCAGCAAACCAACTCTAGTTTTGCCCCAGATAAATACGCCTCTCCCTTTAACACAGCAGGCTCTGGGCCTCTGCTGCATCGCCCCAGTTTTACAGTGGCCTGCAGGCAAAATACTGCGTAGTGGTGATTCAGGGCAAGTGCTGGGGGAAGGTGGGAGAACTGGTGTGTGTGTGTGTCTGTCTGTGATCTAGAGAAATCCAGATAAGGCAACGGACAGAGAACACAAAGCGGGCCGTGGAATCCACTGCAAGGAATTGCATCCGTAAGAAGCATTTGTATGAACTTTTTTGAACCTATTGTGTTGTGCAAAGGCTGAGAAGCATCAAGTACAGACCATGCAGCCTCAGGCTGTGAAGGAAGTAGATGTCCCACAGGTTCTTTGGATATGGGTGATTGCTCATTATCCTACTGCACCAGGAATAAAATGAAATATTTCATGTGTTGAAGGACAGAGTACTTGCCAGCACCTTCCCAAATCAAAAAAGAAGCCTCTCCAGATATATGAAGGAATCTGGATTTGCACAAAACATTTGACAATGTCCCATACAACATCCTTGTCTCTAAATTGGAGAGACATGGATTTGATGGATGGACCAATTGGTGGGTATAGAATTGGCTGGATGATTGTTGCTGTCTAAGGGTCAATGACCAGTGAGGAGTGGCATTCCTCAGGTGTTGATGTTGTTCAATATCTTTGTCAGTGACATGGACAGTGGGATCGAGGGCACCCTCAGCAGGTTCACTGACGACACCGAGCTGTGTGGGGCAGTCGACAGCTGGAGGGAAGGGATGGCACCCAGAGGGACTGGACAGGCTGGAGAGGTGGGACTGTGCAAACCTCATGAGGTTCAACACAGCCAAGTGCAAGGTCCTGCACAGGGGTCAGGGCAAAGCACAAATACAGCCTGGGGGAGAAGTGATTGAGAGCAGCCCTGGGGAGAAGGACTTCAGGGTGCTGATTGACGAGAGGCTCAACACAACCAGGCAATGTGTGCTCACAGCCCAGAAAGCCAACAACATCCTGGGCTGCATCCAAAGCAGCGTGGCCAGCAGGCCAAGGGAGGGGATTCTTCCCCTCTGCTCTTCTCTCCTGAGACCCCACCTGCAGTGCTGCGACCAGCTCTGGGGTCCCAGCACAGGAAGGACATGGCCCTGTTGGTGCAAGTCCAGAGGAGGCCACAAAGTGTGTTCCTGTATATTAGCAGATGATGTTGTTAGAAATTGCTAGACAGTCAAAATATGGGACCAACCCAATGCTGCTTTCCCCACTAGTTTTTATGACCTGCAACACTCTGTTTGCTGCAACACTGGAACTCTAGTTTGACGAAATGTGTTTAGACTTAACTTTGTAGTGCTAGATAATTCACAAACTAAGCCATCATTTTATCCATTCTTCTGGCTCATAAACTCCATATAAAATGTTAACAGTGCTCAGTAAACAGGTGCAGGGACAGTGCACCTCAGTTTTCCTAGGAGCAATCTTCAGTAGGTGAGATTTGGCCTTTCTGGAGCAGAAAAACGATCACATATCCCATATTGGGTAGTAATTTAATATTTTAGGTCTAGATGACAAGCACCCTGTCCATCTAAGAATTCTTTACAGCAATGTGGACTGTGCTGAAGGATTCAACTTTCTCTCTCACAAACTTACCCTCGTGAGTCACTGAATACATTTCACTGAACCAATAAATAGTTAACAGATTTGTGTGGAAGAGCAGCTGACCTGAAGGACACACCAGAGGTTTATATAAAGACCATCTATTTTAGCCATGTATTTTTAAGTATCTCTACTATTTACTCCTTAACAGCACAGAGCTAGGAAGTGTTTTATTTAGGTTTACCTAAAAACTCTGTTAAGCAGGAACCACATAGCAGCTTGGAGCTTTTCTCACTGATACCTACACGTGTTGAAGACACCAGCGAAGACCCAGCACTGGCCATATCGGACAGGTTGCTTGGAACTGTAATACTCCAAGAGAATGTCCACACTTCCTGTCCAGGCTGAAGGTGCAACACCATAATCATATGTATTGTTCCAGGATCCAGCAATCACACCATTGTCATCCCTGGAGTTAATCTAAAATCAAAGGAAATGAGCATTAGAGATGTCAGAGACGAAATAATAAAAAGCTCTTTAACTCAGCAGACCGATAGGATGGGAGAGAGTGAATACAGCCAAGTTTAGGCTAGAAAGTAAGATGGAAGTGTTTCTTTTTGAAGGTAGGGGATAAATAGGACAACCTTGTTAAGGGCCATGGATTCTCCATCACTGAACAATTCTGAATGAAGGTCAAACACTTAAAAATAAATCTGAAATTAAATCACCATACTGAGTATCCATGTTGCCAGCTAATAAGTTTTATTAACATTAAACATGGTTACTGCTATGTATTTTTAATAAATACAATCAGTTATACAGTGATAAGCAAGCCTCAGAAATATTAAGCTTTATTCTTTCCATCATCTGTTTTTCTGTCCATATCAGCCCAGAGATTTTAATAAAATCACTCCTGATTTACAGCAGATCGAGAGGAGAATGAGTCTACTGTTATTTTTAGAGTAGAAACTAATTTCTTTGGTCCGGCACACATGAAAACAAGAAGGAATTTGCTGTGTAAGTTTTCCTCTGGTAAGATTAGACAAAGCAAAGAGTTTTGCTGACTAATGGCTATATTGATAGGCACTAACGAGCAATACATCTCATAGCTGCAATTTGAACCAAGCCAGTTGAGGCTGTGCAAAAAGCTCATTCACTCTGTACCTTTTAATTATGCTAATGTGGAACAGCTACATGCCAGCCAAATAAATCACAGTTCTCATTTAAAAGCTTTTGGCTGCATTAACTACTGTTTTATAATTAGAAAATCGACTTCCTGTGAACTCTAGGACTGAACAGAGATAAGTATTCAGAGTCATAACCAAAGGGTTAAGAGGTTGTGCCCATCTCACCAGTGCAGGAAACATGCCAAGAAAAGAATCACTTCAAGGGCAGGACAGCATGTTGATCTTCAGGCTCTACTCTAACTGTAATGAGTGGAAGAAGAGAGGGACTCTACCTGCTCTACCACGCCAGAAAGCCTCAGAAGGATTCCAGCATGGGGGGCATGTTCTCAGACAAGCTCAGCTCTACCACATTTCAACTTGAGCAAGAATGAGGTTAAGGAACACAGGTGGGACTTCAGAACCTCCTTCCCACTTCTTACTCAGGTCCAGATTTCAATGACCAAACACCCTACCCAGTTATGGCCTAATTTTGCAGATTATGCCTAAAGTCTCTTGAGTCCTGGATTTCCAATGGTGAACTCTTCCACCTCTCTAAAATGTTTGAGTGGCTCAAAACCTAAGTAATATCCAAGCCCTATTTGGATTCATAAACTTTGTGCTATTCTGTCCTGAGGGTTTCCATAGTCCTTACATGAGGGACCTTTTACATCTACTAGTTCAGGAATGAAGAAACCACGTTGGATTCTCTCTTCTACCCAAAGGTCCAAAGCTGTATTTCTAATGCCTGGGGTGAAAGAACTAACTAAAATGTTAAAAGCCAAAGAGAATTAGAGGTGTTCTCAATACTTCTTGTAGAAGCTATTCTATTTAACATGCAAGATTGAGAGGCTGGAGATCCCACTCAATGTCATCTAAGACAAAGAGCTCATTTTCTTAAAGCCTGGGCAAATGCTATAACAAATGGGTTAAAGGATCATCTATCTCCAGCAGCCATGTTTTGTGGGCAGTCTATTTTAGTAGCTGGCTCAGGAGAACATCTAATTACTCTAGCTCAATGACTAGAGTATTATTCTGGGAAGCAGAAAGCATCAGCTCAGACCTCTAATAAGGCAAAAGAGAGGACTCAGCCTCTGTCTTCCACATCCTGGATGAGTCTAGCATCCCAAATATTAGGGATGGGACTGGTCTTGGACCCATGGCATGATTCCTGGTGCTTAGCAACGGGAAAGAATGGAGGTCTGGAAAGTCTTCTCCTTGGTTATTTTAGGTACTTCCATTCTGAGTGGGGTATGTTTTGTGGACCTCATGTTTAAGAGGACAGCTCCCACAGTGTTTTCTTCTAGGGCCAAAGCAGCCCACTTATATAACTGTTCTCAGCCTGATTAGGTCATTTGGGGCTTGGATCAGACACAACAACACGCACCATTGCAGTGCTCTGAGACCCCATTGAGGTTAGCGCTGGAGTCCACATAAAGTCCCTCAGTTCCCAATCCAAAATTCCACCCATCATGCCACTGTATTATCCATAGCAGAAACAGCTTTCTCAATTATATCAGCTACTGGAAAATGAGCACATTGTCACACAAGAAATGCTTATGCCTGGAGTGCAATGTCTAAAAGTGGATTTCCCACCAATGAGGCACCATTCTCAGGACAAGGCGATGAGCCAACAGAAGTTGCTTGAACTTTAGTGGAGAGGAATAAAATGTCAGACCCCAGAATGGACAATTTTCAGAATGGACAACTAATCTGTTGTGTGCTGTAGAGAGCACATCAGGGCACAAGGGCCAGTTAAATCAGCTCGGCTTTGATTTATGAGTCCCTTCTGACACATATTAGGCATCCATTACATACCACTGCTGAGGCAACACGGCAGATTTTGATTGGGTTTCCACGACCAGAGAGCTCCAGTTCTGCCTTGTCCATCAGGAACAGGCAAGCATCCAGAACGTTTTCTTCAAACTAGATAAAAGAAAATAAAAAGGCACACAGAGGAATAAATGAGTCTCTTTTTATTCTGGAAAGAACAGGCAAAGCTATTTTTCCCCGTTGTAATAATTGCTGATCAGTTTCCAAATTAGCTGGTCACATCATAGCTCTGTGTTTAACAATAGAAATTTTCTTCTGGAATAATCACCCATGTGTGGGGAAAAAAAAAAAAAAAGTGAGAGGCTGCGAGGGAAGAGAGTGTAATTTTCAATTCAGTCTCAGTCCAGTTTCCAGAAGGTTGAAATGACAACACAGACTTTCTGACAGGACACGAAATTTTAAGTGCTAACAAGTATATAATAGGAGTGTATTATAATAATAACTACAAGAAGCTTGTCTACTTCCAAAGGACTTTATGTCCTTCATAGATTCCAGACCTGCTAATTTCAGGACTTTTCCGACACAGCCAGTTCATTGCTGGGAAGTTGAACAATAAGTGGTTTGCCGGTGGTAATTTGAAGACACTTGTATTTCAAAGTTATTTTTAAAATCTGTTTAAAATTGACAAGCCAAAAGCTTATTATATAGATTAATCCTGGTCTACAAAACTTAGACATCGAAAATACCAAGTGACCTAAAGTAGTCTTCTTCAAAAACAGAGTGAAAAGGTACATTTTTTTCAATCTAGCATGAACAAGCACAAGAATGAATTGAGGGCAGAGGTGTCTAAATAGACCAGAAACCATTTGTCACAGAACTTGCCCTGCAATGCATTTCATTTTCCTTAGGAGAAACTGCATAGCAAAGGAAAATACCTCTGTCCCTGGAAAATTGTAGGAGACAAGGAAATGCACAACAATATAACAAATACCTTCTAGATACACAAACTTATATTAACATTCAAGTCTGTGACAGAAACTCCATGGTGTTAGGTTTTATGTTTTATGCTTGCATCCTGAAAGATATGATTCATGCTAATAGGATTTTTGCTCTCAAGCTGCTACTAGAGCTGGATTGATTTCCTAACTCTCTCCAGCCTGGCTTAGGGCTCCTTGGCAGATAAGGCCTTTGCCTCCTGAAGAAAATGAGCAAGACCCCAGATCAAACTGCTGCTTTGGCAGTCTGGGGAGAGGAGTGATGCCTGAGATCCTAAGGCATCAGGAGAATGAAGAGTGAGGTCAGAGAGCTGAAAAGGAAGCCCCAAAGAGTAAAGACTGCTGCTGATACAGCAGGGAAGATGGGAGGGATAGAAGTGACATCCTAGGCAACAGCTGAGCTCTGCCATAAGCCAAGAAAGGGGAAGCTCCATCATGTTTCACCATCTTCAGCCATTTCCTGGCCAAAAGAAGTCCTTTGCTTCTGCCTTGAGGGTACCACTGGCATACAGATCCTTTTCAGCAAACGTCCTCCAAGGTAGCACACCTC
Source organism: Daphoenositta chrysoptera (assembly GCA_013397915.1). NCBI lineage: Eukaryota > Metazoa > Chordata > Aves > Passeriformes > Daphoenositta > Daphoenositta chrysoptera. The sequence goes on from VZRO01001047.1 coordinate 325,397, forward strand.
TCTCGTTATCACCCACACTTGCACTGAATTGCTTTCTCTGGAGCAGGCGTTTGCTAACAATCACTTTATAGTCCGAGCAAAACTGAATTCCTGGTGTTTGGGAATAGGGAAACAGGGATCAGAGTTTCTCAGTGTTTCTCAGAGACCTACTACTAGTATTTTATCATTACTGAGAAGCTGAATAATTGCACATCCCAGTCTACTCCACTGGGATGTGACGCAAATAATGTCGGGTGAATGACTGTGCTGTGGAGAACCTCCTTCCCAAGGAGAATCCTCACAACAGAAAATGTAAACTCTGGGCCATCACAGCTGTCCTTCCTGGTTCAAATTCCCTTTTTTTCTGGTCTGGCACAACAATCTTTTACCAGGATTGAAATCTGCTTTCTGCACTTCAAGTAATCAGACCTGGGTTAGATCAATAATAAGTTTACCCTACAAATTAAACTTTTCTCTTCTACAGTTTATGAGACACTGTCAATCTTTCCGGCATATACAGAAAGAATAAAGAGGAAATAAATTGCTATCAGGGTTGTCACCTTCCACTTTAGCATTTACAAAGTGATATGAATGCTTGTGAAATAACTGGACTAACAGGGAAGAGAGAGGACAAACTGCAAAGGCTAGCTGGCTTACACTGTTGCAGTAGTGTAGGTTGCAAAGTAGCCTTAACACTAAGGCCAGTTTTGCCCTTCTTGATCATTCAGGGATTTAAAAAACATTAAAACAATCCAAGTCAGTTTTCTGCCCTCACTCTTGGCAAGAAAATCCTATCTAGAGTGAAGTAGAACAGAAAAATAACAGTTATAATGCTAAACATCTCTGAAATATCAGAGGAACCAGAGCAGTAGTAGGCAGATAGGACAGGTGAATGAACCTGATCCAGGCACAGTCACTGCCTGCTCCACCAAAGCTGAAATGAAAATAAACCTACTTCAGGAGCAAGGAACTTTGGCAAAACCACATGGGAAAAAATGCAAGTGGGAAATACAGCATGAGAAAACAGTTGAAGTGCATACAGATGTGCCTTGTGTTACAGAGCAACACACATAGCTGTCCTGGGCATCCTCCTGCATGCTAACCTGTTTCTAATAGATGACCTTCTATTTAAACCAAAGTAAGAGGGGTTGTATCACTTTTTGCACTGGTTGACTTAAGGTTGCGTTTCTCACAGTCAGTTGCAGGCTGACATGATCTCATGTTGCCTGTGGTCTGCCCTGACCAAATGCATGCGCAGTAGAATTACATGAGCTCAGTGGTTTTCCAAGCTAAAGCAGATCAGTGTGTGGACATGAGAGAAGTCATGAGGGCAACAGAACTCTGTTCCTACCTGGTTTATTTTATTTTTCCCACAAAACCAAAAATCAACACTAAATTATCCGTATAGCATCCAACTTCTGACATTTTTCAGCTACAGCATTCCTATGTGCCTAGATTTCTTCCAAAGCCAAATTTCCCCTGATATCTCCATGGAATTTTCTGAGCGACTGCCTTTTACAGTTTCTTAGGAGGGATCACAGTCATGTTACAAGGAACACCTCCATCCTCATTCATTCCAGCCATGTTTCACCTGTTCTGTTGTTTTTCCTTCCCCTGTCCATGTTTCTTGCCTTTCTTCCTCTCGCGTTGATGCTTCTCATTACAGACAGCAGCTATGAGAACCATCTCCCACTAGTAACCCAGTTTTGAACTCTGTGCTCCATTTTAATTTGCAACCTGACTTAAAGTTTCCAGCTGTCATTGTCCTAAGCAATTTTTTAGCCTAAGAACATTACCATGCACAAGTCTATCTGCATTTTTGTATATGACCATATATCTTTCACCTTTAAGACTCTGTGTGGCCTTGTGCTTTTTACTTACATGTTGTAATGGGCTATATATCATAAATATAAAAAGCATACTTGTATGATATATTCATAATATAGGCCTTGCTGCTAGTACTTTTACTCACAGCAATGCTCTTACTCCTAACATCTAGGATTGCCAAAAATGTGTCTTTAATGGTTGGAAATGGGCAGGGTAAGATCAGGAACATCCTGTCCTCCATTTCACTGAAAGTAAGGGAACGAGAAGAATATTTGTCTGTTCCTTTGCAGATTGACATGTCTGTTATACCCATACAAAATTATCAATTCTATTAAAGCTCTTGGCCTGGGCCTGCTGAGATGCATCTGCCACACTCAGCTTTCACATGGGCAACCAATAGCAAAAGGTGCACCACAGCACGGCGTGGAAATCAGGTCCTCTGATTTCAGCCAACACAGGAATGAAAGTACACAACAAAGGACTGTGGAATGGCCCTAACCTCCCAGACAGAACCACCTCCTAGCAAAACCAAATAAATAATGCAGTTTCTCGAGGGACACTGGTCTTTGTGTCCGGAAGATGCCAGATTTGCAGAATATAAACACCTCAGGCCATAGGCCATACATTTAGCATCTTAGGACATAAATCCAGCATCTGGTTTAAGCAGCACCTTCCACCTCCAGCCACTTATTCCCCTCTCTCCCACCCCCTTACAACTGTCACAGAGTGAATCCCAAATCTAGGAACAGAGCAAGCCCAAGAAATAACACAAGGGGGGAAAAAAATCAAGGAGATGCTTATTTAGCTAGATCAGCTCTCCAGTCTGACTCACTGCACAGCTGCAAAAGTGCTTGCAGGGGGAAAGAAGGGCCAGGAGGGGGCATTTTTGGTCAGCTTAAATGCATGCCCAGTTTTGGCTTCAGGATCTGGTTCCACATCTCTTATATCAGAGGCACCATCAGCTTATGGAATTTCTTCCCTGCTCCTTATTTAAGGGTTGTTTTTATCTCAGTCAGGAAACCAGTTAGACCCTGCAAACAATGGGACTGACACAACCAAGGAATGGTGCAGAGGCAGGAACTCCCTAAGGCAGTGCTGTTGCAGGAAAAACTGATGAAATTGTACCCTTAAATAAGGAAATGAGAGAGATGTGAGTCCAAAGAGCTCTCCAGGGCAAGCACGCAGGCAATCCATCCAGCTCAAGCTTTGAGGTTGTATTTAGCTGAGGGAGAGAAAGCAAGGCCCATTCTGCAATGCTGTGCTAGGGAGGTGCCACAAAAACTGAATGGATCCATCATCAGAGTAGTAAGGAAATACTTCAGGACCTTCTTAATTGTGCTGTTGTGAAAATCCAGCAGATGAGATGCGTTCACAATGTCCAGCATCTGTCCATTGGAGCCCCTCTGAATGACAGCTAGGGTTATAGCTTTGCTATCATTTTGATTCTGCTTGGCAAGGCCTTTTTACCATTCTAACACAATAAATAAACTCTTCTATCCCATGGAGATTTTAAAGCTGGTTACTTCTTACAAGAAGGTTGAGGTAAAATAGGCAAGTAATAAGTCTGAGACAAGGGGTAGTGGTTTTAAACTAAAAGAGGGTTCGCTTAAATCACGTATAATGAAGTAGTTTTTCACAATGAGGGTGGTAAATTGCTGGAACAAGTTGCCCAGAGAACCTGTGGATGGCCCATTCCTGGAAGTGTTCCAGGCCAGGTTGGACAAGGCTCTGAGCACCTGGTCTAGTGGAAGGCGTCCATGTCCATGCTGTGGTGGTAGAACCAGATGATCTTTAAAAATCCCTTCCAACCCAAATTATTCTATGATTCTATGTTGTTGAAGGCACACCAATACCCCACTCCAGCCTAGTGGAGAGTGTCTCCCCCAGACTGCAAGAGTCCACTGGAGACTGATGTTATCAAGTCCATGCAGAAAAGGGAGAGATTCTCCCAGAATTTAAAATTTTGGGATTAAAAGTAGTTTTTTATAGGAAACTTGTGACTACCTGACCTCCAAGAAAATCAGAATTATTTCTACCAAGTTGCCAAAACTAAAAAGAAAAGTCAAAAAGCAATACAAACTGTTGTTGAAAAATGAAAAAAACCCAAACAAACAACTCTACTTTTCACGAATTGATTTGATCCTGAAGCAGCAATAATGCAGCAGCAGCAGAAATACCTCTGCCCTGTGGAAACCTCAGCTAATGATTATAACTTCCAACAGGCAGCCTCTTAGTATCCTAAATACACCCCTGAAACAAGGTCTTTAAATATCAGCTATTATAGCATTGCTTTTCTGGATTAGGCATATACCCACTTCATACAATTTTAAAATGATACCCCTTATCTTTCTGAAGGAGAAACCAATAATGCATTCCAGAGCCCACAGTCTCAACCACAGTCTGGTGTCAATTAAACTCATTTGCTGTCCTACTGGGAGCAGCCAGAGAAGATCTAAACAGCTCACCTGACCGTAACTCCAGCTTCTTGATTTTATGTCTTCGACGTTTCCATGGAATACAATACCAACATCATTCAGGACATATTCTTCCCTTTCTTTCTCATCATCCAGATACACAGCATCCACTGCATTAGTTTACCAAAAATAAACGTTAGCACAAGTGTTTAATTTTCATATAGGACAGACAAAACATCTTAGGAAATAATACAGTCATCTCTGATGAAAATACCCCTCTTCCATCAAACAAAGCATTACTTGCTTCAACAGAGTGCAGGAATAAGGAGGCAGTGACAGTAGTTAGGAATATGGTACACAACTTAAAAACATGCAAGATGGAAAAATGGGGACAACTCCTGCTTGTTTTCTCAGGATCTGTACAGCATGATTAAAATGTCACATCTTATCAAGAATTTTATGATTACTGTGTTCAACTAATTTAAAAGTTGGAGCGCCATGATGCAATTCTGCATCTGTACAAACAGATCAAAGAACAATTTCAAACCTATTAATGTTAATGGAAAACAGCTCAGGTCGAGAGATCTAAAGAAAAATCTGTAGTGCATTTAAAAAATGGAATACAGTTTTTATAACATATTAAGAGAAAGGTTTGATTGCTTTTTCTGTACATTAGTTATTGACTGGAGTATCAGTATGACTGACCACAGCATATGAGAAGAAATTCAAGTGCCTAAGTGAGAACTGGAAGTAATTGGACAAGATCTTTATCAAAACATATACAAAGGGTACATTCTAGATTGGACTTATATCAAAAACCAAGAGCATATGCATGGATGCTTGACTTGCAAAAAAGATTTACATATGTAAATAACTCATTACTAACATTCATAAGGAACCCTGAATGACATGCAACTATTCAGACATTCAGAGGTAAGTATGAAGCAGGTCATGATGCTGTGATGCTAGAATAGTTGAAGATTTCTTTCCCATGTTAATGCTTGTATTTTGAGACTAAGAGATGCAGCTTAACAGTTAATAGCATGGTAATTAATTAATTTGGGGAAATCAGTAACATGGTACCAGATAGCAAATTAAAGGGAAGCAATAACTTCTGACAATGTGATATGAGCTAGTACAAAACTACCACTCACTACTGTCATAGTAGATTTCTTCAGCACCCCACTACAAATTACTAAAGGCTCATTGAACTTTTAAAAGCCTATTGATTTGTTGTATTTTGTTGAAATGCAAATCAGATTTGCACTTTCTTGTAAACCTCATCCTCAAAACCTTCTGCATTTGTCCCTGAAACTGCAATTTGGCCAAAATAAGCTAAAATCTGAGCCCACCAAAAAAAATCAGTGGCGAGACTAACATTGGCCTCAGCTAGGTGAAGGGCTTTGCCAATATATACATCCGACCCTTCTGGAAGTTTTGTTTTCCCTGAAGATATATTTATATTTCCATGTTAATACACACATAAGGGATTATGCACGGATATGTAACATAATGACCTCCACACTGGTGTGCAAAGAATGAAAGAGAAGCAGGGGTTAAATAAAAGAAACTTGTATTGCCTTTGAGGAGATCAGTGCTTGCCATTATGCTTTATGGCAGCTGCTGTACAGGCTCTGATGTCTAAGTACGACTTGGAGCAAGTGGAGGAACAGCAGGTTTTATGGAGTTTTACCTAAAGCAGACAGGTCTGAGACCCCCTCTTATATCTGGCAGGGTGGTGGTATTCACCTGGCTTCTAAAGGCTGGGCCATTAAGAAGTTTCTTTAAAAGCTTTTCACTACCCATGACCTGCACCCAGGTACAAAGAAGATGATTATGGGTTTACTACAGTCAGAGGCTACGAGGTGAAAGAGAGTGTTAAAACTTCACAGTGAATGAAAAGGCTGCAGCCATTTATGCAAGCATGGACTCTCATACGTATGAAACTGTGTATTACATGACTTTTCTGTGGTCCAACAAGTTCTGCATAACATCCCACTTAAAATATCACAGATGTTACAGATCATCTAGGCTCTGTTTCATTAGGCTGGATTTGCCTGATTTGCTCATTGAACGATTATCTGCATTCTCTCACTGAGCTTTGGATTTTATTAAAGTCCGTCCGCACAAATAGTACAGAGAGTCCATTTAAAGAAGGAGAATTCACACCTTCTTCTGTGCAGTTACACATTCAGTGAAGTGTGTGCATATGCCTTCTTGGCGGCTGTTGTTTTCTTTTGGGGATTAAAAATATCAACATTGATCTTGTTGGTATCAATTGAGATGCTTATGTTATTTTGAGACTGCATGATCTTTGCTAAATCAGATGAAAATTGATTAACTTCTCTGTCGATTATTTTAAATATTTGTGTTTTTGATAAGGTAAAAAGGTCTTCTGTGTTTCACAAAGAAGCCAGCTGCTTTGATTTTTGACAGCTTTCACTACCCTTGAGACTGTTCAGAAGAAAATATGAGGCATTTGTGACTACTTTGATGCTAAGCATGCTCTACATAATGCAACTCCTAATTATTTTGTGCAAGTGGAGGCTCACATCTGACAAACAGAAGAATTCCACAGAAATGTGCTGGCTTTGTTTGTTCTCTTTCTCTAGCAGTTCAGGAGGTTTTTTTACTCACTTCTTTTATCCTGGGAATTTACTAAGACACCAGCAATGCTACAAAGAAGCAAATTAGCTTCTGTGCTACTCTGTTTGAAGTTGGGTAAGGTGAAAACACACTTCACGTGAAGACAGCACTGCAGGCGAGGAATCCCTTGTTAAAGACACGAGCAGCGCAGAGTAACCCTTTCTGTTTGGGAAGGTGAATGAACATAAGAGGACTCTATTCAGAGTGGAGGGACCCCAGCCCCAGCACAGCAACCCTGTGGTGCTGGAAAAGCCATTTCTTCATGCAGACAGTGACAGCTGAGCACAGCAGCACCAGCACGGGTGGCAGTGGAAGCAGCAGGTTTGCCCCGAGCTCCCAGCCTCCCTTCAATGTGCTCCCGCAGGAATCCCGGAATGAAAGGCTGGGCCTCACTGGAACCACGAAACTCCCCGGGCTCATGCTGGGAAGGGGACAGTGATGTGACAAACCCCAAGCTGCAAGAGCTAAGTGCAGTTATCTAAAAAAACCACTCTACCCAGGACCAAGATCAGTATGCTGCCTTGAATAGTACTAGTACTTGCCTACATTAATGTAGCAGAAGGATGAAGCTCTGTGTGAATTTTGCCCGTGTAGAACCTATGACACAAGAAATCAAATTCAAGATTTATCTATAAAAGTAAGAAAATATTATTCGGCCAAATTTGGATGACTGGTAACAGGTGAGAGGAGTCCAAAGTCAGCCACAGGCTACTAATCCTCAAATTGTATTAGAACATTTAAGCAGAAAAGTGCAGCTGACTCAATAAAGTTGCAATATATTGAATTGCTTAAATGTAATCCACTTTGCATGAGGCTTGGGTGAGTGAAATGCACACTTCAGCTCACAGGGTCTGCAACTCACTCAGCTACACTATGCACCTCCACCTGTGAGAGAGCCACAGGAGTCAGCACAAGGTCTTTTCCTGATAAGCACTTTATGTTCCCCAGCAGAAAGTTGCAGGAACTCAGCACCTGCTTGGAAAGAGCTCACAGCTCCTTGGAAAGAGCTCACAGTATCCAGATCAAAGGAGCTCTTCCTCGCTTTCATGTAGTCTGATATTGCCAAGAGTTTAGTTAAATTCCAAGAAGTTATCCTTAACTACTTGCCATTTGTATCTTCTGTTCCAGAACTGAAGAGAGCCCTGCATGCCCAAAAGCACATCTGTTTTATCCAACTATGTCAGCTGGCTGAAGAAAGGATGCTGCCTCTCCTCACAGACTTTACCTTGCTTATTAAGTAATGAAAATTTCATCTGAGTAATTGAAATCTCAATCCACTAGTTAGGTAAATTCCCAGACGTTTGGGGCTGGTGTATTTAATTTTGCAGAATCAGGCTCTGTGTCTTTAAAGTATTCTTGATTATCAGTCTTAAATGTAGCTAAAGGGTTAAAATATATAAAAGCATATGATGATTTTGGAAGCAAAGTACTCTGTAGCTCGACTGCTTCTGAAGTAGTAGGGAAAAAAAAAACCAAACCCATCCCTGACTGGGAAAATATGTCAAAACTGAACTATAGTAAGAAAAGGAGTAATAAGAAAGGGCACAAATGCCTCTGTCTTAAAGAAAAGCTCATACTGACATATTGATGTTCCTCCAAAATGATGAGTCGAAGCTGCACCAGGCACTAGAGCCCATACTCTGCTCCCTGCTATAACAATCCCCATTCATTCCTGGCACCAGCCTTCTCTCTTTTTAATGAGGCTTTTCACTCAGACTTTTCTGCTTAGCTATTAACCCAGCAAACAAGTCTAGAAAATTTTCAAACTATTGTTTTCTCTGCACTTTAACTGCCTCAGTTTTTCTACCCTTTTGTCATTCCACTGAAAAATCTTTTCCAGCCAGGGAAGATAAAGCATGAAGAAACAGTCCCTGATTTTCCAACACAAGGAAAGGAGGGAAAGACAGATATAGGAGCCAATTAGCCCAAACTACCTAGGAGTAAAAGGAGAAACAAGAAATGAGAATATATCCAAATCCAAATGAAACATGCAGGAAATGAAAACTACAGTAGTCAGCAAGGGACAGGGCCTGAAATGGTCAAGATACACCTGAAAATGTAAGCTGCAGAGGAAAATGTGGCCCCCAGCTTGCCTCCCCTGGATCTGGGGTCACACAGAATGTCCTCACTGCCCAGAGACTGTTTTTTGCTTTCCTAAGGCAGACTTTTTCCATCAGCCTTGCCAATGCCTGCCCCTGGAGGCAAATGCCGCATGTCTTGCTCCCTGTGGGTTTACTCCCATGTTGTGGTTTTAATCTTGCTGGCTTTTGGACTCATTCAGCTCAGGTGTGAGGGAGGGAGGGCACAGGAGAGCAAAGTGTCTGAATGCCGTGAACAAAGGTGGATCAGTCAGCACACGGAGTTGCTGGGCGAGGAGGTGAGAAGTAGGGATGGATTTTCCGTTTTTCCCTCTGACTCACACCTCTCATCAGCTTGTGTGGTCCTAGTCACACCACAGTGGGGTAGCCAACCTGCCCACACCACATCTTATCTCCACGTTAGGGTTGCATGCAGCCCTAGCTGGTTGTCTGCTAATCATGAGGCAAACTGAGGCAGTTTAAGGAACTTTTTCCTCGGGGTTTATCCCTTTCCAAAGATGTCCTGAGCCACTGCAGAGTCACCGTGCTGGCTGTTACAACCCCCAGGGCTAAAATCGAGTAGTGCTCTACCTTTAGCTGGAGAATTGCACCTCCGTGGCTGAAGCTGTGAGTCTAACGGTGCCAAAACAAATCTTGAGAAGCTTTGTCTGCTCACAGTGGGTCATAGCTTTGGCAATGATTCCTCTCTTTCTGTTGCACACCCTCCAGAACAAACTGTTAGCACACTGCTCTGAGGTACCTTACACTGCTTTCAGAAGTATCTCACAGTGTGGCAGGGCCTTGGGCCCTGCCCTTCCCTCCTATTCCCACTTAACTAACTCTGCTTTATTCAGCATTAATCTATATCTTCTTAAATAATGCATAAGCTAATCATTGCTTATATTCCCTCAGACTAGGGGCAAGTAATGAATCCAGCACAAATCATTTCATGTACTGACAGCAGTGCAGCTGAATAATGGGCTCTACTAATAATGCTAAACTTACTTGTCACTTGGTAGGAAGGCCCTTGTTTGGTACAGGATTATTTGATGCAAATACTGTGGTAAAAAAATGGAGAGATGAAGGAAGGGTAGCAGGAGAATATTGAAGTTAGCTGGTGACCTAAATATATTGCAATACATATGACTTGGAGCCTTGCAAGTGTCAGAAGCTGAGACAGTGCTGCAGCCTGTCAGAAGGCTGAGTCAAACCTCTCTGGTCCTCCTTGCCCTCTCCTGAAAGCCAGACATGGAGTTCATTAGGTAGAATAAAACCCTGTCAGAGTAAAGCCTTATTTCTTCCAAGGATCCTGAGAGATATTTTTTTTTTAAAAATTGTTCTTCAACCCACTGTATTATAAAAAAAGGCTCATTTGCAAAATGTTTTGTTCCTCAGAGAGGGCACCACTGCTAATTAGTCACCACTAAAGGGGAAGTCAAAAGGGCAAATGTCATGTAGCAACAGGAAGGCACCAGCAGTGACGCTACAGCAAGTTGACTCCACCCAGCCTGTGCAGGAGCAGCAGCTCCCATTGAATTCCTGCAAGATTTTGACAGCAGATGTTCAATCCCAAACATGGCAATTAGAGATGTGAGTCAATAGAGTATGTGAGGCCACCACATCCTGCCCCACACCAAGTCCTGGAAGAAATGTGCCCGTATTGAGCTGTTTAAGGCGCATACAGGCACACTGGAGACTCTCACTGTTTCCTGTTCAAGTCAGAGTAAAGCGTTGGGGTATATTTACTATGAGAAATGGAGCCTGAACTGGCAAACACAGACTTGGCCTCATAAAACTGCAGAGTTTAGGTAAAACACAGGCACTGGATTCCAGCATGGAGCCCTGTTCACACAGGGCTATTCCCCAGCCTGAAAGACTTGACTTTTGACAGAATTACTGTAAATTTTCCAGACCCAAACTGACATGTCTCCAACCTCCTTGGTACCAAGCTCCCCTTCCTGGACCAACCCTCCTAAAATCTGAAGAGGCCAGCAGCAGGAAGTGTAAGCCTTGACCAGGTACTTACGCTGGCACCAGGGATTGAACAGGATGTAAGTGTCGGTTGCTGAATTCCTGCGTGTCCGGAGGATGCCAAAGGGAGTCAAGACAGCAACGTACAGGCGAAACTTCCCAATGATGCAGGTGGTAGAGGACATGATGGACAGCCGGATGGAGTTGTTTTCCCTGTGGATAATCTTGGCTCCCCACTGACCAGGTTTCAGCACATTGCCTACTACGATTGGGATGTAGGTGCCTTTGTTTTGCTGTGGGTAGCGACCTGGAGAGAGAAGTGAAGAGGTTCACCTTGTTTTGACAGTTTTCAAATTTCCTAGCAGTCCTCTGTCCCTTTGTCTTATTTTCAATGGAGGGGGCAGGTTTTAGTGGGCAAAATTCACCTACCTCTCTCATCACCCTGCACAGGGCCCGGTCACTTGACAGCACAGCCACACAAATACCTGCAACAGCTCCCCACAGGCAGTCTGTGCCCACACCCCCCCCCGATGTCACTCCAGCAGCTTCAGTGTCACTGTCTTGAGCACTGCCAGGAGCATAGCCTTGCCAGCATAAGCATGGGCTGTCCAGGCTTTTCTTGCTCACTACTGTTTATCCTCGTGCAGCAAGCTGCCCTCCAGCTTGCTCCTTGCCTTGGTGTCAACAACGCCAGCCAGGCAGTTGGTTAAGTTCAGGAGTTTGGGTAAGAGCCCCTTCCCCAGCTCAGATGCACTCACCACCCTTGTCACTAGGACACAACTGCACTCTGGGGCACAGACAGCAGCTCTGGGGCTCTTTAGCAGAGCAGAACCCTGTTCTTCTCTGCACTACTGCACTGCCAAGCAGAGACCAAGGGCTCTTTCATGAAGTCCACACAGATGGAGGAAACACAAGTGAGTCCTCCTGCAGATACCCAGCACTCGGTTTCCCCCCAGCATCAGGGACTCCTCAGGGACGTAGCTGGAGCCAACTCTGGATGCTGTAGAATATAAACCACCACACTGGGGCTGAATCACCAGACTTTGTCTGCCAGAAATGGGTCCCAAAGTATGACACACCTCCAAAGTACTGCACGTGAGAGTCTGCATCACAGTAAGACAAATCACACCCCAGAAGAGCTTCTTTTACTCTGCCAACTCTAAAAGTAGCTAGACGGAAAGGCTACATGTAAACAGACACACTGCCAGGATTTAAAGTTGTGTGAGGCTCCACCCCTTGAGACTGAGGTACAGCCAAACTAAATCTGGAAGCCAACCAGAAGAACAGACAGAAGAGACACTTGTGAGACAGATGAGTTCCTTATCTCATTCTCAAATCTACTCTTCATTTCATATTTTGGGCTGAAAGTCAGACTCTCTCGTTCAAAAATAGGGTAATGAAAAGCAGTGATGGCAGACAGAGGGACAGGCTTCTATATTTTTCATTCCTACTATTTAAGAACTTCAAAATTACACTCATAAGGGCACTGATTTTCTTGCTTATTTTTATACTGCCAATGTTGAGATAATCCCAGATCTGAACAGTGCTACATTTTGGGAAAGGACAACTCCAGCTTTAAATCTGAGGCTTGCAAGCTGCCACGACATTTGTGTTTCTGAGAAATCTGGGGCTAGTGTGCTTCATCCAAGAGATTATTCTGAACACATGAATTTCCATTTTGCAGATATTCGGTGCACAGAAATAGTCCACTTTGCCCTGCTGGCCAGGGATGCTGTAACCCATGAAACTCATTCAGATCAGTGAGGAACACAATGGAAGGAAAAGACCTACAGAAGAATAAAGGACTAGAATAAGAGAGCAAAATCAATAGAAAACACTAGAAGATAGAGCATTGGACACTTCAAATATAAACCATCAAAAGAAAGCCAGTGTAGAGAGAAGAGCCTATAGAGGTAACAGACCTGGGAGCCGAACACATTCTTGTTCTTTGTAGTGCAACTGTGTATGACCCAGCTTGCCTCTACAGTTGATATTTTGCTTCTAGTTTTGACATAATCTTTTTCTAAAAAAAGCCGTCCACGCAAACAAAGCAGCAGAGCAAACCAAGTAGTTGAACTGATATCCTTGAAAACCGTTAACAAGTGCTACTTTTAAAAATACCTCCCGTACCTCCTTCAGAAAGGTGGGAGGGGGAAGAGATTACTATTTTAACATGGCTAGGAACTGACATCCCTGTCTTTGCTGGAAGCTGCATGTCAGTGTAGGAGCCTATTGGGGACAGGAGAAGCTGTGCTCTGGCAGTGACTTTGCACCACCGTGTCTGTGTATGCCACGTGTACATGGGGAGACTGCAGAATCACTTCCCAGAAAGTCTGCCTGCAGGAACCAGATAGGATCTCAAAGAGGCCGTGAAAACTTTTCAAGACATCCTTCCGGGGCCACTGCCACTGGCACCTCATAATCAGGTTTGGCAAAGTACCAAGCCTCTGGTATTCTCTCTTTTTCTGAAAACTCAAAACCCCATTTTCCCTTCCAAACAAGCAAAGCCACAAGACACCCTCATACACCTTTTGCTTGACAAGGGAGCAGCTGTAGTTGCTGTTGAGTATGCAAGGTCCTTTCAGCCCAGAGCCCCACACAGCTGGTCCCACAGAGTAAGAGGTCACTGCATTAGTTTGCTCACCCATGAAGAGAAGGTGCTCTGGGGCAATGCCTGCATCCCTGCAGACATAGCAGATTTGCCAGGGAGGGATATCCTAGAAGTCAGCATACTTTGCAGGTGTTATAAATAGTAAATACAAGAGAACATTGTTTGGTCCTGACAGACAGTCATGATTTGGTGTTTGCTAATGGTCACATAAATCATGAGCCCACAAGGAAATTTGGGAAGACAGGCAAAGTCTTCAAGAGCACAGTGAGCAATTTCCAAAGCTTTCTTTGAACAGTGAATAGGTTCCCTAATCTTCTGAAACAGAACTAAAACAGACCAAACCAAAAATCAAACAAAACTAAACACAAATGGAAGAATAAAGGTTTTAAAAGAAAGAGTAAGGGAGTTGTTACTTCTGTCAGGAGCTTGTGGAGCTGAATTGTAAACACACATTTAGACATCTGACAGCATCAGCCACACTAGTCTCATATACACACATCTGTTGTCTTGATATTAGAGTGCTATGAAGCTGACTAACTTTGGCATTGCATGCTAAGGTTGCTGGCCAGATAATTCTTACATAGGTTCAGTACCACGTTTATCAACTTTGTAGGGAAGTCTTATCAGGATGGCTTGGCCATTTGACCTTTATCTACATGTTGAGCACACATTTCTGGCTGCAGTGGAAAAGTAGACCCAACTTTGGCTCATAGTTGGGATATCTGTAAGGTTGGCCCTTTCTCAGAAGGAATAACATGCAGTGGTGATTTCATTCTCTGGCTTAGTCTCTAAAGAAGAAGATTCAGTACTATCCAAAGACTCATTACCAAAAGCCTGTGAATGCCTGGCAGAGCACTCTCCGAGGGGTCTCTGGTGCTAACCCAACCCATGGAGAGGCAGGAGGCAGTTTGAGTGCATGTCAGGACCAGGACATGTAGACAAGATAAACCCTTTTTATGCTGACAGGAGGGTGCTGACATTATGCCAGTAGCATCAGCTGGCTCAGGATCTCCCCGGCTCTGATTTGCTCCAGGAGTTGGCAGCCTGAACCATGCTCCACAGCCAGTTCTTTGTGGTTGCCTCACTCCCCAGTGCTCACGTTTGCTTTGGGTGTAGGAGGCCCTGGCCCTCACATGAGGACATTTCACAGCCAATTGCTCTGTGGCAGACAAAGTTGTTGTGTGACATCACGCTGTTGGGATGTCCCTGTCTGCTCACTCTAACAGCACATGGAAATGGGGAAAATCCAGCCTGCAAACTCAGAAAGTCTGGAGATTCCTGCACAGGGTGAATTTTTTATAGGCTCCTTCAAATATATCATGTACTGAATGGAAGCTGCTGACTGTCCCAGCTTTGAAGCAGGAGAGGACAGGAGAGAACTCACAGTGACCCCCTTTCTTGGACCTCCAACCCTCTGCATTTCAGTGCTAGGTCCTGAGCCATGACACTGCCAGAAGACATTACTTTTTACAGAAACCTCCCTTGTACAGAACGTGTAATGGCACAAACATACCTATTTCCTCTGATGCACAGTGCACAGGTTTGCAATCCTTTGATACTTCTTTCTTATCCTTCCTTGTTCTGCCTTCGTTTCTGTAGCTAATTAAGCTGGGGTCCTAAAGCCCCTTCTCACTTCAGTTGCAGCTGAGCTCAACTTTACACTTCTTGGGGTTTCCAGGCACCCAAGAAATGAGGAGCAAAGTACCTGCTGTTGCTATTAAAGGAGCTCATAAAATAAATAAGAAAACACGAGTAAAGATCTACATGGCAAAAGGCGCCATGACTGACGTGTGTGTGGATATGGGCATGCATGGGATGTTCCCTGTCACACATAGACACTTTACAGGGGCAAAGAGCAAAGTGCAGTGTTTGTTAAACCCTGCCAAAATCTATTTATGTAGCAGCAAAATAATGAGCCATCTAAAACACAGAACGGTGGCCACAAACATCCATTCAAAGTGAGTTATTTTCATAATATGTCTTACCTCCCTAGCATGTCAGCTCTGGGCCCATCAGGCATAGAGACAAGTTGTGTTAAATTCTGGGTAAAACTGCCACACCAGAGAGGGATTTATTTCAACAGAGAGAGGGTGAGAGATAGGTACAGTAATAGGTCAGCTGTCAAAACATGAGCACTCCTCCAGTTATCCCATTCTGCTGCTGTTCCCTACAAGTGACTAACAGGACCCAGGGCTTGCTCAGACTGTTCTTCTCCTTCTCTGCCCAGTCCCTGGAACCTCCTGACTACATTTAGTTTAGTGTTGCCCTTGATCCCCAGGGGACATGCACACTGCTCTGTGTGTGTGTGTGCATTAAACAGCTCCCAAACGCCGTGGCTGAGTTAGTGCCGTGCTGTTGGCACCGGCAGTGGAGGGACCAGCAGGAGCTCTTGGATAGGTCCTACACAACTGAGCTTGATTTCCAGCAGCAAGGAGGGAAAGTTTGGTAGCACAGGAATTAGAGATTTGGTGAGCTTCACAGGACATTTCCTTCCTGATGGAAGAGGGATACCTCGGAAGAGAGGGAGGTGAACAAAGTTACATCTCAGTAGTCTTTGTCTTTTTAGGAACCCTCCTTGGAAGATTGGCTTTTCAAGGAGTCAAGTAATCTGTCTCCCTTTGGAATATATATTACACACAGTAATCAACAATTTTCCCATAATTTCATTTGTTTTATCTAGATACACTCTTTCATATAAAGGGTAAAGAATCTATTTCAATGCCCTCCATGCAAGTAAAATAATTGTGACATGTTGATAAATAGGTTTGAGCTGGAAGCCACCAGTACAGCAGCTATGCAGTGTAGCAGAGGTAAGTCTTTTGATAGCAAGCAGCCTTGGTGTTAGCATATGGGACTCATGACAGGAAACACAGACTAAAATAAAGAATAAAGAAACAGGAGAGGTACTCTAATAAAATTCCAAACAATCAAAAGAAGCAAGAAGAAAAAACAATTTTTGTTAAAAGCAGTAGTCTCTAAATCTCTACTTTAACATCTCATCTGAGTTCCTCCCACCCTCAAATTCCATTGCCTTCAGAAGTGCTATATACAAACTTGGAAGTGTAGTAAACGCAAATACCTTGAAAGAAGTTTTCCTCATGGCTCCAGTTATGAATCCTTAACATCTGGCCACTGTGCCCCAGCAGTGAATGTTTCTAGTACTTTACAATTGTAAAACACACATCAGAGCCACGCACCTTAGCTAGTAAAACAACTAAAAAATACAGCTAGATTTTATGTGCCACTTGATGCTGCTACAGCAGTGCAAAAGTTGGCATAATAAAGATTGCTTTGCATGAAATTATGCACTTATAGAGCACCTCGAGGGACTCCCTCCTCTCTACTCCTCTGGGGCCTGGTTGGGAATTCCAGAGGGGAGGGAAAAAATACCCCAATGCCTTTGTTCAGAAAGTGGAGAGGTTTGTTGTTTGCTAAGAGCTGGCAAACAAGTCTCTTGTCTGTTGGGAGTCAATCTCTAGAAAATATGTTCCACTGCTAATAAATTATTTTTTCTGTCGCAAAATGAGACTTCAAGTTTCTACCATCAGGTGTTTCTGTATCTCTGCTCAGTTTTTTGTATTTCTTTGTGAAACAGGGATCTAATAAACTCGCAGTGTTGAGTTACACACCAACACATTGTGTCCTCTAGACCGGTTAGTTCTCTTGATAGTGCCAAGAAATCTCCTAAAACATGATGATCCGAAGTTTTCCAAAGAGAAACTTTCACCCAGATTCAGAACTCAGCTCAACATACCATCCCAAGTGCTGGGGGACATCTCATGTTCCAGCAGCTCTGTTGGCTACAACCTGCCCTGACCTGCCCAGAGCTGCTGAGGAGGACAGGTGACAGCAGAGGTAGAAATACTTCCCACTAAGGCAGAATTACTGCCTGAAAAAATCATCAAACCTCAATAACCCTAGAATCATCCCCAGCCCATCTCTGCTGTGAAAACAGGGAAAGGCTGTGGACACTGTAGGACAATATGAAGAGCTCCATTGATTCTGGTGTGTGTATCCTGGATTGGACCTCTGGTTATTTAGTTGAACTCAGATATCCCTCTGACTATAAGTGGGAATTTGGTGTCACCTAAATAAGCCATATGGGATCAGCTCTAACATATTTATGTTCTTAGCTTCTTTGATGTGTTTTTAACTATCCCTCTGGAGCTGGCTTGGGAAGACTGTGGAAAAAGGAGCAGTAAGTCTCTCATCTCAGGCCAGAAGCCAATGATTTATAGAAGCCTGAGGAGAACATATGGATAGGTGCCTGGGTGTCCACACATGCACACGTGTGGAAAGGTGATAGTAGCCTGGGGGAATGGAATTTATGGTTGTTCCAGAAGTGCGTCAATGAATAAAACGTTCATAATAACATTTAGGGCTAGACCAATATATATGGATTTATGAAGCCATTTAAGGAAAACACAAATAGACAACAATTTATGAGGATGTGGGGAAATACATCATTAGAGTCAGGATGCACCATATAAACTCATCAACCTCTCAAGGATTTACAGCCATGTACTGGAAACTACTACTAAAAGCAAGAGTGAAGGCTGTATAAACCCATTTCACCATACATCTGTTTTTCAG
This sequence comes from Daphoenositta chrysoptera, assembly GCA_013397915.1. Classification (NCBI taxonomy): domain Eukaryota; kingdom Metazoa; phylum Chordata; class Aves; order Passeriformes; genus Daphoenositta; species Daphoenositta chrysoptera. Next base: position 343,516 of record VZRO01001047.1, read on the forward strand.
AGAAATCCCTGCCAGTGCAGCAGTGCCAGTGGAAACTTTGCAGCACTCACAGCAAACTGGCTGCACCGGGTGTGGGAGCTGTGCTCAGCCAGGGTAAGTCTTGCACTGTGGAAAGCTAAGAGGAACACAAAATATCCCCATCACCAAAAAGGCAGGAGTCAGGAGAGATCAAGATGGGTGAAGGACTCCATTGGCTCCTCTGGGTTAGCCGAGGCTCCAAACAAACTGAAATTATTCCCACTGTGGGGAACTAGATGCAAGCACAGCATCTGCACTTCTCTTGGCTCTTTCATCTCAACCCCAGAGCGATAAAAAGAGTCTCTCCCAAGTGGTGATGCTCACCTTTCCTCTTGTAAAAGCCAGGAAGGAGGCAGAAACAAAGGAAGTATGTTGTGATGGAGCAGCTCTCAAACCATAGGTCCTGTGGCAGGGCTGAGGTCCAGCACAAAAACGGGAATTACATCCAATTATTCTTTATAAGGGGACACTTTTACATGTGGATTTTTTGGCACATTCATTGTGTTCCATACTTTGGCAGGCAACTATGGTCCTAATTTAATGAAGGATTATGTGCAAAACTGAATTATAATAATTCACGTTAGCATTTCAGTCAATTTCACCAGTGATGACTCTACAGAAAACAGTCTGTTAAAGCAAGAATGACTTCCATCATAAGGAACCATCACAGAAGAATATCTGTAAAAGTGACTTTCAAGAGATTGGGGTGAATTATTTATACATTCAGATATATATTTATATTTTTACATATATATATATTTGTTTATACAATTTAACCCATGAATTTTAAATTCTGTGTAAATGATGTTTAAATGGACTGTAGATTAAAAAAGATTGTAATTAAACATTGTTCTGTGAGTGTTTCAGACCTAGTTTCACATGGCACAAGAAGCATTTGTCCCAGGTACCCTTGATTCATTATCAATTAGAAGGATTAAGCAGTCTCTACTTGCTTTACTTGCTTCATTAATCATCTTTTTAATGATGCAAAAGAAGAAAAAATAGGAGCAAAAAAAAAAGAGAAGGGAAAGTAAATTTTAGGGAATAACGGAAATAGAATAATTCTGTGCACACCCACAGGATCAATCCATTACAATTGTCACATTTTTCAGGATCAAAATTAGTCTTTCATGGATAAAAATTCTATGATGGATTAATGCCAACTTTGGGAAATTTCCCAGAGCTGGGAGCTAATAACTTCTGAATGGCTTCATAGACACTATTGTATAAACAGCCCCCACTGCAGGCACAGCCCTGCAAACGGAGACTTCAAGTTTTCCCAGCTCCAACTGAATTCCCTGGGAGCCAAGGCCAGCCATCCCTACAGAGTATCTTTGTACCTTATGAGAACAGAACCTTGAACTACTCAAAATATTCTGCAGTTCAGGACAGCCTGGTCCACGTTGCTTGGGGCAACTGCCACACTTTTGGAGATACAAAAAATGGGCTCATAGGGAAAGATCCAGAGATCCTGGAGAAGCTGGACCTGCTTTGACCAAGGGCTAGAGATGAGACCTCCGGAGGCCCCTCCAACCTAGGTTTTTCCATTCGACAGTTCTGCTGCACCATTTGAAATCTACTGCTCAGGCACACAAAGTGCTCCTTGGAAAGGTCATCTTACAACAGCCTGCCAATATTTCTGTGTGTCCATCTCTTTAATCTCCCAAACTCAGCACATTCCTAGGAGGTATACTCCTTTCAGCACGAAAAGCTTCTCTGAGCTCAAGCTGCCTCTGCTGTAGGGCTGCTGTCTGAGCCACTGTCCCACAGAAGGGAGAGCTTCTGCCTGGCAGTACCAAAGGGCAGGAGTCACCTCCCCTGCCTTCGGAGCTCCTAAAGTCAGAGTCTGGTCTATGAGAGAGAGTCAATAGAGGAAGAAAAAGAAAATCCAGAAGAGAGTTCATCCCGCTTTAAGACGGCAGGGTTAAACTCTGCTTGGAGAAGCCTGCCTCTCTCCCTTGCTCACAGGCAGCCTGGGCAAGAGCTTTTGGACTGGGTTCTGCTGTTCACTCACGAGAGGTGAGTGCCAGCTCTTCAGGAAGATAAACTGAAAAAAACTGGATGAAAATGGCCACATCTCCCTGTGACAAAAGATTTGAGAGCACAGGTCTGAGACATTCAGCAGTCAGTTTTTGTTCCCAAACAAGAGAAATTTCCTTTCTCTTCTCAGCATTAAACATTGGACTTGATACTAAAAGGAGAAGTAGCAAGAGTCAAGCATATAATTTCTGAATTTTCCTTCTCCACTGTGGACTGTTTTTGTTTTGCTTCCTGTTGCTAGCCTCTGAGAACAAATATACTGCATTTTCACCACATGTTCACAAATAGAGACATTTGCAGAGTGCTGAGTGTTGACCAGTTCCCAGAGGAGGAGCTTGAACACCTCCCAGTTGAATCTCTGTGAGCTAAAGTCCTTGCAACAAGAGGGCAGTGGTGCTCACAGAAGCAGACACTTTAAAAGCTGGGGAGGGCAATAGCATTGAACACCATCCTGTATCTGCAGCACCTTCCTGCAGCAAATTGTCAGCCACCACACATGGACACCCATCCCTTTTCACAGGAAGGACAGCAACAGTGAAGAACAGAGTGGGGAGTTCCACCACACACTACAAAGGAATCATTCAGAGCTGTGTTTACTGCAGAGACTCCCCTGGCTCAGGCTGCACTTAACCCCATTCCTACCATGGCAGAAGATGAGAGTGTTTTTATCCATGGGTCGAGATTCAAGGTACAAACCATGGACAGATGTGTTAGGAGAGAGCAAGAGAAAAATAAGTGAATGTGTTCTCTTAAGTGGATTGTGCAATGTCAAAAGAAGTGTTAATTTTCTTTTTCCAATATAGAATATCTGATTAAAACAAATGCAAACTGCAAGGAGTGCAATAAAAAACAAATGTTCCATTTTCCACTTCTTCTTGATACAGCTGTTTGTTTTAAACATATAAAGATTAAGAGAACAATCTTGAATTTAATTAAATCCCATAAGAACTAATGATATTTATGCATATTAAATTTTTAAAGGCACTCGTGGCTGTTCAGCCAATCATTCACTGGACTGTCATAACATGCCTCCCAACCCTAATTTAAATTAGAAAGAAGAGACCCATGAAAAAAAATGTGCAGACAGTAACATTTTCACTGCACATATGTTTAAGAGATAAACGCCCATCTAGCTTTAGAAAGCAACAAATCTATTAAATGGCCACATCATCATAATTCAGCTATGGAAAAGACTCAGCATTACAAATTTCAGAGCTGCATCTCACAGGAAAGTAAATTAAAACATCAATTAAAACCTACTTTAAAGACTTTATAGGGGGAACATTGATGTCTTAACACAGAAACTCCAAGATCAATCTAGATGTAGCTGGGGGTTTCCCGGAGCTGTGTTGTAGGGACCAGAATTTGGTGGGGCCATCTTTGGAGCATAGCACGAAACCCTTTTGCCTCTCTCCTTTTTTAGTGAGGTTATGCTCTTCTCTAGTCCCATTCCCTCAATGAGTCAACAGGTACCTTAGGACCTGGGTCTCTGATGAAGACTTCTCAGTGAGAGGTAAAAAGCTCTCTTGCTCTTTTGGCAATAAATCAAGAAAGTCTTTGATATTATCCTGAGTAAGTCTCTCAGCGCTGGTGAGGCCACACTTCGAAACCTGTGTTCAGTTCTGGGCCACTCACTACAGGAAAGACATTGAGGTGCTGGAGCAGGTCCAGAGAAGGGCAACAGAGCTGGGGAAAGGGCTGGAGCACAATGAGGAGTGGCTGATGGAGCTGGGGGTGTTTAGCCTGGAGAAGAGGAGGCTCGGGGGGGACCTTATCACTCTCTACAACTGCCTGAAGGGAGGGTGTAGCCAGGAGGGGTTTGGTCTCTTCTCCCAGGTAACAAGCAAAAGAGCAAGAGGAAATAGTCTCAAGTTGTACCAGGGGAGGTTTAGATTTGATATTGGGGAAAATATCTTCACTGAAAGGGTAGTCATGCATTGGAATAGGCTGCCCAGGGAAGCTGGGGAATCACAACCCTTACTTGGGTACATAGTTTGGTGGTAAACATGGCAGTGCTAGGGTAACATGCAGACTCAACTATCTTAGAGATCTTTTACAACCTTAGTGATACAATGATTCACAATTCTGTTTCTGGTCCAAAATTACAGTCACTGAACATTCTCTCTTGTTACTAAGTTGTTTGTAAATGCAGGCTGAAAAGTTGCAAGATTCTTCCACGCTGTGTAACTTCCCCTCTTTATGTAATCAGTATTTTCCTATCTCAGTTCATACAGTTACCTCTCCTACCTCAAACTACAGACTCCTCCTCCCTACATCTCCTAAACACTAACAAAAGATGTTTCCTGTTCCACCTACCTTTCAGCACTGCCATACAGCATTAACCAGATATAACTCTGAAAGCTCAAAGAAGTACAGCTTCTTATGAAACAGAAACCCCCAGATTTTGCTCCTTCTTCTCTCACATGGAATTCTGCTGATTTTCTCAAGAGAGGACTCAAACCCTGTTTAGAAAAACACTTCCCTGCCTATGGCTAAGCCTGTTTTTATGGTTTATCAATCATAACAGGAAAAGAGCCAGCCATTAAGTTCTGTTGTGTTCCTGTTTATGAGAGACTATTGCTTTGCTGATAAGACACAACCTTTGCCAGGCACTCACCCATCAAATACTCCAGCCAGAACTGGTCGGTCTCTGGCTTGTAAGGTCGGTTGAAGTAAATCTGGATTTGGAAAGCCTGTCCCCGACGCACTATCAGCTTGGGGTTGTAGTACTTGTCAGTGTGGTGCTCCTGCTTGTTGATCTCGTGAGGCTCCTTGAACATGTAAATATCCTCAACACGCAGGTAGTCTGCAGAGACACGTAAATGAACAGAGGGGGAAGGAGTCAGTGTGTTGAAATGTCAATATTGGTATCAACATCATTAGAGGCCATGTCCTCCCCTTCTCCAGGGAAGAAACACCACACAACAGGAGCATGCTGGATCTGTCTGGGGCTTACATGCTTGTGGCTGAGCAGAGACTTATGAACAGACACTCCTCTGTCCACCTGCCATTTTCACAGAGGCTACAAGGCTTCTAGTGCATGGTGAGAGCAACCAGAGACAGAGCAGGTTGCTAGGTGTTGGAAGCTGAATGCCCCCAGGGAGAGTCTGGCCCCATCTTTCCATTGGCATCAGCTTTCCTCAAGTCTGGGCCTTGCTGTCACAAGTTTACCAGAGCAATCAGTGGGGCTTTGACAGTTGAGGCTTCGTGTTTCCCTTCTTGCAGCCCCCCATTTGTAAAATGCAATTTCAGAGGCGCTTTGTGATGCTTAAATGCATTGTTTGCAAAATGCTACCAGTACTGAGAGCTGAAGAGCCTGAGAGGCAGTTAATGATCTCGTGTTCAGCTGAGAGCTTGGATTGCCTGTATTAGATAAGGTTTGGGTGTACTGCATGTGTCTAGACTCAGCTTCTCAGTACACCTCCACTGCTATTAGTGTCTTCTTATGAAAACTAAATATAACATCACAGCATACAATTACAGCATAGAGTTACAGGCAAGCAGCAGTAGGTATCTATAACATGCACAGCAAAAGCTTTTCTCCCTTCAAATTAGGGCTGTCTAAAGGGTTATAGCAAACTAGAAGTAGTTTGTTCAGCTAACGACCAGTGTGGGGTGGCACTGGGACAGCCACAGGCACTTGCAGTCACCATAAGCTACATGACTGTACCACACCACGAATCTGCACAGTGGGAGTATTCTCACACTATGAGAAACCACATGAAAATGAACTGGACATTGTTCTTTCACTTACATGCTTAGGCACATAATCATGAAACCTCTGGCAGGAGGAGGAGGACCGTTCCTACTCACCACCAGGAGAGAGACAGAAGAGTAAAGCTAGATTTGCAGCTCTCAGCTTGTCTTTCCAGGTGCTGACAGTTAGAAACAAGCTAATTCCTGCATTTTATGCTTGGAGTGACAGAGCCAAACTCATGCCTGGCAAAAAGAGGTGCACATTTGCAGCAGCTGGGGGAGCTGTGTGTACTTGTGATGGTGGCTAATTTGGCCTTCTGCTGAGCACACTGTGAGCAAGAATGATGTGCTCAGTAAATGAGTGGGACATTCAAGTCACTGAGGGCTGAATGTGGTCCCTTTCACAGAAGCTCTGACAACAGCTCTGCGCATTGTTTTAATTTGTCAGTTCTGGACAAGCAGCAGAGCCCTGCAGGCAGCACCTTCCCTGGATGGGAAGCATGCTCAGCATGGTCCTTCTCCTGCCCAGCCTGGGCTCTGGGCAACAGCTAATGGGAGACAGGGGAGTAATGATAATGGGAGTAGGTCCCACCCCTGCTTGCATCATCCCGCAGATCCCTAGCCATGTCCTTTAGGAAACAGAAGGAAAGGAATATGCCAGAGGACACAGCAAGATAAGGAATCTTTCATGGAAAAGCCCTGTGTAACTGAACCCAAAACCATCTGCCTCCTGCTAACCCTAATCTGCAAAAAGGCTGGAATACTCTGTTCAATCCTGAATCAGGTTTAAAGTCCCATGACAATGTTATTGTTATTCTCTGCTTAATTCACCAGGCTTCTGGAGTAACTTCTGTAAAAACCCACTGGCTTTAGCACTGGCTGAAGTTACAGAGAAGTCTGTATGAAACATTTTGCTCAGAAATCCTTCTCATTTCCCCTCTCTGAAGTAGGGCATGTCTTCACCTCCCTCCTAACAAAACTTACCAATGCTCTCTTAAAAATACTGACAAAATCCACAATTAAATTACACGAGGCAGGAATTTCCTGTACAGGGACAAAGCAGGGTCAGGGGAGAGTCTCTCCCCTTATGTGTCCCAACCCCATCTGGGCCAAAAGCACTACAGGTAAAAGCTGTGTAATTTGGGGTTCTGTGAGGAGTGAAGAATCAATAAGAAATTGGCTCAGCTTCTCCCTCCTTCCAAGGAGGCATAAAAACAGAGCTGAGAGTTTGTTTTATTTTCATTACCTGTTCTGCTATGAAAGGCAATAGTGACCCCACCCTTCCTCTGCGTGTTAGCCCCTTCAAGGAACTGCAAAACTAAACCACTCTGGGCTTTGAGTTCAGCATTTGCTTCATTTTAGCACAGGACTTTGCATGGCTCCTGTCAGAACACAGCCATACACATCTACAGAAAACACATTTCATTTTTGGTCTCACTGTTAAAATGTACATTAAGCTTGCCAGATGAAGATAACCCATGGTTGAGCCTGTGCTAATTACAGTAAAGGTAATTACAGAGGGCAAAACATGAGCAGGGTAATGGGATGTGCTAACACCAGCACCAGGGTGTGATCCAAAGGAAAGCTCCAGGCGATACTCATCTATTTGTGAGGGACAGGAGGCCATCGAGGCCTCCTTTGAAGTCAGGTCCACTTGAGGGTTTGCCTGTAGCCTGTTCTGTTGTTCAGTGCAAGCAGGTTTGCTGCACAAGAGGCAGCAGTGTGATTTCTTAAAGCTTTTGTAATGTTAAGCTTGCAGGGAAATAAATGAGCACAAGCTTGAGCGGTTTTTCAAATAAAAAGAATAGCCTTCAAAAGTCAGGTTTCCTCGGATGAGCAGAGAGGAAGGGCTTTGAATTATTAAAAAAAAAAAGGGCGTGAATTTCCAAAGGAAGTGCCCATCACTTCGCTAGCAGGGGAAGCACGAATGCCTGGCGAGTCTCTGGACTGAGCAAAGGAGGGTGAGGTGGCAGGGCTATGTCCTCCCACCGAGCCCACTCACGACACACTGTGGTGAGGTGAGCTGGCCAGGACGAGCCAGGGAGAGCACACGGCTCGGGGATGTTCCCGGGGATACGGGCTTCTTGCCGAAGAAGCGCTCCGTCCCGGCCATGGGTATTCCTGCGGCAGGCAAGCCGGCTCCAGCAGCCCGCAGCCCACCGACCGCGCTGGGGAGGCCGCCGGCGCCGGCAGCGCCCTGCTCGCCCCGGCTGTGATTCGGCGGAGTAGGAGTGGGTGTCAGCAGAGAGCTAGGCAAGCACAGGGTCTTACCTCATCCCAGAGTAGTAGCTAAAATAGGTCAAATGAATCACACCCTAAAAATGCTTGTTTCTCTCTGTTGGCTGTCAAGGGAAACGAGGGTGACTAGCTCAGCTGTAGACTCCTACACTGCACAGATCAAGGGCAGAATTCAGTTAAATTTAGGCATCTAAATGATGTGAGCCTGGTATGTAACTTCTTATTATGGCCGGTTGATGGCTGGTTGCTGCAGTCGGTGGAGCTGAGAGAAGGGTACAGATCACCATGGAATTGACTCTCCGGATAACCTGTGCCCTCACCTCCACTCACTGGATGGCTGTGTTGACTACGATCTGACACAGGTGAAGACACAGGTGTTTAGATGCTTATAGCAGGTGTCCAAAGGCTAGAAAACACCTCAGTTGTAACAGCAGAGAAAAAAGCATTTGCATGCTTTTTTTCAGTGTGTTATGGCAAGGAAATCTGGGAACCACTACAGAAAAATCTGGACAACCCAGAAGTGTAGGGGTGTGCAGGAGAAGGGGAAGGTGTCACAAGCACGATGTGCTCACAGCTCTAGAGCCCCATCACGCTGTGCTGCTCCTGCTCTGCCCATGGACACTCATTTTATCCCCCAAGCACAGCACAGAGAATGCACTGGGGCAAGCTCAGCTCCTGAACATCAGGCTAAGCTCCATGGGGCAATAAACCTTTAACATGGTCTGACAGGTGACTTAAGCATCCCACCCCAAACAGTATGTCCAGGGACCACACTTATATCAGCTGATGCCACAGGCTTAGATCACAGCTGATGTGCACCAAAACAGCAATGCTGCTGCAGTCCCTTCAGGGACCCTTTGGGTGACCCTTCAGGTCACCCCTTGCATATTTTTGCTACAAGCATTGGAGAGAATTGCACAGCAGAGCTGATCCAGCTGTACAAAAAGAGTTTTGCTGTTATGCACAGATCTATTTTTCAGCCATACTGGTCCCATAGCCAGGTTTACCCAATGGCCACACAAGGTCTTGCTTTGGACAAGGGATGTTTTTCTCAACAGCAGCATCACCTTAAGGACATGCTGGGTTCCTGCCTCAACTCACTTGACCTGACATTCCTAAGTTTCCACTGCATTTCTGAAACTCAGGAGGCTGCCTCCCACAAGCACCACACTTCATTTAAAGCCTGTTGTGAAGCACATCAAAAAGCAATAGAAATCTTTCTCCTGGTACTGGTGGGCTTTAGCTACAGGCTGCATTCCTTCTGAGGTATCCCACACTTAAACATCTCCAGTTTCTCTGAGCATATTGGGTTTGAAACAGTGTCTAGCTGGGACCTGCACTGCATTGCATTTGACAATTTAAACACACATACTTGCCCCAGAGCTACAGGGTTGTCAGAATAGGTTCAAGCAAAATTTCTGCAGTCCTAACATGCCAGTTGGTTTGCTCAGGCATTTTTTTAAAATAAATGCTTTTAAAACAAATGTGTGTGTACTAAGATGGGGGTGGGGAGGGGTGTGTGGGGAGGGGAGTGTGGTTTAGGCACATGATTAGGATTACAGAAATAATGCTTTGCAACTTGTCACTTAAAATCTCTTTGCCTGTTTCCCAATGTGTGAAATTCAGTAATTAATTCTTGTCCACATTTATTAAGCACTCCTTCAACTCTGGATGAAAAGTCCCCTATGAGGATTAAGTAGTATTACATCCAGCTACCCTGAGCTGCCACATTCAACAAGTTCTGCTGTTCAATTCAAATAGGCAACAAATTTAACATCATTTCATTAGTGAGTCATTCAGAAGTTAATCCTTTTTCTTTTAAACCAAATCTTACACATTTTTTATTTCTGGTTGACTCCAAAGAGCCGACACTGGGAATATACTTTGATTTGTCTATTCTCTACCATGATTTTGTTTTGTTGCCCCAGTCAAACGACTGAAACATTTTTCACAGGAGAATAAATAATCATATGGGTATTCCTTTTAGACTCATGCTATTTTTTGTGAGTGAGCTGAACATCTATAGCAAAAGTTTTCCCTGCCAGACAACATTTTGCAGCAGTTTCATAGGCAGTTTAAGGCCATATAAATGAGACGGGCCATTAAGAGAACAGACTCCTTCTGGCCATTCACTCCAATGCTGTCACAGCTGTGCCTGAAGCCCAGCAGGTTCCTAAAGTGACTCTGTGATTGCAATCAAACTGGGAAAACCCATTCTTGCCTTTTTTTAACCAGTCCCACAGTTCAAGCTGAAAACTGATCAGTCAGCTTCTCTACTCCTCGTTTTCCCTACCCATAACCTGTGTAAACATTTCCATGCACACAGGTGGTTTCAGTAAGTTTTCCCATAAGCAGCAAGAAAACTGAGTTGGAAAGATGTAAGGAAAAAGTGGTTTGGATTTGGTTCACAGACCTGTGCTGAGAAGAGTATGGAAGATGTAAAAATAGATTTATGGCTTAATTGTACACTGTACCTCTAGGATTAAATCCTCTAGGTATCAATCCAAAAGCCTCCATCTCAGGGACCTCATTTTCTTCATCATTGGAGTTGTTTGGTGGGATGGCTCTTCTCCCATTCAAAGGAAGTTTCTTCTCCTCGGTAGTGCTTGTTGTTTCAGACATCCTGTACTAAAAAAGTTGTAATACCATGAAAGAAAGAGTGCGAGGAAAAAGCAAACATGAGCTAGCATGGCACGTGCAAGATGGGAGAAGCCAAAAGCAGTGTGGTGTGCCAGTGAGCTACACATTTTTAGACTTGCATAAATAAAAGCTGAGCGGCAGAAAACATCAGTCTAATGATAAGTACAGCTCTCTAAGGATTGGAAGGCATTTTGTGTTCATCAACACACATGAATAAGAGAAGAAGGAGGGGGCGGGAGAAGGGGAGGGAAGTCTAACACAGAAGTATTTGCCTAGGAGAAGCAGGGCACTAAAAACATTAGGAAGTTTCAGGTAAAAGAACTGGAAAATCATTCACTCTCATACTCCGTAACAGCATTATTGAATCGAAAATAGCAAATTATACTTTCAGAAAGTGCATCACACACTACCTCTCCCTAATAAAAATGGCATTATAAGTCATACTGCAATCAAGCCAAATACTACAGCCTACAACAGTCTGTGGATGATTAGTGAAGAATTGTATTTTTGTCCCTATGCACCCAGACAATCCACTTTTGAGAAAAAGAGGGGGAGGGGGGAAGAGAGAGGGGGGTAAAGAGAAAAAAAGGAAAAGAAAAAAGCACTTATCCACTTATTTCTCTCCCACTAACGTCCTTAAGGGAAATCTTAGATGTAGGCTGATCAGAGACTTCTTTTTGAGCTACTCAAAACTGCTTTCACATCTATTTCAGTGTAAGCACGTAGCAGTAAAAAAGCCATGCTACCCTTCTAAGAAAATATTAATGACTGAGAAGAAAACTTCTTCCCAAAGCCCCTGAAAACAGCAATTTTAAATGTAGCAATTATTTAATAGAAGTAAGCTCTAAAAGGAAGGTTTTTTTAGTTATCAAGGGTACCTTCTTTTCAGATAATCTTTTTTTTTCTTCTCCCTTGCAGAATTTCTGCAGTGCAATAGAAGCAGGGAAAAAGTTAGGGGCTTTTAAGTAACCTCTGTATATCCTCCTACTTCCTGTTGCAATAGGACAGTGCTGAAAGGTTTGCCAAGCCCTCCCCAGGCCACCTCGGAGAATCTGCCACCACAGCTGGCACGTCTTTTTTTCCTCCCTCCCCTCCCTGCCTGCCTAACTCCAGCTCTGCTCACCAGGAGCATTTCAGGGTGTTTGTGCTAAGGAAACAACTTGGGCACTGAATTTGCAGCTCTTTTCGAGACAAGGTAGAAGTGCTTATGGCACAAGAGCATATGAATTGGGAGACTGGAGAGGGTTCTGACAGACATAGTCCAGGAAACCATGCTTACCATGTTGCCAGTCTTTGACGGTGTCTCTGCCTCAGGGAGCTGGTGATGCAGCTTCAGGTGCAGGTTTTCAAGAGTCCTCCCAGGCAGACATAGTGATGGTTCCCCTGCTTAGTCCTCACAGCAGTCGTTTCAGAGGACTGCAGGACACATGAATATGGAGAGTTCATTGCCAGCCCAGCTTTTTCTAGAGACCTTGTGCTGTCCAGGACAATGAAGGTATTTTGTACCACACAGCTATATTTGGGTCAAATGACCTTCAGCTCTTGCCCATGATAAAATGTGCATCACCTAACAGCACCTTGTGGGAACTTTTTAACTTCATGTCGACTTTTCTTCAGTTTCACCAAGCTCTGAGGTAACTGGGGACTGTGTGACACCTCCTCTGTCAGACAACTCCACACGCCAGTGGAGCTACATGGAGAAAAAGCAATGGACAGGGAAGAATTCAGGCCTATGTTCTGCCAGCTGCTGATGTTTGGCAGCAGAGGTAGAAACCACCTACTGAGAACGTGCATGGGCAGTGGAGAGCCCCTCCTACACACATGGGACCCACCAAGGGCACTTACTTGCCTCTGCTGCAGGGCAGATGAAGGAATGAGAAGACGCAGTGAAGAGAACTCTACTCGCTTTCAGGCAGGTGTGTCTTCCCACCCCATAGCACCAGAGAAGCCTCAAACCTCCACTGGCTAAACGCCACTAAAATCAAGCCAGGGGGCAGAAAAGGAGAGAATTGGGTCACACTCCTGTAATGGGAAGCAGCAAGTAAATCATCTGGAAGACAGGACCCCCATCCTACCTCCCTGGGGATTTCCCAGCCATGGCAAGGTGGTTCCACAGAGGTCAGGGCACCTGCAGAGTGTGGGTCAGAGATCCGAGCTGGGCACCTGGGAGCAGCATAGCTGCACCGGCATGGAATTGCAGCTGGGATGAGGAGCTTGCTAGGGCTGATTGCCAAGGCACAGCACGGGGCTGCAGCAGTTTTGGGGGCAGCCTGGTTACCTGTGCACAAGTGTTGCACTACGCTTTCTGATAGCTGAAGGGTAGGAGAAGACTGCTGAAAACTGGCTTGTAGCACAGAAAGCCACCCGGCTGGAGGACTACCCTTCCCCTGCCCTGCTCCCCCAGGAGTGCAAGCACCCTGAGGGGACAGGTCTGATCCCATCACAGGCATCCTGAGGTGCAATTGCCATTGACTCACTTTTACACAGATGGGCCCTGTGGTAACCATCTGGAGGGCAAGCAGCACCCCTGGCACCCGGGAACACAATAAGCCTTCTGGGGGAGGAGGCTGGTTGCCAATTTTCTTTTCTTTACTTTTCTTTTTTTTTTCTTTTTTTTTCTTTTTTTTTTTCCCCTCGCATCCACATTTCTGTGTGGCGTGTTGTGCTTTGTGCCTCTCTCTCCCACTTCCAGCCAGCACTTCAGTTCCCAAAATTGCAGCTGCTGCGATGATGTTACAAAAACTGATATAAATATTGCCTCGGTGCCATGCCTGCTGGAGGCCTGCAACACAAATAAGAAACACCGTCTCCCAAGGAAGTCATGTGCTTCCCCAAGTGGCTGCGGTGCTGTCAGAGCCAGGAGGAAAACTTTCCGTCAGAGCGAGGACTGGAGCGAGCGGCTGCAGCAGAACAGATCCCGCTCCAGCCATCGCGCTGAGCAGGCAGAGGTTGCAGATGTCTCCCCGCGCCCAGGCACGTCTCCCTGGGGCTTTTGGCAGAAGCCACCGACCACGCAGAAAGTGGGGAGGCCAAAATTTTTGGTGGCAGCGGCAGGAGTGGGACTTTGCATCCAGGGAGAGTAATGTTTTGTAGGCTGTGATTTATTTATTTCGTGGGGAGAGATGTAAGTTCATGCTTATGACAGCTCCAGATGGCAGGTATTTTCTCATTACCTTGACTTCTGCATTTGCTATCCCTTGCCTATTAGACTGCATTGGCCTTAATTTAACTTCCATAGTTCCAAACTGCTGACGTCAGGGCTGATGCAGGAGGGGGTACGGAAAACACGAAACCCTGATTTTCCTGTAGGGTGTTATATTTAATGAATGATGCACTGGGATGACCGGTGGAAGAGTGCTCTCTTCCTGAAGCCACCTCGGCACTGCACCCTGTGGGGAACCGTGAGCCCATACCCATTTCTCAGAGCAGCCTTCAGATGCTCATGGCCTTTGCCAAAGACCTTTGCAGTCACAGGCACCCTTCCCACAGCAGTAGACTTTGGATGATGGACAGCCCTTCCTCGCTAACCCCACAGAAAGGCCCTTAAATGGCTGCAAAGCTTTCACCCTAAAGGGTTATCTAAAATGCACTTTCCTGTTGTTGCCAGAGCCAGTGTTGTTCAGTTCCAAGTCCTCCCATGCCAGACAAGAATTTGTGGGGTGAAAAACACACAAGTCAGTAAAGCTTTACAGCCAGAGGAGAGGGTGTGCCAAAATCTGTCACAGGCAAACTGATCAACCAGGTGCTCACATAAATGGGTTGCTGTGCTGTGTGCCAGTGTCTAGATGGGAGACATGTTTTGCCTGCTGTAGCTACACCAAGCACTCCTCGGGAGCAGCTGAGCATTGTAAAGCTCTCCAACAGGGTGGTTTCATTTCTTCTTCTTTTTTTAAAATATTACCCCTGTGCCATTTGCAGTGTAGATGGATGTAGGGATGCACTGGAACATTATCCTACAGCATGTGCACAGGAGTACCTGCCAGGACACCATCCTCAAGAAACCAGAGTCTCTCAACTCTGACCTTCTATACATAATAACACAACTGTGCCTCTCTTTTGTCGTCTCAGAGCTTCACTTAGGAACCTGCACTCTTTCTTAGATGATCAAGTCTTGTCTTCCTCCTTTCTCTGCATCGGTACTTGTCTCCCAGAAATTCATGTTCCTCTTCCTATGATGCTCTGCCTCACCGAGGCTGCACGCAGAGTAGAGCAGATTCTAGAAGGAGAAAAAAAAAAAAAAACAAACAAATAAAAATGTTATTTTTAAACAGAAGGAAATTTCAGAAATCTTCATTTGGTGGGTTTTTTGGCGAACTTTTCTTTGGGTTTTTTAAAAAAACAAACCCAGTTAATATATCTGTCTGTGTGTAACAGCAGCTCTGGCTGCCACATACACAGCAATATATTTTAAGTTAATGCCGAAAATCCAGAAGGCCTAGCTCTGAAATACGGTATGTGTACACATGTTTGTACGTGTGAAAGAGGGGCAGAGGCAGAGAGAGAGAAAATGGCAGCTCTTCAGATGGTAGAACATTTGGAAGGGGATATAGGGCCAGTGTTCAAAAGATATTGTTGCAAATGTTTCTGTTGCAGGAAGAAAAATACCATATATGTATATATTCATACACATATTTTGCTAGGAAAACACAGCTTAGGAAATTTTACTCTTCTCTGAAAAATTGTTGTTCCAAACTGAAAGCCCAAATTCAAACTGTAGATCTTTACAAGCATCTACATCTGTGCTGGCCATCTTAGGCTCCCTTTATCCTCCGCACAGATCTAGTCTAGGCAGTGATTCATCTCCTCCTACAGCAGACATGTAAATAGGTCAGATGAATCATGGCCTAAAAGTGCCTGCTCCCTGTATTGACTGCAAAGGAGCTTGGGGTGATGGGTTTTGCCATATGTGTCTACACTGCTGATGTCTGCAGTGAGGTGAGATATATCCTAGGCTAGGTACAGAAACAGAAAAGCATTTTATTTTGGTCTTGAGGCCTAACTTTCAAGTACTAAATTATCCTTTACTTTTATGGAAATACTGCTGCAAGTCACTATCAGTGATACACAGTGTATCATTCAATACATTTTTTTTTCTATCAGAATATGTGCCTGCCACTGCCAATTATATAAAATGTATTTCTTACAGTAAGTGTCAGATTACAGTAAAATACATACAAGCTCAGGAAAACACATGCATCTTTTTATATTCATTTGTGAAGCTGTTCTGTTTCTTCAGCCAGAAATACAACCATACATGTAGTAACTGCAGCAAAATAATAATAATAATAATAATAATAATAATAATAATAATAATAATAACAACAACAATTATTAACATACAATCCAGGCTCCTGCTCCTATTCTTAATCAGATCTGAATCCAAAGAATTTTGTTGGTTGGATACTAGGGACTGCCCTAGTTTCTTACAGGAAGAGTAAGAGAAGCCAAGCAAGGGCAGAGGGGTCTGTCATAAGGGGCAATATTCAGAGTCTCCAGCTAAATCTACTGGTTTATGTTTTTCTGGGGTTGAGGCCTTAAAGGATGAAAGAACATCTCTCAAAAATGGAATTAGACAACTTCTCTGCTGGCCAGCTGACCCAGAAGCTGACAGAGACACAAAGGCTATGGACCTCAGCTATTTATTTCAACCCCAGAAGAAAAGGGCAGGAAATCCAAGCAAAGCCATAACTACCTAGACACTTAAGCAGGAAAGGTCGTTTTAGATAAAACACTTTTCTGAATAAATTTCACCACAGGTGCCATATGCTTGGGCCATGGAAAGATTCCTATCTAAAGCAGTTGTTTCAGTCTTCTTAAGCCCACCTACCCAAACAAGCTCTTGGCCTGGGGATCAACCCTACTTGATCTGTCATGCAATAAGACTGAGAAAAGAGATTTTAACTTGAAGAGCAGGGGAAACAGAGGGGAACAGAGTATGATTCCCATTCATAGACTATTCCCAGGTATCGACTCCCTTTTAAACAGCCACTATATCTAGAGACAGGCAGAACAAACAATATATTCAGTGGGGTAAGACTTTGTCTTTCATTCTTGCTATATACTCACAGAGCTGGTTGAATTTTTTCCAATGCATCAGTCTCCTTATTGTGAAGGCTGATTCCACAATACTGAAACTTTTTCAAGAAAATGGCAATTGATTATGGTAATATAGTTAATAAGAAGTTACCAAAACATGCTTAGCTTTGATTTGCAAATTTTAGATTTTAAGTTTAAAGCCAGGCTGCAGTCCTCAGGTAGTGGGATGTCTGTGGCAGAACAGGCTTAAATGGAACATTAAAGTTCCTGCAAAGACCCAGCTTGACTTTAAGTAGCTGCAGCTTAGTTCTGCACCCAGGCTGGCTGCTGCAGAGCTGCAGCCCTCAGCTCCAGAGGGGTTCAGTTGTCATGTACAGCATCAGATGCAAATGATGGTGCTGTGCCCAAACTGCCATGGCTCCTGCACAGTGTGGAATCATCTTGGATACATCAAAGGCAGAATGAACAAGCCAAGGAAGACCCAAACCACCTACAAGCACAAGCACAGGGTCTGTGCCCTGCATTCCTGAGGCACTTGCAGCAAAGACCTAGTACAAGACACTTGAGATGTCCCTATCTAAATCCAGCTGGACTGAGCAGGGTTTAGTAGGTCCAGGTCTACTTTGTGCACAGATGAATATTCTTGTTTTACTGCTCTGCTGAGAAGCATGTTCATGGAACATTGCAGCTCAGCCAAGAAGTGAGACCAGACCACAGCTCTTTTCTGTATCCAGGGGGTGGTATTACAAACCCAAGCAATCCCAGCATGCTTAGTTAACAGTTGCTTCTAATTAATTTAGTAACATATGTGGACATGAAATATTTCAATCTTAATGTCTCAAGTAGTTTCAACATTACTGGCACACAATGTTTCAAGTATGCACAATTACAAGATTTCTGGAATTAAGGATCTCCTAAATTTCATTAAAAGATAAAACTTCCTGTTCCAGTTCAGTACAAAAATACATTTTAAAATGCCTGAATGTCTTGTAGAACAGCTTTTCTTCTTAATACAAACACAGATGTAGTGTGTAGGCCCATGCACAACAAAACACTTAAGCACATCTTAACTTCAGTCATATAATTCTATCTTCAGGCATGTGCCTAAACCCTGTAATGGGCTCAACTCAAGCAAACCAAGGTTGTACAATATCTATTTGTACAGAAATACATAAACTGCCTGTTGATGTGGCATTTCTGCAACACGAAATTGCAGTTTAACACGTTTCTACTGCAATTGCTTCTTGACCATTTCAAAGATGGTTGCCAGAGACGGGTGTTGATGCATTTTTCAGTCCCAAGACTGACCTTATCTCTGTGCAAATGAGCTGAGTAATTGTTTATTCAAGGAAATGTGCAGTCTTTTGAGAAATAGGTTCAAATGTGGATTGTACAACATTGCAACTGGTTGGTTTGTTAATGGCGGATGTTCTGGAGGGAAAAGGGAAATCTAAAGGATGAATCATTATCCAGATGAAGTTCAAAAGCAATTCAAAATTCATTTCATAATCACAGACATGTGCCAAATAAACCCATCCAGCACAAGCTGTAGGCTTTGATTTTTGTGAAGTCTGCAAGTTCTTTCCTTTGCTATTCCCACTATAACCTTTGCAGTGTGGCTAAAAAAAAAAAAAAAAANAAATTATTGCCTTCTAAATGCTCCATATACCTGTCTCTTTCTACAGTGTTGTGCTGCATCCACAAAATTACTGTCAATGTGCACAGTGGAATACAAATACTTTTCCCTTTGGGCTTGTAGTGAGCTCATTGTCCGAATAAAGATAAAAGTCAGAGCAGCTGAGAGTGCCAACTCAGGAGTGCAATTCCAGCATGCACCCACAGGAAGGTTCCTGACCCCTCAGCTGAAGTGAAAACCCTATTTCATAAAGAATAGGCATGCACAGTATTTCTCTAACATGTCCAGAATCTGTAAATCCTGTTAGGGCTGAACAAAGTCCAAGGTAATGACCACAGTCAAGAGGTGCTCTCTCCATTTGAGGCTTATCCATCCTCACACAATTCCAACTCTGGTGGTGTGCCCCTAACAGATCAACCCTACAAAGTTTTAGTTGTGCTGTTCAGTCTGTGAGCCTGCAAGAAGGCATGTTAGGACAAAATTCTGCAGGCAGATATCTTGTCCTTGATCCCTTGGTCTCTGTGTTCTCTGGCCCATCTCTCTCTCAGCTGTTATCTTTACAAACTCTTGCAGCTACCATAGGAATGGTATGATCTTTCACTCTTTTCCTTTCAAGCCCTTTTCTTCAACAGCCTTACACTGCTTTTGACTTCCTTTCAAAACATCAATGGTTGGTTGCTGGGGGAGCATTTACTGCTTCACTAATAGATTGGAAACTCATCTGGAAAGCAGCGGTGCAAACAAAACAGGAATTGATTTATCTTTTATATTAAATGATCATTTTTTCAGAAAGGCACTTGGAATTCTTAATCTTCAGACTTGTAAAATATTATAGTTTGTTCAACTCGTACAAAAAGAAATGGCTTACTGGCTGTAGTTGAGATGTCTTCACCCAAATGCGTTGTTTGCCTGGGATTCCTCCTGAGACTCTGTAGTTCCTCTAATTTACCTGTAGTTCCTGAATAATTCCTTGGACATGTGCATGAAACATGAAACAACATGTTAGGAAACTGTAAGAAAAGTGGTGGTAAAGTTAGGTTGAAGAAGTAGCCAATGGATTTTGCAGTAAGAACATAAACATACTTCAAAGGCATCCACTGGAATACACAGGTGGAAATGGGTTCTTTTAAAGGCCTGTCCCTTAAAATGGCCCATGTCACCATCTTGCAGTCGGTTTTCCTACCTCTCCCTTGCAAGCCAGACAGATAATCAATGAACAGAAAGAATATCATAACACCATAGCAGTTTCTAGTCAAGGATAACGAGAATCAAGTAACTTAAACAAATGGCTTTAGAATGACCAATAATCTGTATTTCTTTGCATTATACCACAATAAATTTTAACCAAGAACATGTATTCATTAAAAGCAAAGTTGATTTGTGGACTTCTGAAGGAAAAAGTCAGGGCAAGTAAGCAAATTGGAATGACCTACTTGTTCAACTTTTTCCATTGGTAGGGACAATGTCTTACTAATACTTCTGTACCTGCTGACAGTCAGTGTTCAGATGTTGAATCTCTAGCTCAGTGACACTACTGTCACTAGCATTTTCTGTTGCATTCAATGGCAAATACAATTTTTTGTGCCTGTTACTTGAAAAACCAATAGGACCTCTTTGAGAAATGTGGTTCAAAATAAAATACTTGACTTGGGGGTATAAAAATTACGAAAACACTTGGAATGTGTAGAGAGGCCAGTGTTGCAAGTGTTATCTAATGAACACGACTCTAAGGTCGTGTTTATTCTCACAAATACCACAGCTTTTCACAAAGGCAACAGAAATATGCATGCAAAGCTTCAGCAATAACGCAAATTATGATCTAAACTCACTGTAGCCATGATATCTTTTAGAATGAACTCCTATCAGAACTCCTCATCTTCACAGCTCTGAAGGCTGAAAACATTACACCTTTTCAAGACTTTAACCATACCAAAAAAAGAAGTGCCATCTCACTGTAATAATGTTGTCTTAATTATGTACAATACTTAGCACTAGTTTTACACCAGATGAGTCATCGTAGAAGCTTGTACTTTACTGTTTGACTAAATCCCACAGCACTTAAAACTCCCTGCAGTGAGTGCCTACCAGCTTGTGCTCAGCTCTTCTCTCAGACCATGTCTGTTGGATCTTTTGGGGAAGGTTGGTTTGAAGGGTGCTGGACTAGGGTGAGCAGACACTGCGGCTGGAAATAAGGTCTTGGAGTCAGTAAGGACATGCCAGAGAAATGTCTTGAAAGCTGCTCAGCTGTCTATGCTTCTCCAGTCATGTCCATTTTAATTAACTGGGATTCTAGAAATCATAGACATGGGTTTCATTCCTTTCTTTTTTAAAAGCAGTTTATCTTCTGAGTAGAAAGGGGTTCATTTTTTGTCATCTTGTGCTGTTTGTTGTAACAATTAAGACGATGCCAAACATGCAACTGAAACACTTGCAGTTATTTATGGAATCCCTCTTCACTTGTCTTATATCATCTACTCTTTTCTGCTAAAAATAATCCCACAGAAGCAGATACCTATCATTTTATGAAAAATTTTTACCACTGGGGTTTTCAACAAGATAGCATGGCCTGCTGGGCACTTCTTCATTTGTGCAGATTTTCTCTCCTTCCTGTGTTTTGGGGCTTGATGAGATCAGTGAAATTTCTTGGTAAGCACAGGATCTTTTCCCAGGTCCTTCTAAATGCTGATGCCTAGGAGAATACTGGCTATTCTCAAGTCAGTTGTTACTTTGACAGTTCAGCTTTCTTCATCTGAAACATATGAATAACACCCCTTTTGAGCCTTCATAAATGGTGATGGAAACTTCAAAAAAAAAACCACTCTTAGATAGATTTTTTTTTTAAAATTTTATGAAGTTAAAGAGCAGATGGACTTGTAGCAGAGTATACTGCAGTCTCCATTCACAGTCAGCAGGAGAGGTAGGTTCCAGCCTCTTTGAATCTCTGTCTGGAAGACCATGTGGGAAATTTAATGTCAGATACTGTGAAAAATTGTTCCCATCTGCCTCCCCTCCTTTACCCAACAGATACACAGAGTGCCTGAGTACCTGGCTATCACAGATCACTGGGATCACTGCTGAAGCCTCTCTCTATGCAAATGACAAATATTCTGCTCATTAAACATCCCTGTAATGAATGCCCTGCTATGGCAACTTCCAAGAGACTCTTGATTAATTGAAAGAAGCAAAACACTTCATGTTGAAGTAACAGCTGGTTATGGTACTTACCAGTATCAGCTGATAGTCTAAAGACATACACTTCACCAGGAAGCTTTCACTCCTACACATTATTTAAATAGAAGTTGGTTTTTTGCAAACTTGGTACCTCTAAACTGAAGTCTATTACATTTGGCTTGTAGGGTCCTTCTAGTAAACAGTCAGTGTTTTTTCAGTCTTAGCAAAAACCTTTCCCCAAAGAAGCCACGAGGAGTGGTGTGCACGCCACACTATTGTGTGATGCAAAAAGGATGCATCCAAGTGAAAGGACAAACAAATCTTTCCACTCATGAAAACATTTCATTTCCATTTTAGCCAGGAATGCACTAAATAATGCATCATTCCTCAGCTACTCAAAGGTCACCTTTTGGTGTATGAGCAGCTGCAGCAGCTGTGTTCCTTTGAGACCCTGCTCCAAGCACAGAACAAAGCTTGAGAGCTGACAACAAGCTTGGGGGATGCAGGTATGGGACAGGCTTCTGGAGGCCTCCCAGCAGCTACAGTTGAGAACCACTGCCAAATTTTCTTTCTCTCATTTTTTACTTCAATCTCAAATAACCTCCTTCCTTCCCCTCCCTTCCTAAGTAAATTAGTCATATGTAAAATATGAGAAAATTAACAGCCAACTCAGATTTTGACACCATGCAGAGACAAGTATCCATGGAGATTAGGGACCTCCTGTTCACTGCTGATTTCCCATCACATTTGACAGGAAGGTACAACAAACAGAATAAACTAGTCCCCAGAAAGACACTCTGTGAGGCCGAGTTCAGCTCAGAGGCTACTGAGTCTGTTATTCCCAAACTATAATGCAGGCAAGACCCACAGCTGCTTTTGATATATCCCTCGTATTTGAGGCTTTCGTCCAGTAAATCTGGCTGAAAAAAATTGGTGGCTTCTCACATATTATCTCATTATCAGGAACTCAAATATGACTTTTGCAGCTGGGAATCACTTCAGCTTTCTAGACTGGAGTGTTGGTTATAACATACAGACCTGAGTTTGGAGGCAGTGATTTTGAAGGGGAAAGAAAATCCATTATCATCCAGTTCAGAATCTGTCCTCCTTACAGATAGGTCAGGGTGGTACAGACGAGACATCCTGATCAGACCTGACTTTGACAGGATGGTGGGGGAAGCAAAATGTTGTTTTTGTAGGATTTTCAGAGTTATATTTTCCACAGATCTAATCCTGTTCCATTTCCTGAATGCCTCGATCAAAATTGCCTACAACCAGAACAGTTTTTGTTTCAAATTAAATCAAACAAGCAAGGAGAGAAATAACAACTACATGGGAAACAAACAAGAGTGTATCTGACTGTAAGGGCTACTTTGCATTGATGCATAGCATTCACTGCTAGACTACAGCCTGGGGAACACTTCATTTTTAAAGGTCCCACACACAATAACAGAATCATACCAGACATACATCTAACCATATGTACCACTCGTCTTTCCTTACCCAGAAAAACAAGCAAATCTTAAAAAGAGATGGGAAAAAAACCCCAAACCAAAACAAACCAACTAATGTACAAGCACTGAATTAAGTATTGGAATTCCAGTGCTTATGTATTCCTTAGCCCATCCAGATGTGCTTTCATCTCCACTCACTCACACATCAAGGTTCCGGCAGACCTCCTTGAAAACCCTCTGAGCTCTGGGATTCCTGTCCTTGATCCTGGGTGATATAGGATTCATTAACTCTAGCTGCTACTGTTAGACATCCCCACTGCAATGGCTCAGTGTCACCACCAGCCAGCACAAAATCCATGCTATGTGGCAATGCTCTGTGGCTAAGCAGGCTGCCAGCCTTGGAGCCACAGTGGGCACAGCAAGGTGGCAGCTATCAAAAGACAGAAAATAGAGCAAGGTGGATGGGCCTTGAGGGCTCTTCAAATGAGTTGGCAAGAAAATTTTAAAATTTGCACTTTAAAAACCAAAAAAAAAGCAGAGTACTGCGGAGCAACCAAATTTGCCATAAACTGCTCTTTACAAGCTGGAGGTAACAGCAGGAGTTTTCAGACAGCCTGATCAAACTGAAACCTCCTGCTTGCTCATGTGCCTCTCTGGCGCTGGCACACGAGGGCCCTGAACAGCACGTACTGCAAGTCAGGAGAGAGCCCCATATGCTTCTGACAGCAGCCATCATAACCATTTTCCAGCCATGTTACCATCAGGTATGGGTCATTACTGGAATTCAGTCTGCATCAACAGACAATATATATACAATACATATACAATATATATACAATATATACGCCCCTGGTACCGGATCCATCATTCATTAGATACTTCAAATGGGGTCAGGATATCACTGGCATCACTTAGATCATCTGGCCAAGACTAAGCCTGCACTAGCCTAAAAAAAAAAAAAAAAGCAAGTCTGTTATCAGGAGGTTTAAATTTGTTCAGCAGGAGCATACACCTCTTTTGCAGAACATCTGTGAATCTGGAAAGTAGATAAGGCTAAAGACACAGACCAGTCAAGCACCATTTATTTAAAATATGTGATCCCAAAAATAACTGAGGATCCTTTCTAGCTAGAAATCCAAGCCAGAAAGTGGTAGCAGCCCCCTGGACAGACAACAATCTAGGGTTTAATTCTGGACCCACAAACAATTAAACAAATGCTCATTCTAATGGCAAGAGAATGGGAACACACAGCCTTTGCACTCTATGCCTTCTCTTTGAAAGCCGTGTGCTTCAGGCTTCCATAAGATGATTTAGAGTCTTTAATGCAACATGAATTCACCAAAGAGCTTGACATCATTTCAACTATTCTAAGTCATGTCCTTGGACTGCCTCTAAAAAAGCCACCCTATCTTCACTGACAGTGTGGGCAGCCTGGTAAGAGGAGGTTTCCAGCGCAGACTCCTGCATAATGTGCTTCAAGTCAAGCAGTGACAATATTGCTCCTGCCCCCTCACCCTTCCACCCCTGTTTTTCCCCCCTTGGCTAACGAGATGTTTTCCTTTGGCAGAGCAAACTATGCCAAGTATGTACAAACAACTACGAGACTGCAGTAAGAGTGCATCTGTGTGAGCAAAGCAGCCCTTTCTCAGCTTCTCATTGCTGCAAGACCAAGTGAGCATCACGTCCTCCATCCCATCTCCAGGCCACCACGGGCAGGAGAGCCCAGCCCAGCAGCTGGACTGGAGGCCCCTGGTGCTATAGTGAGCACTACCCTTCACATGGTAGCTGCTGGCCAATTAAGGTACAAACACAGTAATTTTTTGTCTCTTGAGCATATTTTCAGAGTTCCCCCCTTTGACTTAAGTATTAATGGGTTGCAACCCAGTTAACACATTTACACACACTCCCAGACAAACACACACAGAGTTGCTTATATATGGCTTTCCTTACAGTTCTGATAATCTGGATAATTTATTCAGGTTGGCAAAGTTTGAGTGTTTTTCCATTTCCTCTGCAGAAGGGGAGCTATGTGATTGTTGCTGTGGTGATCCTTCCCTTAATATTTTTAGCCATAATCTGACTTAAAGTCATGACTGGCAGTGGAAAGTGTCATTTTTTTAAGGCACAATATGAAAACATTGGTGAAGAGCCTTTTATTTTTCACACTGAATATTATATGTATATACACATACATATGTGTGTATATAAAAATATATTTTATATATATATAAAAATAAATAAATATATATATATTTCATGGAATTCACATTGATAAATGTAAACGTGTAGATGTTCCTTTATTATAAACAGGCCTGGTTTTGGCCTTTCTTTTGTAAGTCCTGTTCTCCTCCAATCACTTGAGCTAAAGCTGCACAGTCAGAACCTCTGCTCCCCTGGGTTATATTTTCAGGAAGGGACTAACTTACTCAGACATATCAATGCTGACATTAAGAGCAGTAGCTTGTCTAATCCCCCAGGCATGGGGTTTAAAAATCTACCCCCTTCCCTGTTAGTGAGGTTAATGACTTCTCTGCAGAAGGGGAGCAAAGCGATTTCACGTTTTTCTTCATTTAAGAGGCTGCAGAGCCAGCATTCCTCTCTGTGCTGAGAGGACAGCAAATGTCAGCTCCCTAGCTTCGTTTATGCCTTGATCAATGAAGCTTTTGGCAAAGAAAACTGTGACACACAGTGAGGAAAGGAGCACAAACCTGATAGAAAGGGTGATGTTATTCCCATTTGTAGCATGGGCTGTAGGCATATCCCTGCAGGGCTCTACCAAAGAGAGGGTGGCAGCACCACCCCACCAAACCCAGAGCTCTGCTGTTGCAGGGCAGTGGTGCAGAGCTCACAGGGAGCTGAGGTGGAGGTCCAGCCCTCAAGTGTCCTATGCTTGTCTCCTTCCTTTCATTCCAAATAGGAAACCCAAGAGGCCTGGGAATGGATGTGTCCTTAAAGTTGCAAAACTACTTTCATTAGACTGCTTTTCCATAACCTGATTCACAGTGAGTGAAATGCTTAACATGTATTATCCCATGGAACTAACCATGGAAAAGGATGCCATGAAGTGTAGATGAAAATAAACTCAACTGGGCCAATGGAAAGCTGTCCTCCCATTTAGTTGTGGTTTCCTGAAAATTATCATTTGAGATGAAATTTTGTTTGTCATTTAAAATCCAAGATTAATCATTTGGGAAGGCTGAAAATTCTGTTTCTCCATTTTGTATATCCTGTGGGTGTTTTCCAGCATTTAAAACAATTTCCAGGTTTTTTTGGGTTTTTTTTGGTTTGTTTGGTTTTTTTTTTTTTTTNTTTTTTTTTTGAGGTGGGGTAAACAAAGGGGCTGTTTATTTTCCATTCAGGCAAATAAAAAGAGACATTCCAAAAGATTATATAATTTCCATCATTGCAACTAAATGTGTTTGGTGTCTCTGAATAAACCAGATTCGGATATTTGTTCCTGAAATGCACCAACAGAAACTACCACAACATTTGCTTCTACAATGGGATTGCAAATATAGGTGATATGAAACCATATATTGTCTTAATTTTAATATGAAGAATTCCTAGAATCATAAGTAGAGAAACTATTTAACAAAGAAATGAATATATACTTATTTACACACACACATTTACTATGATCTGCATTAAATATGATGACAGAATATAACAACATGATTATGCCCATGTCTTCTCTTGTTTCTCACTGCTCCTCTAGAAATTTCAAGATTTTTAGGATTTCATCTGCAAGTTTTCAGTGAGTGCTAGAGACTCATGCCTTCCAAAAAAGCAATTCAATCCTCTGTGATCTTAACACTCCCTAGATAGACTCTGGTAGATTCAGCAGCCTGTTGATGCAGCAGATTACATCAGAGGTGCAAAAAACAACCAGAGCTGCACTGGTGGAATTAGGACATGGCTTTCTACCACCCCTCCAATACTTTCCTTTCATCCCCAGCCTGGTCAGGGCACTTGGACTCTGCCTTCCTACTGATCCCCCGAGGCAATGCATTGGACACAGATAACACACATGTGGCCAGACCGCACCTGCACAATATTTTGGGGACACCCTGGATCCCCTGCAGTGGCTGAACAGTGACGCTGTGCTTGTGCTCCTCCGGGCGATGCCAGCAGGCCTCCCGTAGCTGCAGCCAGCACGGTGCTGCTCCTCAGCAATTCCCTCACCAGACCATGCAGGGCACGCTACACCTTGGGATATTAATCATGTGCTGGCATGGGAAGGGCAGGAATTGAGAGATGATTGGCTTTCACCTTGGCCCATTTAATGCCCTGTCCCACACAGTGATGCCACCAGCACCACAGTAATCTGCGGGCGTGCACGTTGTGTACGTGTGTACTCTTGCCCACACTGTGCCTTAGGAATGAAGGAATTCTGCAAAGAAAGGAAGGGACAGCCCTGGGAGCTGAGAATAAACATGCAGGGTCAGCTGAACCTCTTTTCTAGGTCATTTTAAGAGATTTCACTACACAGACCCACTGTTATTTAAACCCAGTCCCACTGTAAGAGAAAAAGAACCAAAATAAAGCAGACTGCTGGATGGAGCTCAGCCTGCTTAGAGCTACTTTGACACTTTTTATTAGCTATAAATGCCAGGTCTTGCTTTCCATACTGACCCAAAGGTGCTGGATCTTGGATCACTTTCTCTTAGCATGCACTACACCTGATCTAACTGCAGTTTCATGGGACCAGACTGAACCTCCAAAATCCTGCTCTGCCACACTCATCTTCATTTTCTCACAAAGCCTTTGAATTAGGGCAACCTTCCACCACATCCTCCAAGCAATTAGAAGATTTCCTACCTGCTGTAAGGCACTCTTATTGTGAGTGTATATCACAACATAGCTTTTTGCATGTTATTCCACATCAGGATTGCTCCCTTTGTTGCAGGGGACCGAGCTACAGCCCATGTGGAAGCGCTGAGTGGGGCATTTGCAAGCAGAATGTAGGTTTCTGTGCTATTTCTGAAGCTCTACATTTCACTTCCTGCCTCACACGTGGACCAGGGTTTTGCTTAGATGCAAAGCAAAGAGACTGAGCTGTCAGTCACAATATACTTCTCCTTTTTCCATTTTAGAAAAGGGATTCATATCCTTAAAGGATGTACTCAGTTCAAAACACTGTAGCCTTAACTACGTTGGCTCTGGAGCAAAATGTCAAAGAGACATGAAGGTATGTGCCAGAATTAAGTCTGTGCTATAAAACAGGCCTAACTAATGTCTAAATTCCAGTCTTGCTGAAATACAAACAGCAGTCTCCTTTACTGTGCAGGTAAAACCAAGCTGATCTTTTAACAGTGTATTTCCCAGCAATTTCAATGATTCTTGCTGACAGTTTAGTTTTAAGGACCAAATTCTCAGGCAATAACTCATGACCTAATTCTGAAGTCAAGACTTCAGTTCACAGACAATTTTCCCCATACATCCCTCAGCAGTTTTGGAGAGAAAGGATTCTAAAAGAAGGCCATAGTAAGCACAAAAGAGACAAAAGCAGTTATCCAGACATTTAAACCAGATAAATCCAAGTTAGTACTAAATGCGGATTTTCAGCAGCAGTTTTTGCAAACCCATAGAAGGAAACTCAGCAGCTCCAAAGTCAAGGCAGGTTAGAAGTTGGGCAGTCTTAAGTGATTACTGCCTTGCCACCCACCACCTGCTCACCTCCACCCCATGTGAAATAAAAGCAGAAAGTAATTTTCAGTAAAAACCAAACAATGTGTTCCTCCCCCCTCCTCCTCCTCACCAAAAGATATTATGATATTTACATATCTTTAGTCAAATCTGTATTATAAAAGACAGAGAAAGCACTCAATTTTTAAATAAATGAAAAAAACCCCATACAAACAAACTGCAAAAGGCAGCAAGACCAGGATATTTATTGTCTCACCTGTCCACAGAACTTAATTTTGAATTACCTTTGTGGCTTGGCTACTTAGCCTACACACTCAGATTTTTAAATTATGATTGATTTTTCCAGCTCCTTAGAATACAAGCTTAATTCTAGTAATCACAGCTGCTCCTTGCTCTAGCTTGCTAAAGCTTATTTAAGTATTGGGGCCCCAAGTTCGAGACTCTATCTCTGGGTATCTTTAGGGAGGAGTTAGACACACATCTGGCAGGAATGATAATAGAGTTGCACTTGCATTCAGAAGGAAACATGGTTTAATGATCTCTTAAGGTCAGCTCTGGGGCTAATTTTACGTGACAGAATCTGATCATAACAAAACCTAATTGCACTAATTCAAGAGAAAGTTACCCCATCACAATGGCTCTCCCTCCAGCTTCCCCCTACAGCTTCTCTTCTATTTTAATTAATTCTTTCTCTGTAGTGCAGTTTGGTTATAAGAAAAGTAGGAAGTATATCTTTGAGAAATCCTAGGCCAGATAGACAACTTTCTGATGACAGAGAACCATCAGCTTTGTCTTTCTATTGTACCATCAGTTGTATGAGACATAAAAACTAGGAAATTCAATACTGTGAGGACAGAGGTGACAGAGAGTCTCTCACCAGGGTTTCGCTGTCACAGATTCTGGGTTTCTCCACCAGCAGACTGCTCGGTGGGACAAATTTGATCTGGGCAGAAGACTGCATTTCTATCAAGTTAGCTGCAGTACCTGAGATAAAGGTAACATTTGCTCCAGCACAAAATTTATCATTGCTATTTCCAACCTCAGAGAGTCTTTGGACATTTGAACCATTCCTGGAGACATGTGAGTGATGTATCTATGTTGTTGGTATCTGTGATATTAGTGTTCCACATGGTGTGCCCACTATATCTACAAAAGGCTCCTGGGGACCTTCCTGTTGGGTTTGCTCCACTGTCAGAGCCTGGTCTAAAAGAATGAGAGCCTTGGCTCCCTGACATTTCTCACAGACTTTTTGAGGCAGATCCCATAAAAATTATGGAGCAGTTCACAACCCACATGTGCATATTTTTGAAGCGTAAAATGTTCCAGAAATTCCTGGTGTATTCTCAATTTCTACCTTCTGTGCTATTTTCCTCTTTTTCTTTCTGTATTTCCATTCACTCACCACTTCAGTAAGGATGAAAATTCAGTATATTGTTCTGTTTCATGGATCAAATCCCTCTAGACTAATCTCTGCAATGGCATACAGATCTGCAGATGTATTTTTGTGGAAAAAGCTAAAAAGCATTTGAATATTGTTCAGTATATTATAATATTTTGTCTGTTCATTTTTAATTGCCTCTAGAGTGAAGCTTTATGTTTTTTGTTTGAACACAAAGATTTCTTTTATGCTTGAGATTTAAATTAGCAGTGGGCAAAGCAATTCCATAAAGAGGAAAGGAGAGGGGATCAACATTTCCATGACCTTCCATCAGAAAATAATATATCCAAAGTGAGATACAGAGAGTGTGTGCCCTGAGCTAGGACCCCCTGTCTTCCCACCACTCAGTCCTGTGATTTGGTGCAGACCCAAACCCACCCACCCACCCCATGTAAGGTTCCCATTCAACTGCTCCCGGGGAGACTTTGGAGACCAGCACAGAAGCTTTAAACCTCCCACGCTAAAACCGAGCGTTCCTCTTTGCTTCTTTGCCAAAAAACATCTGAGAGGACTTCAGTGGCACTCTTTTACAGATCCTGTTTCCTGAGCAGGGCTGTGCAGTGTGGCAAGTCATGGCAGCAGGCAACCGAAGCCCTTCAAGTGCCAGTGTTTGTCCCCAGAAAGGAGGACAGGCATGAGAGGGGGAGGAGAGCACCTGACCTGAGTGGAGCTACCAGAGTTTCAGCAAACACAGACAGGAAAAGGACACTTGGTTTGTAGCCTGTGGGCCAGTAGTGGGAGAAGGAGCAGAAGACTAAGGAAGGAGTTCCTCAGCTCCAGAGGAAGAAGAGCATTGGGTTATTAAAACCATGTGGATGTCAGGGAACCACCCGGACCTCCTTTTGCATTTTGCAGCTGATCTCCCAAATACTTAGTGGAATGCTGCTCCCCGGGGTTTGCTGATCCTTACAGTGGAAACAGTAACATGCAATTACAAGTACATTTCATAATATTGTGTTATTTACAAAAACACTGACTTGAAAAGGATGAAAATTGGTGCTGGTTTTGAGTGCTTTTGGTTTATATTTTAGTTCTCTAAAATTAACCCTTGTAAACCTGACTGCTTCTGATGGTGAGATAAAACAGATTCAAAACCTTAATGTCTGCCTCTAAAATAAAACAAAACAAAAGTAGTCATCTGATTTCAGTTCCCTCCTTTAAAATTCTCTGACTTTAATTGCTTTCAATTCCTTAGATAAAATGAAGGATGTAATCCCCACCATTGCCTGTTCACAATCCAAGGGACAGTACTGAAGATTATGGCATTTTTCCAAACGCATATGACCAACAACAAAATCTGACCAGGTGACTTCAGAAAGAGTTTTTCTAGTGGTATGTGTGTGCTGTAACCTGCTGGGGGGAACACCAAATGTCTCTGCACTCTTTTGGGACATTACATCCATTACATAGCCCCAGACAGACACATGTGATAGCATTGTGCCATAAACTACAGATGAGGTGTCAGAGACAGAAGAGAGAATTTCCATCTTCTGATCCTCTAGCAGATGTACTGTCAACACTGAGCTTTTCTTACCCAAAAGGGGATCGTCATGCAATAGATTACTGCCCTTCTACACACTTGTCCTTTGGTGCAGAGCATGGTGGGAGCCAGCACATGCCCAACTCTTCGGCCATTCTCCTGCCAGCATAGATTTTTAAGTTGGTAGTCTCATTTTGCTTTGTGCCCAGTCTCCCTTACAAAGCTTCAATGCTGTTCAAAAGAATAATTTGATCAAGGATTTGTCCATCTATGCTGAGAAAACAAATTACATAGTCCCTCAAGCAGTTCAGTTTTGATCAGATGAGATATACCAGTGATGCTGCAATCAGGCACAGTCCTCACAGTCTTTCATAAGACCTTTGGTGTTGTCAACACCATTGCCTGGTTTACACTAAGCCAACAATCTCTCCATTCACTTCTTAGGTACCACATCATTTCTCTGCTTGAAAACATTTTGTGATTTGTCTGGGTAGGCTTGTTATGCTAGCACACGCCCTTGTCTACTGGTTTTGTTCCAGCACAAGGTGTTAGTTTTTCCTAGCATAGCATTGGTCACACTACAAAATAAACTCACATATCCTGTCCTAAAGGCTGCAGTATTTTCATGCTTTTTGAAGTCATTGTGTCTGTAATGCCATCCCTCCAAGATCTGCTAATGGGTATTAGCTTATGCATCATTTTCTAAACTGTGCACCACCGTTAGGAAAACACCCCCAGACACTACACCTGAAGTGTCATTGTTGTGAGTTGATTTATAATACCTAGAGAACCAACAAGTCTACTGGCAATGTGATGTACTTGGATTCAAATGCTAAATTCTCATGAGACAAAGTGCTTTCATTGAGTGCTGAAAACTGAACCTGGTTACAGAAGAGCTCTTAATTGTTTTCCGGACTGACCAAATACAAATGTTTTTCAAACACAGGGTTACTGGATTTGTCAAAGATATAAAGAAAGCCTGCATTATTGTAGAAGCTGCAATGTAGAACGTAATGGAGAGTTTCAGCTTAACACTAATGGAGAATCTGGCCTATACCATAAAGACAAGAGAATGCTGTGGCCCCAAGCAGAGCCTGCCATTTAACAAAAGAGTTCTGGGAACTGCAGTCACATTCTCTGCCTTGGGATGCCCAAATAGGTTGGCTCCTGACTCCCCCTAAGTATTCAAAAAATCTGGATCTCAAATACAACCTTCTACAATGCAAAGAAAAAAAAAAGAAAAAGAAAAAGAAAAAGAAAAAGATACACCAAGTACATTTGGACTGAGATGAAATTTGTTTTGATAGGCAACAGAGTATAGTATGGTTCAGCTGCAAATAAAACCTAACTGCTCTTAACAACATCCTGCAAAGTTGCAAAGCACCTATACACAGACTGCAGGATCAATATAAGCGAAACTTGCATTTCATAGCTGAAATCAGAGCCACTTCATAGTGACAAAATAATAAAACAGCAAAAGAACAATGAGACACTCTGGCACATGTGTACATTTTCTAAAACCACACATAATGAAGCTTTAGCAATGCAGAACTCAACCTCCCAGCTCAAAGTTTTATTGGCCATTATCTCACTGGATTTGGAACAGCAGCTCTGAATGCAGTAAAAGACATTCATTTTTCACAACGTTTCCCCACATAACTGACAAATTTATTACCGTTATAAAAACGGACACTATTTTGAAATCCTCAGGGTGCTTGACTTGTAATGGTGCCAAACATGTTTCTCTTTTCATTAGCATTCAGGGAACACTGAATATGCCCAAACCAACCTCATCTACTTTTCCCACTCAAGTCGATGCAGCTGATGTTGGATCTCCAGCCATCTCGGTTCTGGTCCAAGATAATAGCTTAGGACCAAAGCAACCAGATATACTGAGAGGCTGTTTCCAAATTAGACTGGAGACTGCTAGGCATCCCCAGCACAGCCTCACACTGGCCTATTTCAATATGGTGTGAACCCTGAAAGTCTTGTGGCTACCTCACCTCACCTCACCTCACCTCACCTCACCTCACCGAAAGGGCAATATTAGAAGAGACCACAGTGGGTCACCTGGTCCAAAGTTCTCCCTGTCTGAGAAATACAGACACTTGTCTTAGTTTGCATGATGGTTGCAAAAGTAGATATATTCAGAAATTCAACTGATAAAAAAACCTCACTGGTGTTACGTAAACCTCTGGACTGCATGAATTCTTCAACAGGCTTGGCACATCTTCCACCTCCACAGGAAAAAGTGAATGAAACGGCAGCACAACATGTTTTAGGTGGTGTCTGAAGACATCACAGGCAAAAAAAAAAAAAAAAAGGATAGTAATTAATAGGGCATCAAGGTACTTGGTTAGACCAATTTTGCTTCTTCCAGGGAGAACCCCTGTCCTCCTTTCATATTGCAACCTGTTTGAAGAAAGCAGGAACTCACAGCTCAGAGACCTCCTGCTTTCTACCAAGACTGCTCAGCTCTTTGGTCCTCAGCCCAATGACCCAGATCTGAAACCACAATCGTTCTGAAATTATCTTTGATATCTTGTCTCTCTCATTCATGAAGGCACTTTGGGGACCTAATTTGATATAAACTTTGCTCCCCTCAGCTGGACATGCCTAAATTTCCCTACTCGAAGAAGACTTCTTCAGGAAGGCTGGACTCTTTTTGTTCCATGACTTCCTCACTCTATTACCTGTCCACCCTCTTGGTCAGCACAGGCCTCTGTCTCCTCTTCACCCATGACTCTTCTTTCTCTCAGAAACCCATTCTTTAGCTCACTACATCCAGTGATACCAGGGTGGTGGCCTTTCACACAATCCCCTGCTAGCCCCTTGCATCAGTTGGATCTCTGTCCTCCAGGACATCATGGCTTCAGCAGTCAATGGTATCAGAGCAAGTGCCATTAACTCAGTCACAGCCACAGGTCACATTTTACATTACAGAGGATTTTACATTACAGTAAGGATTTGTCATCTTAGCTTCCACTTGGCTTCCTCTCACCCATCTTCACTGTAGCTCTCACTCTGGTTTTGCTTTCTTTGGCATATTCAGACTTATCTCCAGTGAGCTCAGGTTGCATTCTTCTCCTCTCACCATAGATAGTTAGACATCTGACATAGCCTAAATCACCTCAGTTTTTTATGCTTTCTCTGCAGTAATGGAGAGAGACAGCTCTAGAGGGCTGTTCATCTCACTGTACTCAGGGACACCAGAGAGGGGGGGAATGCATCACCTTACACAGAGCAGGAGATCAGACATCAGCAAGCACAACACTCACATGGCTACAGTTCAGCACTGTAAACCTTACAGCATGAACAATAGAGATCTGAAAACCAGAGACTGACCGACTGATTGAGAGCTTCACTCCCATGGAAGTCCAGATGTCCTCTCTGTCCCATTATCACTTTCAAGTTGAGGGGTGGGAATGGTGTTTTCTGGTATTCCCAGGAGGTTGTGAAGGGCATAACCAACACTGTTCTGTGGAGCTGACATCAGTTCTGTGCCACACCATGCTCACTGTTAGGTAATCATTTGGGTCAACAGCCACAAACGTTTCTTTCAAACTTCTTGTCAGACTCTGCATCAAGGTTAAGCCTAGTTCTCCAGGATCCACATCAACCTCCATTTAAGGCAAGCAAAACAAAGGAAGCTATTCCTTTGAAACTACTAATGATTGAAGCCTTTTAATGTTTTTCCTGTTTGCCATTAATTTCTGCCCCCGTGAGTCTCAGAGCTTGCTGCTTTATCTTCTAAGCCTTAGAAGCCTTGTTTTCCTCAAGGACACATTGGATTTATGAACATGTCTTTCTTTGTTCACCATGCCCTTCCTATTTTTTTTTTTTTGGAATCAGGAACTCATTACAGCACCAGTTCATTTTCTCTCCTTGTCAAGTGAACCTTGAGTATGGAAAGTAAGTTTTCTGTATGCAGGGAATCCTTTCCTGATAATTTTCCAAGTAATACAGAATGCCTGTTATAAGAAAGAAATCTCTGCATATTCTTACAAAAACATAACATGGATAAAAAGAGAGAACTCTAGAATGATCCTCAATTTCCGTATCCCAATCTTCAAAACAGCTGAAGGAAATTATATATTATCTTCATTCAGTGAAAAGATTGTCTCCTTTGTAAATCAACAAATTCACTTTTTCTCAAGTCTGCTTCTCCTTAACAGTCTCACACAAACTTTCCTCCTTGCCTTAATTCTTTTCTCTCTGCTTACTATCATTAGGAGTCCTACTGTTACCAGGCATGAAATAGGAATCTTGAAGACTTTACTGGCCACATCTCTAGTCTCATTTTTCCTTTATGACCTTCCTTCTGAGTCCAACATGAGCAACACACAGTCAAGCCAGAGGCTGTGTGTCATTACTGACAGTGTGTTCTACTTAGAAACACAAAATAATTCAATCTCTTCTCTAGTTTCACAAGTCTATCAGAATGGACACTTCTTCATTCTAGGATATATCTTCATAATAAGAGTTAAAAGTTATTTCAGGTCTCTTAATTCCCCTTGGCAATTTGCACAGGCAAACAACATCCAAAATACTTTTTAAAATAGTAATAACAACCCCCAAATAAATGAACAAATGCCATCCTACTGGGCAAACATGAAAAAGAGTCTGTATGACAGACCACCAAAATGTGTGGTCAAACCATCCATGCTAGCAGGGAAAGTACTGAAATAATGAACCAATGCCAGGCTGAGTTACTGTATGTCTTTGCTACCAAAATCACTCATAAAGTGAAAAACAGAAAGACACTTTGTGCACCTCACTGGTGTGCTGTGGTAGGCAGCAGCAAAGCAAAGGGCAGAGCCTGGCCACATGCATGGGAATGATGGGATCCCACTTGACCTAGAAGACTGAGGTATTTCCTAGTGGAGTGCTGCCTGTGATCCACTGGGAGGGACAGACAGGGAAGGGGATTTCCAGTCAGCAACCCTTGTGTTTACTAGAAGACTCAAAAGAGGGACAGCCCTTAGTAAGCTCTTAATGTTCCCAGAGGNATACATTTGCAATTTATCCCTCCATCATAAGCTCAGACCTGTCTCACAGGAAGTCAGTGACAATCAAGGATTAGGGTCCATTACAGTTTATGTCTTTTCAAGGGATATATCCAGTATCAGCACACATGTAGGTTTCCAGTTCCTTTCAGCACACAAATTCATGTGCTCTTTTACAATATAAATATTTTAAAAGTGTAGACTCCTGCATCTTGCTCTTACCTTTATGGTGCTCAGAATCTGTGATATAACAATTACTACCCATACTTAGTTCATTTATTTAAAATCTCATCATCTTCTCTGCACAACATGGGTTTTCATATGGATGCAGTCACAGACATTCCTTGGGCATATTTGGGCTGCTCCTCAGAGCTTTAAGGAGAGCAAGGCACAACATGAGCAGCATCCTACATCTGAGAGCTGTCCTCATCTTCCTGCTACACCAAGGTGCAGCAAAACACACAATCCATGTGAAAGATCCTCATATGACAAAGCCAGAAAAAGGAGATAGAAATCAGGAAGAGAAGCAGAGTTCAAAAATTTCTTACTCTGTTTCCCTGTTTGTGTCTCCTCCTGAGTATTCTTGGACATGATGAGGAGGTGCAGGAAGGTTACAGCTTTCCTGACAAGCTGGACTCAAGCCTGAGTCCACATAATTCACGAGAGCTGATACAGTCAAAAGAAAAACTGCAGAGTGAACAAAGTCTGGACACCTCATCTTGCCCCTTCCTCTTGGAGGGAGTTCTCCTTCCAAGTCACAATATCAATATTAAATCAAAAGTTGTGTGAGAAAAATTTAAGTGACTTTAAAAGACCCGTAGACAGAAAAGTTGTGGAGGAAGTTACCAACCCTGGAAAAGAGGCAGCCTATATGAAATTAAATTTAAAAAACAGAGCACAACGTATTGATCTGATCTTTGCCAGAATAAAATATTAATCATAAGACCCTTCCCTTACACCAACCACAACTATTATAATGATAAAAAACCCAGGAAGATAATAAAGTCATCTCACAAAAGAAGAAAGAAAATAACCCAGGGAGATATAGAACACCATTTGTCCCAAACATGTTTTTTTTAAATACTTTGCCAAAATAGAAGCCTTAATAGAGCTTTTTTTTTTTTAATTTACTAAAGTTTTACTTCCCCTTCTTGGGCAAATGTTTGTAAATCAGAGAGGAAAATGGCCGGTAACAGTCCCCTGCAGACTTGCAGGAACCTTTTTGTTGCATATTGCAGGACCCTAGCCACTATGTGAAAGTGATGTCCATTGGGATGGCTGAGATCACCACAAAATAAATCATAGAGAATTTTACCAAACTAATATCTTCTGCATCTTCCCCTGTCCTCTGTCTAGTCATCTGTCTCTCTGTGATTTTCAAGACAACACATCCCAATTCTACAGGTGACTCCAATCTGCAGCAAGTCATAAATCAAGCTCTTCTTGTTGCTCTAAGTGA
The DNA here is from genome assembly GCA_013397915.1 of Daphoenositta chrysoptera. Taxonomy (NCBI): domain Eukaryota; kingdom Metazoa; phylum Chordata; class Aves; order Passeriformes; genus Daphoenositta; species Daphoenositta chrysoptera. Next base: position 381,474 of record VZRO01001047.1, read on the forward strand.
GTTTCTTACCCTACAAGCCAGGAGTAATGACTTTTTCATAGTTTCTTCATCTCCCATCCTGCAAACATTGAAATAGGAGCTCTTAGACAAAGGATATGGGGAATTTTCAGTTTTTCCAGGAAGCAGAAAGAATTTAGTCAAAGACCTGGAAAGTCCTGAGTGTCATTTAGTGTCATGAGGTTATTTAAATTTTTCTGGGATTTTGTGGTTGCTTTATAATTCTAAGTGTTCTAATTCTAAGAACCTCTAACTAAAGCATTTGTCTTTGTGAGCAAATGAAAACAGTCCCAACATATTTTCCAGATCTGTCTAAAGTAGTTCGCAGTGGCTTCTATTGAGTTCTGCTCTGGCAACATCCACATGGCTTGTAAGCAGTACATAAATAATGAGTGTGACCCTACCCCAAGCACGGCCCACGCGCTCCCTGAGGGACTGAGCCTGCCTGCACACACACACAGCCACAGGACAAAAGTACTCCAGCATCAATACTCTTCCCATAAGGACTACATAAAAATGCGTGTCTGGTCACTAACACTCAGCAGCCGTGTGCTGGTTTCTCTTTCAAGAACTCTCCTGAGAAATACTCATGTGACGGTGCTCAGGGTGCCTTAAGAGCTCAAGGAACTCTGAGTGGGGCACCCAAACAGAGACAGACGCCTTCTTATTGATGGATACCACCTATTTCACTAGTCCAATCTGCACATGTGAAAAAAACCCCAGATGTTGCATAGCTTAATTGGAGCCATGGAGGAAAAAATAGCAGACTCAAGAGTTACGAGGTCACAGAGAGACAGTCTTCAGTGGCTTCTCACACAGCTGGCCCTTCAATAGGACTGTAATGCCCAGGAGAGACCTACAAATACAGAACCAAAAGAGGATGGAAATGCTGCAGAGTATTTAGTGATGCACAGGTCAGTAATGTCAGCAGTTTTGAAGTAAAAGGCATTGAATGGGAGAACTTTCACCTTGCTGCTCAGCCTATGAAGGAATTTGGGGAAGGATGGCAGAGTTTAAACAGTGAAAATAAAAAGAAACCCTCAACACTTGCAATTTGGGGGAAACAGTGGTAGTACAAGCATGGGATGACTGAGAAATGCAGTTTTCTATAGCTCTTAAAGCAGATCAAATATTTTGGCTTACATTCCTCCTAAGCCTTCACTTATACAAGTTCTCAGAGGCACTTCTGTGATTGTTTTTCACAAAAGAAAGCTGAGTAAGAATTTGGCCAAGGTGAATTTGCAATAAAGGAACCATTAAACCATAGAAGGAGAAACTGCATTTGGAAGGATTGACAAGGACCATCGATACTGTTGCCAAGGTGAGAAAGATCATTCAAATATACTTGATGAAAATCAAATATATTTCCAGCTGTTGTCATTTCAGCCTGATGTGGTCCAGTACTCCCAGAAGAGGAAAGTCCCTGTGTATTTATCCAGGTCTGATTATCGTGCTCCAAGGGTGGTAGTTGGGTGAAATGTGTCTCATAAGCAACTCACCTTCTCTGACTATCTCTGCACTGGAAACATAAATTGCTTTATATTTAAAAGAAGTTTAATAAATATGAGCCTGCCTTTGACTCTTAAACTAGAAGTTAACTATTTGTCAAACAGATAGATCTTGTTCTATACAGGGCTAAGGGAAACTTTATGATTAGAGAGCATTTTCCTTACTACCAAATTATTTAGGAGGTCTTGCTGCTTTTCCCTAGGTCCTTTGAGACACCATGACAACCCTAATATGTAAGAGGCAGGCAGAGGTCAGCTCCAAAGCTAAGTTCTTTCTTGTGGAAGGAGCTGAGTCATTTTGTTCAGAGAAATGACATTGCTTCACAAACACCAGACCAGTAATAATAGTATTGAAACAATAACTTCATTTGGATCATCAGTTTTTAAGGGATGAATTTTGCCTCTGAGTTATATGACTGCTTCTAGAGGAAAATGTTGCCTGGTGCTCTCTCTTTCAGATGTGAAGAAATCTGTGACTCCCTGACCACACAAAGTTCTTGGTGCCATCAAATATGATGGAAGGGATCAGGGAGTAGGCTGTTTGAAAGCTCAGGTTCTCTATAGATGACCATGTCTCAAATGAAATTTTCCAGGTGGAAATTCCATTAAAAACCTTCTGCTTTCTGCTTCTTTCTACTGCAAGATTTATTGCTCAAGGGATCAACAAAATCCAGTCAGCAGACCCATCCCAAACCTGGTTATCCACAGCAGCAACCATTACAAAGCAGCTGAAATTTTCAGTGGAAATGTCTATCTCATTTCCAAAATCTGTGGAGGAAACTACTGGCATGTATTTACAATGTTCAGATTTGCCTTCAAATTATCTAGCTTCAGCTTTGTGATTTTCTGCTTATGTCTTCAGATCTGGAGTTCTCACAGATCACCTTTGTTAAAGCCAGGTAGCCAGCCTGCCAGAACCAGAATTGAGAGCAGGCTTCCACGATGACAGAACTCCACTAAATCTTGACCTCAGGACACCAAATTTTTCTAGTACAGCTAGAGATTTGTGAAATGAGCTGTTATGCAAGAGCTCTCAGAAGTCAGGGGAAAAGCCCAGAAATTTATCAACCCTGTAGCCTTCGTCAGCTGGGATAATGAACAAGAATTTTGACATCAGATAATGTGTGCTTGTGCAGCCAGGCTAAAACTTTGCAATGTCTTCATCACCCATTGAGGGCTTTCTCGTTTAGGATTTGGGGGAAGGAAATTGCGGGTACAAGCATTTCTGATGAAACCGATGAGAAGACAGAGGAGATAATTTCCAAGAAAGTTAAAGAAACAATTTTTCTTTACTCACATTTAATTTTCTCTTCCAATAGCTACAGTTCTCTCTGCTTGTTTTTATCATTAGCAGAGCACTGAAATATCACCACTTTGGTATTGACATTCTCCTCAGAATGGAGAGGTGATGGTGAACACATTGCCCATTATTTCAGTTCACCCTTTTGAATTGTTGTTTTTCCAAGCTCAGTTATCCATTCAGTTTTGATTATGTCTGCTTCCTGCATCTTGTCCTCACATGATTTCATAAGTATCTGCAAAATAAGTATCCTCAGCTGTGTCTGAGACATGTCAAGAAAGCAATGTGTAAAGCACAGAGGTTTGCTCAGGTTTTCGGATATCTAAATATCAGCTAAGAATAACAACAAAACTGGAAGTCACCTTCAAGTCACCAGGCAGCTTAGACTCATGATTTTATGTCTCTGTCACGGCACTCCATCACTGACAGGATGAGGAGTCCAACTCTATTCAGCTGTTGCTTTCATACCTTTGAACAGCTTGGTCTCCTTCTCCATACTTTTTCTATCCCTCCACAAAGACTCCCGTTGTGAACTCTACAATTTGTTACATGAGTATTTCTCTCACCAGTTGCAGCATTTTTGTGGGGTAGTTTCCTGAGTCCTCCATCAGCCGTGCCTAGCGAGCCCTAGCAGCTGCCATTCAGGCAAGGATGCCTTTGAAGACTGCATCCCTTCAATTCCAGTATTTCAGAGCAGGCAGAGACAGTGCCCGATCACAGATCCCCCACATGCAACGTGGTAGGTTAACTGACCTGAGCCGGGCTTTTTCTTGCCTTCTAGTCAAACTCTGGCTCTTCTCATTTCAGCTCTCTTTTGAGCTGCAACCACCTCAAAGGACGTCTCGCTGGCAGCAAAGTTCTCTCCAGTTTACACCTGAAGTCTGGTTCTCTGTTTTCCATCACAGTCTGAGGGCCTTTGAATCACTCTGTCTCCTCCAGAGGGCTGCAGACACACCTGTGATTTTCCAACCGCAGGATGTTCTGAACAGAGAAATTTCAAAAGACACATAGAAATAAGAAAGTGCTGATTCACAGATACTCTACGGCAGAAATAGTGGGCGTATTTCTTTAGCACACTACTGAAAAGTCTCTCTTTTACTTCAGGATGAACATGTCATTTTAAATACCACGCTATGAGTCCATGTGTATGTCATAAATTCCTTGCTGATCTCCAGGGCTGTGGCTATCTGATCACCACTCTGCTACAAGCCACAGATTTTTCCCAGATGCCATTAGTCTGTAGAAGATCCTTTTTCTGAGGTAGTGTAAGTCCCTGATGCGTGTGAGATCAAGTCCCAAACCAGGCTGTTTCAATAGATCTTTGTCCTGAAAAGAAATGCACTGGGGAAGTGGGCACACAGGTTTCATTTTAAAGAGCTTAATTCAGGACATTCCATTACCATACATCTAATGTTATTGATATCTTGCTGTAATTTTGAAGTAATGGACACAAAATGTATAAAAGCACTGTTAAAAAAAAAAAAAAAAGGGCATTTGGAACTATCATAACTAAACACTTCCATTCCCTTTACTTGAAAAGCAATTTTTGCTTTTCCAATAAATAAACAATATTTGGCTTCTCTTTTGAAATTCAGACAAATGTATTAGAAATAATGGAATTCCCCATGGAGCTGATGTTTCAGTTCCTAAGAAACCTGGGGTTTAAGTTTTGGATTTCTCTTTTGCCTTGTTTTCTAATAAGATCAGGTACTATCTAGATAAGATTTGGGATGATAAGAAACTTTTTCCAAAATAAATAATTTATAGAACAAGAGTTGAGCAATTTATCATGATTGTGAAGCCTTATGAAGGCAACTGAATTTCGTATATTAATCTCTAAGCAAAGTAACAGTAAAAACTCCAAGATAACATAAACCCATGTTTATCCTTTCAACTGTTCAATTTCCCAGAAATATTGCCAAATTAGTGCTACCCAGTTCTTTGGAACTAGTAAAAACAAGCTTTTACAAAAATCTCAGGTTTATAAAAATATTTCCTTTCACATTCTCATGAGCAGAACTTGAAATAATAAAGTGAAATAGCCCTTTTTAACAGTTCTTATTTTAATAAAGGTCCTTTCAAATGGGCATCGTTCCTTCAAATTGAAAAAAAAAGGTTCAAGCTTATTTTTCCATTTCTCATTTTCATACATATATGTATATATAAAGAGGAGTGAGCAGGGGGAAAAAAAGCAAGGGAAAATGGGATTTTAAAGAATTTTTCAAGATTTTTTATTATTTCTTTTAAGAGAGAGGCATTTTTTAAACGATTCTGAATACAAATACCCAAAGACACAGAAAGGAAAAAAGCTATAGTCCAATATGTTGCGCAAAAGAGCACAAAATATTTTCACTTCACCCTGTCAAATGCTTTTTAAAATTGTTTTTAAGATTTCCAATGCAGGCCATTACTGAAAACGGCTCTTTAATGTAAGGTGGGCTATGCCAAGCAAATGTTTCACCCTGTGTAAGCAAGAATGTCAAAGGCTATGGCACGCACACTGCTCAGCTTCAGCTGCAGCAGAGAAGTGAAGAGGGCTCTGACATGCGGCACTTTCGAGCTGAGAGTATGGATTGACATGAGGGAAAAGACTGACATACTATATTAAGGAAAGCATTTTAGGATAATGCCTGGAATACGCCAAAAGTAGAAGAGTATAAGTTGAGAAAATAGAGCCACCAGGAAAGCTGGCTGGTTGGAAGCCAGGTAGTGTGAGAGGTTAAGGGGAGGGATGTGAGAAGGTACAAGATGTTTTTCCCTGTGCTAGTTCCAGAAGCTCTCACACATGACCTGGCTGAGCTCAGCCTTTAAGACAAGGTTTGTATCCACTCTGGTAAGTAGAGTGGCTTCTGAAAAAAAGGTCAATGCACCTTTTGAATCGCGTGGTGTTAAGGGTTATGGGAAGCCTGCTGTGGCTGCAGCTGTGGTTAGCATTGCACAGCCACCACTCAAAACAGATTTGAAGAGTGCAAAGGTGCCTTTGCTCTGGAGGGGCACAGCACCACCACTAATACATTTATTGAGCCAGTAATGGAGTACTACCCAAGGATGCTTGACAAATGCTGCTTAAAAATTAACACTTTAGACGTGAGTGTTTCCAAAGAATTCCAGAAAATCTAAGCCACCTCATTTCAAACACCCACTTATTTTCTTTCAGCTTTTAGAGGTAAACAACTTTTCTGCCTGAAATTTTATTAAAATGACTGTTATCAGAGGAGGTTGGTAAAGGTCTAGGTGACCTTTTTTACTGTATTTCAGCAAACCATCATACTAATTTTTCTCCAGCTATGGAACATTGTAATATTAAGCAATGCATTCTCATACATTGTGATGGTTGAATTTTTTGCAATTTTTAAAATTGTCTTTGAAGCCTGTTATTTTCTTCACTAACAGTCCAAGAGATGCAATTTCTTTGAAGACAACTATTTCCATTAATATAGCATCACTTGGCCAGACAGAGACCCAGCCCTGCATAACTGGCCTTAACAAGCACAATTTGTATGAATAATCTAACTAACAGATCACAACAATAAAGTACTATTTACTACCAGTGACTATTGCTCTAATGTGTATTTACAAGAGATATGTGAAAGAGAACTCCAATCTGACTTACGACATAAACATATTTTCCTCATGTGAACCTCCAAGTATGATTGTTATTGCCATTACAGCCAGCACTGTTCAAAAGAGATGTTTGAAGAAGCACTTCAGTGGTCAGCATTGGGATTTCAGGCTGTTATTATCAAACTAAGAATTGACCTAGTGGTGCTTTCTAACCTAGCTACAACTTTCTGGAAAAATAATAAATACTTGATACAAGAAGTGGAAATTGAATGGGATATGCTCAGACATTTCTGATGTAAAATTGAAAAACTGCAATAAATGTGTTTTTAAATTTGTCTCCTCAGAGAAAATATCTCTACTTTAAATCTGCTGCTCTCAAAATAGTATATAACCTTCATCTTCAATGATACCAAGATCTTTAAAATATTTGAAACTCAGTGAATCATGGCTATTCCATGGGATTATTCAGCATGATACTACTTGAAGACACCCAGACCTTCCATGGTTTGCATTACTTGGAGATATGCTGCTATGGTGGAACAAGAGTTTGAGAAGGACAGTAATTGTTTTTTTGCTTCAGCAGTGAGAAAATGCTAGGATTGTGAAGGTGTGCTTTGAAATGAGTACAGGATCATTGCTTCTAACTCCTTCCAAAATCATGGCAATCCATCTTCACATCTCTCATTCCCTGGAGCTGTACCTTGCATTCCAGTAATAGCCAGAACTCTTTACACAAGCTATTCATATGAGAGATTACCAAGAAGTTCTTCATCACAAATTCTGTTGTCCAAATTGGTCAACAAAAACTATTTCAGAGAAAAATGCCAATTCTGAAAAAATCATCATCCCGGTTTCTCACGTAAGACTTCTTGACTTCTAGAGCAGCAGTTATTTGATGATTTTCCAAGATCTCATCCAAGACACAAGAGAATAGCAGAAAGGAATTTTATCATGTGTTTCCCTCATGAGTACTTTAGTCCAACAAGCCATTCTTTACCTGGAGAGCATAAGGGATGTTGGTTTCTCCTTTGCCAACATGACAAGTATCACCATTGCAAGTGAACTGAAAGTAGCACTGGAACGAAAAACACATTTTTTATCCAGCCACAAAATATTTAAATATTCAATCAGTTTAATTACAGATATGACTCAAATACAATCAGTGTAAGGTTAAAGCAAAGACCTTGGGATACCCAGCACAGACCTCAGGTTTCAAGAAAGTTTCAGGCAGAGGAAATTTATATCTCTGACTCCTAGTAATTGGACACCTTGAGAATGAGACCTGGGTCTGTGACTGGTGTGAACCAACGAAGACCTGGAAACAAAAGAAGGAGACCCTGATACACTGAAGGACAGAAATCCCTCTTTTTATGACCTCTGTTATCTAGGCTTCCTTTTAGTAGACTCTTCTTAAGCCTTTAAGTTGTTGGCTGAACTTCATTCTAACCCATGAATGAGGCTGAAATTTAGGCGTGAAAGTACTGACTCCTCTAACTAGAAATCCTCACATCAGTACTGTAATAATAGTGTCCTCCATTATGACAGCTGTTAAATAACTTGCCTCCACTCAGCATTGTGCCATTTTGGGAAAGAAGGCTGGGCAACCAAAATGGAAATTTGAATAGCACTTGAGGCTTACCATATTAGAGAGAATTAGAAGACAGTATATGTTTCATAAAAGAAAATCTCTCTCTCCATACATCTAGCATATCAACATATAGCTCAAGAAAACCACAGACTTACATCAAGACCCAAATCACGTTTGTTTAGAAAGACAGGCAGTATGTATTTTTTTTTTAATTCACCCTTTTACTCACAAAAATAATGTAAAATGTTTCTTTACAGAGAGACTGTATTGCAGAGAGACTGCAATAGTCTCACCACTGAAAACCCCAGTGCAGCAGATTAAAAGGGAAGTTGTGCAGAGGCAGCAATGTGTTGTACCACCCAGGGAGAGCTTGGGTACACATCAAATGAGCCCGACCTTCAGCGTGTGGGTGTGCTGAGATTTTAAAGAGGTTCCCAGTCGAGGAGAAAGAGGAGTCTCCATTCAAGCTAAGTGCCACATTCCACATGAGTTAAGCAAGGTGAATTTCCGGATTTCAGGGAGCCTGCCTAAGATGCAGTTAAGGTATTCCAACAGATAAAATCCTCTCTCTATGCTGCTTTAAAACACAACTAGCTGAGAGACTGACCTCTGCTCTGCCCACTGTTCTTGATATCAGTAGAATGCAGGACAGCAGGGAGACTACAAGGTGGAAAAACAAAGTAACGCAGGACACTATGCACTGCTTGTTCACAGGGTAGCAGGAACAGCAGTGCTGAAAGTAATTTGTTATATAGAATCATAGAATGCAACCATTTTTGGCAAAAGCATGGTCTAGACAAGACAGCCCAGCACCCTGTCTAGCTGAGTCTTAGAAGTGTCCACTACTGGGGAACGCACCACTTTCCCATGAGAGATTATTCCAAGGGCTGTTTGTTCTCATTGTGGAAAATTTCCTTCTTTTGTCCAATCGGGATCTTGCTGAGAGTAACTTGTGCCCCTTGTCTTTTCCATGTGACTCCTTGCAAATAGGAATCTCCATCTTCTTTGTACACTTGAAATACTAGAACATGGTGATGAGGTCTCCCTAGGCCTCTTTTCCCAATAAATCTAGTTCTCTCAGCCTTTCCTCACATGTCAGGCTGCCCAGGCCTTTGATTATTTCTGTGGCACTTCTCTGCACCCTCCCCAGCCTGTCCACAGCTTTTTTTGCATAGCAGGGACCAAAATTGAACACAGTATTACAGGTGCAGCCTGAGAAGTGCCAGCTAGAGAGGGACAATGACTTCTCCGTCTCTACTGGTGATGTCCTTGTTGATGCAGCCTGGAATCCCACTGACTTTCTTTGCTGCAGGAGCAGCAAAAACTCATATCGAGATTTTTCTTGTCCACCAGGACCCTAGGTGCCTTTCCACAGAGCTGTTCCCCAGGCCTCACTCATTTATTAGCCTCAGGTGTAAATCATGATGCTCTGAGAAGTTTGACTTTTTGGCATACAGCCAGAGCCATGCCCAGTTTCCTCCATGGCCTCTCAGAGAGCCCCCATGTCCACCCACTGTGCAGCAGTTTGGACACAGCTCCTCTCCATGCACACATGAATGCATAGGTGGAGAAGGAGGGTGTTTGTGGGTATCCTCAGACCTGGTTTGCTGCCCTGTGACAACATGTTGCTCTGCCAGCTGAGACACCACACTGCAGCAAGGCTGGGAAAATCACCCAGTGTCCATCCTCCCAGACCAGAGGGAAAATCAGCCCTGCGCTGCTGCGGAGAAAATTGGCAAAGCATGGACCTCAGCCTACTCATTTATACACTTGTAGCTGCAATGGCTTTATAGCACTATGTCACAGTAAAAGTGTAGGAACATTACTGACCTTAGATCTGAGACCTAAGAAGATGCTTGATGGAAATCTTCCCTTATCTCAGGACTGTGTGAAAGATAAGAGGTGTAAGTGCTTTCAAACCTTCACTGGCATACAAGTAGGGATGTAACAAGCCTATCCATCTGTCAAAACTATCAACTTTTCTTTGTAAAACCAAACCAAATACCATCTGAGGGCATCTACTGAGGTTATCTACTTCAGGAAGTTTAGCCAAATGAGACTGATGTTTCAGGGCAGCAGGGTGTACTTGTGTGACTTTAAAATAAAGCTGTTGATCTAAGGTAACAGAGTCTCAGGTTATTTCCTAAAAATATATATATATGATCTCCTAAAAAATGCTTTCCAGTTCTCATTCACGATTAAACCAATGCACCTGACCCAAAATACCAGAGAGAAAATATTTGTGGCCAAAACTTATCTGACACCTTAACATCCCACTTGACAGGCATTACAGGTCTGTTCAATGTCAGACTTTTTGCACTAATATGTCTTTCATCTCATTTTATCACACAGAATGTGATCTGCCAGCAGCCCTTCTCTTACCTGTGCCAGTACACACACAACTTCTGGGTTTCTCTTTACCTCAAAGGCAGCTGATTTATTGGCAGGAAGATGTAGTTTTTCACAGGCAATGTTCAGGTGGGAATCACACTAATGCCGAGCAACTCCATCATTCAGGCCTCCTCCCTGTCCCCATGGGGATGGGGATGGGGTTGATGGGGTCTTGAAAATACAAAAGAAAGAGAGGGGGAAGTCCCACTGCCCCACTTCTGTAGCAACTCCACCAACTCCTCCATTTCTCTGAGGGATTTTCCCCTCCAACCCAGCACTCTGGTGCCTTTATTTCCATGTGCATGGAGGTCCTTCCCCACCTACCTCAGAGACGAGTGCTATGGTAGCAAAAGGCTGGGTATTGTTTTCTGAAACCACAAGCTGAGCATGGGTCAGCACCCGAAAACATCACCTCCTCCACCTGCTGCTCCACCAGGTGACTGGCATCGGGACACACTACTGTGTCACAGCTTTTGCAAGCATGTGCAGAAAAACTGCCCCTAGAGGAAAACCCTGAACTTGGGGCACATGAAAAAACTGTACTTTTACATGCTAATAACAATGCACTAAAATCCTCTGAGCTGAGGCACCTCGAGGAACAGTAAATTGTTGTATTTTAACAGCTCTAAAAAAGGAAAGTTATTAGAAACCTTGGTCTAAGTAGTTTTTAAGAGAAGTAAAAATACAACACAAAAAATATTAAAAATTACATTTGTTGCTTTCCATCTTCATTTAACACTTATTTGGAAACTTACAGAAGTTTAGACTGTAATATGAATTTAAGCACCACTTAATGACTTGGCTCCGGCTGAATACATCTTCATTAGGCAAATGTGTCTTAATTTGTTCTGATTAAGCAACAGTCACTGTTCTTTGCCACTGTTATTTGAAACAACTCCTACAATGGTCCCCAGTAAAGCAGTCATCCCAGTTAACCATACTCCCCTCAAACTGAACCCAGGAAATTCAGACAGAGTTCCTTCTTTAATGTCCACTACGTGTTTAATCTGATTCTATGATTATTTATGAAATATCCAATCTGCCAAGATAACATCTCACAACCAAAACAATGGCCACAGATAAAGCAAAAGGAACTTCTCGAAACCTTTGACATTGTTCTCAGTAAAGACAATAGGGTAGATATTTTCAAGGCTGAGGCAGAGTTAATCCTCATAAGTCCTATTAAAACCAGGAGGCGAATCCCTAGGAGGAGTTTGAAAATTTGAGCCCTGACTTGTTATCTTGTTGCTCTCACACAGAACAAGCCGTAGACCATGAGGGATAGCTCACTGTCACAGACAGGCATTCTCACCAGCCAGGAGAACGCTGTTACTTGACACAATGATATTACTCAACATGCAAATTAAATATGGGTAATATGCCACGAGATGAAGGTCCTGTAATAAACTGTCCAAGGAAGGAAACACCTCCCACTGTGTTTCCAGAGTACCATGTAATTTACAGTCACTGCTGTGAGTTCTCTGTGAGAATATTAATGACTACATTTCTCAGCCAGAAATATTAAAATCATTATTACCATCTGAGGCTGTAGACTACAGACTGGAAAGAAAGGGGATTCACTGAAAAGGACATTATTTCCTAGCTAGGAGCTAGGAAAAAGAAATTAAGATCTTAATCCAGAATCTGTTTTACTAGCCTGCCCTAAAAGTAGGAAAAGCAATAGCTGCTTAAATAAAGCATAGCTAAACATGAGTTGAGTCCCAGGACTATGTTTTTTCCTTCTCTTCACTAAGGTAACACTTTCAGGTTCCCACTGACTTCTGGGAACTTTGGGCAACTTCATCAACCAGTACAAGGGAAGTTTACGTTTCTGTTCAGCCATTTCTCTCAGTAAGCAGAATATTACCTCACAGTTCAGACCATCTCTATGTGATCAGCTACTGTCATAACGGCAACGAATTTGAGAGTGTTCTCAACAATAATGTTCTGTGCCTCTACACTGTCCCGTTGTGGAAGGTGACAATAAGATGTGCCTTCTGTGTGTCATGCAGCAACTCCATGCTGCTGATTAACCTGGCCACACAGTCCAGCAAAGTGAAGAAGGATATTTAACGTTAGCATCATAATTTCAGCTATGACCATACAGTCATCTTTTTAATTTCAGCTATGACCACACAGTCATAAAATAGGAAAGCTAATCAGCCAGGCACAGCAGCAGACCTCCGCTCTGAAGAAACTTCGCTATCTTGTTAACTCAGCCACCAACTACACCATCAGAATTTGACATTCCCAACTACTTTAAAAAGAAAGGTGTTTTAATGAGGTCTCTATATTTTATTATGGATGCCGACATACTTGTGTGGTGAGCTGGGAACCCAATAGGAAAGGGGAATTTTTAAGGTGATCCAAACAAACAAAAAACAAAAAACAAACCCAGAAATAAATGTTGCAAGTAAGAACTGAAGCAGGGAAGTTTTTCATGTGATCATTTTCAACTGATATTTCTTCAAAAATACACATCAGCCACATGAAATTGAAATGTGGGGACCATCCCAGTCCCAAAGCTGTTTTAGACTAGTGTGTTAATTTCTGTATTCAATCAGTAACAGACCAGACTGAGCCAAAAAATGTGGGTCTCTCATATGACAAGACACTAACAACTAGTTAGAGAATTCTGACCCCAAAGTAATCAGACATGAAAACAGGGATTTCTAGGAAAAGCTAGAAGTACAGAGTGAGCCTGGACTCTTGTTTGACCAAGGTGATAAGCTGTTCTTCTGGGGAAGAAACTGGTGCAAGCAGATGGCTGAGCAAAGCTCAGTGAACTGCCAAGTGCATGCATGACCAAAGACAGTGTGTACAGTTTGTACAGTGGGATTCAGCACATCCTACCCAAACTGTGATGGTCAAAACTCTCTCGCATGAAGATGGTACTGGGATTTCAACAACAACAGAAGATATATATTCTGGACATCTAAAATCTTTAATGGAAGAACGGGTCACACTGAGTGGCTGCCAGTAGCTTCCCAAGAGACACCCAAGCCACGAGGGTAACTGGGAAAACTTGAAGAGTACACAGGCTGGCACAGGCTCAAACTTTTCACTGCCCATGCTCCATGTTGGCTGGATTTGGAGCAGTGGGGAATTTACATAACTCCCAGAGTATGGGTAGAGAAGGTGAGGCTGTCAACCCTAATTTATATAGGTGTGCCCTCAGACACCCTGCTTCATTCAACATTTTCTCTCTGACTGCAAAAAGAAAAAAAAAAAGCATTAGAAAAACAGGGAATGCTGTGGTCATCTGTCCTTTAACTAAATATATGTTCATAAATCATTCAGAACTTGCAGATATTTGGTTCCTGATTCTTATGCATGTCAAAACCCATTGTTGCATTCTTGAAAGGGCAAAGGACCTTTTTTGTTGCTGATGGCACAACAAGCTCGTAAAAAAGGGTCTGAGTACAAATAAGAACTGAGTCTACAGCTTTTTAAGGTCAGTCTTGGTTCCTGACCAGTGGTGAAGCACTAATTTTTACTGTAGCAGTTGAAATATGAGAAAACAAATTTATAATAGGTAATGGTGGCTGTTCACAGCCATGCACTCAGAAGCTTGGGCAGAGGGTAAAGCTTCTCCAGGCAGAAGCATGTGGCATGTATTGCTAGTCTGTCGCTTCTAGGAGGCAGAGACACACCCAGGCAGAACTGTGAGCTGGGGCTGTGCACTGGGTCTGCACACCTGCAGGAGACACAGACCAGGTTTCTACATGGCCTGCAGACTTGTTGAAAGTATTCTGGCTTGGTTTGTTGCTGCAATTGCTTTTGCTCCAACCAGGAATCCTTGAAGAAGTCTGAAGTGCTCAAATTCTTGGGGGGAGAGAGTGGGCAAACAAAAGACCCAACTGAAGAATCTGAAGGTAGGGTTCCATTAGCCAAGGAGTACATCCAAGCAGTAGTCTAAAAAGCTAACAGCCCGGACGGGGGGATGGCAGGGGAGGAGGTTTTTACTTTTTTTCTCTGAACTAAATAACAGAGTAGAAATCTTCAGTGACTTGCAGAAAGCCCATCTGCTTCAATGGTAAAATCGAGATTCCCACCACTTACAGTGACTGAGGGCAGGAACAGGACATAATGAGCAAGAAATGATAAAGTCTTTGAGAATTTTTACCTCAAGCTGGCAGAATTTTGTGTTGCTGTTTTGAGGAGTCCTTTGTTGTTCTCATATGGCATAAGGTACCGAACATCAAATATGTTTAAAAGGACAAAAATTTAGAAGAGCTCTACAGCTAAGGTTTATCCCCCTTAATGTTCCTCTTTAAAGTGTCCCTGCAGTGCAGAAGGTGACTTTGTAAACACAAAATTTTTGTGCGACATCCATTTCCCTCTCACTTTCATGTCAGCTTTGCTGCATTTTACACAGCTACACTTTTAGGTAACCCTCAGCATGGCCATACCAGTGTGGCTTACAAAATCCAACCTGGATTTTTTTTTTTTTTTCTCAGAAGTATTTTTACCTTCTTTAGAGACCATTTCAATAGCCCAAGATAATTCCTAATTCTAGATCTAACAATTCAACTTATTTATGTACAAAAGAGCAAGGATTGACTACAAACAATCAGCCAAGCGGAGCAGAAGGCTAAAGAAACACATCTGGAATAAATGCTTCAGGAAAAAGAAGCCTCCCCTGGTAATGACATTAACCTGAACAGCCAAAGGGACATTTTGCCTAAGCCTCAGGCTGTGAAATTTCATTTAGTTTTCACTCACCACTCTCATCACCTGTTTTCAAAGTCATATGTTTGAAACAAGTTACCTAACTCCACATTTGGGCTCACAAATAACTGGGATGAATGACAGAAGCACTTAACTCTGCCACGTTTACAAAAGAACCCAGAGGGTTAGATACAAGAAAAGCTGTAACGATTTCAGTCTTAGCTGAAATATGCAAAAGTGAATTGAGGTACTTAATGACCATCTTTATTTTCTGTAAGTGCAGAGCATTTGCCTTAAGTAAAGCAGGCTCTTCAGAGAGCATAAGTTGAGCAGTTGATATCACAGATGGTTTTTAACATGTTGGTCCATAGCCTGAAAAATTCAGTTTATATTTTTAAAACATGGCCATATCTAATGAACTTGTTTAAATACTAGGCAGAACGGCAAACATGAATTGGAAGTCACAGAAGAGATTGTGACAGGATGCAGACATAGGAGCCCGTGGTGGGAATCTACTACAAGCTAAATCATACATTTTAGGACAAAATTTATTATTACCCCAAACCAGAGTTTTCATTTAACCCATTAAAAATATGCACAATGTTACAAACTTCAGTTAGATCTAAAGCCGTGAGAAGGGGTGAACTTGCATCAGATTTAGGGGGTAACAGAATTTAGTTTTCAGTCCTGGTCTCTCACAAACAGATGCATGTACAGTAAATATATATGCACTGTTACATATTCACTTTTCACAATTTTACCTTAAAGTAGAAGGATGCTTTAAAAAATGCATTAAGCTTGACAGATAAAAAAAAATTAATAATAATAAGGTTGATCTAACATTTCAGAGTACAGAAGATTTTATTTCAGCTTTAGAGAGATACTGAACTTCCACCATAGAAGATCAAGACCATCAGTGCCAAGAAATGGAAAAGCTGGTAGACAAAAGCAGAGCGTGTTTGAAATGTTGCTAGAGTATTTAAAATGTTAACTATAGTTGACCCACATGCAAGGCTCAAATCTAGAAGTATGAGTTGTGTTGCAAGAACAGCATACTTTGTTTCAAACAGGGCTCGGTGTTATTGCCTCTCTGGGGACTGGTAAATTAGTCACACTGTACCAGTATGAAAGAGTTTGCCAAAAAAAACCAAAAAATGTTCTTGCAAAACCGAGGTTTTTTGTCTTGTCACTTATGAAATCAGAAGCTTGCTCTCCCACCACTGTGAACTACGCCAGCCACATCACTCCTCATGCTTCCATGGAGTTTACTCTCAAAGTCATAGTGGTTTTTTGCTCTATTATGGGGCAATGCAGCCAGGTTTGGCTGCTGCATAGTTAAGGCCAGAACACAGAAATGTGCTGTGGCAGCACATCACAAAAGAATTACTCATTCCCTGGAGTAAATACCCAAAGGCCTTTATCTCAGGAGTTAGGTCTGCTAGGACCAAACACTGGCAAGCAGGTTATTGTCTTACTCCCCTGCAAAGCAGGGAATGTAATTAGTAGATTTGTCCCATCCCTCATCTACTTGTCACAAAAGCTGAGCACAAGCTAGTACACTTCAAATCTTCTGATGTTCAGACTGGAGATAAGAAGATCAGAAGCATTGCAATCCAAATTCAGAGAGACAGAGCCTGAAAATGCACGCACACAGCCTTTACCTTAGGTGCACTCAGTTTCAAAGCAAAATTTTCAATACTGCAGACACCAAACTCAAAACACACTTTGAAAACAATTCTAAATAGCAACATTACATCACTGCAGCTATTCCTGTGCTGTGAGATGCAAAAAAAGAAACAAGTCAGAAATATCACTACCAAATCTATTCATTAAAATGCCCTTTTCTTACCTCACCATGTTGTCCCACTTGGAACTCATAAAAACAGTGAGGTTGACAGGATTAGGACACTGCCTTGGAACATGACTATTCTGTTTGAGCAAACACCGTGCAGCGTTCCCTTTACCTCATGCACAGTTTCTTGGCATGTGTCTTAAGTACAAGCCAGCTGCTCTTCACATCAGTATAGAGCAGGGGCAGATGCACTGAAATGCAGCAAACCCATTTTCAAATTTCTAATCCATACAAGATTATGAAGACATAGGCTTTACGCTGCTACTGAGGCCTGCTGATTTCACGTGCTTCTGCACCTGCATGTAGCCCATAGATGCTCTGAAGCCATCAGCTCATGTAAAGAAGGTGTTGCTCCTGTTTGCCTTCAGTTTCAGCTCCAAAGGATATCACAGGTATATGCTGAAGGTATCCCACCTAACTTCTCAGAAGGGTATCCAAAACAGAACAGGTGACCAAGTCCACTGGTGGGCTTTCAGAATTTTTCATCAGACCTGGGGCAGGTGGTATGACTAGTTACTGAAGTTCTATGGGGGACAGCAAATTGCCACTATGTGAAAACTAAATTCTCTTCAGTCATTTAATCACACCCTGACAGGGCCAGAAGAAGCTGTGCTGACTCCCTGGGCCTGGCCAAAGTTCAGACTCTTTGCTCCCGTTACCAGAGGTGATGGCTATGGGTGTGCTTTGGGAGAGCAGCATACAGGGATGGAGTCAGCCTTCCCTAAGCTACTGATTCACTCCTCACTACCAGACTGGATGGAGTCTGAACGAGTGAGGAAGCCATACCATTCACCAGAGAACTGTGTCCAACTGGAAAATTGGTATTACTTGTTTATGACTAGTAATGTAGACATTTTCCCTAGAAACCACCTTCTGGTGGTAGGCAGACACCGTCCTGCAGTCACCTGCATGAATTGATTTAAAGCAGTGCATGGGTTCCTTCCAGTGTTACTGTAATGTTTGGTCCTAGAGTTTTACAGGTCTTCAAAACACGACTTCTCTGCACGTCTGTAACACGCACACTCCAGTTCCACATATCTGTTTTCTTTCAGTTGCCATCAAACAGCCCTTCTCCACACCTCCAAAAAAATAAAAATAACAAAGCCAATCCCACTTATCTTAAATGGCAACTTCATGCAAGGTTTCAACCCAAGGTTATTTTTTTCTACCAGTTGTTTCTTTGAGAACAGATGGCATTTGCAACGGTTGAGGATATATCCTATTTTTAAGTGTCATATGTTTTTTCTCTTCTGCAGTGGACTTAGCAATCAGAGGAAAATGCCACAAGAGCTGGGCTTTTTACATGATATACAAACCAAGCTGTCTCATGCCACTCAGGAAATTATCTCCTATTTCAAGTGCCCAGCAGCAAGGGTGCCTGTATCCACCCTTTTGGTGCAACGTTTCCTGCCAGTAATGGATAAGGAACAACCTGCATCCGGCAGTGCCAACTCAGCAGAGCACCCAAATATTAACGCAACAAAACTGGCAGTGAGAAAGTTTAAAGTTACATACCATGCCATGATCTCTAGGACATGGTGTCCCAGGGAACAGTCCCATCTTCCACCACAAAATTCAGTATGATGAGAATTCTCATTTGTCGCTTGATTTTCTTTTTGGTATTTTCTTCTGCACACATCATATTTTGACAAGGTAGCAGCTCCCCCAGAACAGGAGAAGCAATGAAAAATGGAGTCAAGATCTGACCTGCTATTTAGGTTTGTTGTTTCTTATACTGAAAATTTGTAGGATAAAGTCAGCCTGACTTTGCAAGTAACTGCAAGCTCAGTCTCCCTCTATTTTGATCCATCTGCACAAGAACCCACTCTTAGAATGGAAAGCCACCTAAAAAATAGATTGAGCTTAAGCTTTTAAACCCTGCCAGAGAGATTAGATGATGCTTTGAACTTTGCTAACATGGCTAAACAGCTTCTGGGCCAAACCTGGCTTCTATCCAGCAGAGGAGAGTTCATACCAATTTGCAAAAGCTTGGCTGTACCTGAAGTTAGTATTTGAAAGCAGCCACACGAACAGGATAAAAATGCTGTTGTGAATGCTTAAAAGACATTTTAAGGATTTAAGCACAGCCACAGTGACTCATTCACCAAGGAAACACAAAAGTTCACATCTATAAACCTCTGCCAAAGGCCTCTGGGATGCCACTGGTACCAGGAGCACCTCCACTTTGGTTCATGCTCCTGAATAATTTCCATTTTGTTTCTCTGTCAGGCTGAGCGCTGAGGCAGCAGCAGCTCAAAGGCGGCGCTGCCTAAGGCAGCTCTGGCTGCCTCCCTCACTGCCACCCCCTCGGGGCTCAGCAAGCCCTGCAAGGAGCTGCGAGGCAAAGGCTGCTGTCAGCGGCTTGAGGGAGTGAGAGTCGATGGCACTGGGAGGGATCCCCCTCAAAAAGACTGGAATTCAGGAGAAAGGAAAATAAAATCAACCTGGAATCAGACTTCTTGTGTGAATCCAAGCAGAAGGAAAATGAGGAAGGGGAACTTTCCACATGTGTGCTTCACACCAAGTCAGTGGGAGTTGGGGGTTGGGAGTCTCTTACTGTTTTCCACTAGTTCCAGGTATTCAACTAGGACACTGGAGACCAGGGTTCTCCTTTCTAATGAAACAGGAGCAGGATTTGATCTTGTTTAAGAGAATTTAAACCAAAATATTTTGAAGTCAGAAGCTAGAGGACTTTTGAGCCTCTCCTGGTTCCTCTTCTCCTAACAAATTGTGGGTGTCTGTTCCCTGGCTGCTGTGATACCAAGTTATTCTCACTCTCTTTGGCCCCATGAATATCCACTGTTTGCCAAAACCCCACACTGACCTTCTGCTCTGCTTTCCTGTCACATGGAACAATGAGAGAGTTTTAGATGCCTACAACATTTGGAAAAACAGAATGGAAACATTTCTCAGAAATTTACTGTTAGCTTACTTCTGCATAGTTTTAAATCAACAACTTCTTACAACAGAGAAGTCTCAGAAGGAAACAAAATAAGATGTATTACTAGAAAACTGAAGCTGCTTCACCATAAATACCATAGGCAAAAATAATAAAACCTCTTGGGTACCCTTCCAGCCAACTTACACAGTCCACTCCCTTAATGCTAAAGTTTAATGTCTCTGCCATTAGGCTGGGTCCTCAGAGTACATTACAGCAAGTTTGAATGAGCACATTTGAGACTTGCTAGTAGGATAAATGTCCTTCTGGTCTCACACACACTTATTTTCTTGCTATTTTTCTACAGCACTTAAAAAGCCAGTCTTGCTAGATACTGATCTCCATACTAGTGCTATTTTGTAGCACATTGCTTTGAACTTATGAGGCTACTTGTCAAGGAAGGTGCTCAATAAAGTCAATCTTAAGAAATCACATAACTGCAGAGAGCAAAATCTGAAGAAAACCTCCCATGTTCAGGCAAGCTGCAGAAGCTAGTTCCCTTCCTTCAGAAAGGCCAAGAGCATGGTCCATAACCCTCGGTTCAAAAAAATAAAGTGTTGCAAATTCTAGCCCCCAAAAAGTCAGGAGATGCCTATGAAAATTGTAATTCTTTCCCATGGATTGTGTTCTCCAGAATCCGATGTTCAGTTACACAGTGTTTTCCCACAGTTTCCATCCTCCTACAGTGTATAGGATGAATTCAACTTTGGACACAAAGGGGGCATAATAAAATAGACTCTAGTCTGATAGGGCCTACAATTGCAGAAGTTGGGAGATGTGTGGTGCTTCCCTTTGGTGATAAACCTGGAGATAAGGTACCTTTCCAAGTGAAAGGTGTCATGGATTGCTCTCCTGCATATTCACACAGACCTGGAAGCTTCATAGGACAAAGCAAGAGGCTCTCTTCTTGCCCAAAATCCCTTCCTGCTAGGTCATTAAGAGAGTGTGGCAGCAGAAAGGAAAAAAAACTATGTGCCAAGTTCTGTACAAGGGAGCCTCTGGAGCTGTGAAAGAAGTCCACAGGGAAGTTATGGAAATGCTTCTGGTTTCGCAGAGAAACTTCTCTTGTTCAGGCCCAGAGGTCTTCACCCTAAAACTAAGCAGTGGAGAGAGGGGCCGACAGTCAAGAGTGCCCACGGTCAACATCAGAGAGGGGCACAGCCAAAAGACCTGCCCTGAAGAAGAGCTGTAATTCCAACAATACATTTGACAGGGAGATCGAGCAGTTTCCCAAATTGCCTTGAAAGGGTAGATTTGTAGTAGTGGCAATTCTGTGCCACTCTGAAAAAAAATATTTTACCCATCTCTGGGCACAGCTTTTCTACATCACAGAGTTGCCCAAAACTCCTTTTAATCCAGCATCCTCAATGTACTAGTGTTTCATTTGCCAGGTGTCCATTTTGGGACATTTGGTACATGGATAACGCGTCAGAATTCCCACCTCCCACTGAAGGTCAATGTGAGCTGTGCTTTAAATGTGAATGCAAGAAGAGAAAAAAAATTATAAATACCTTGGTCCCCCATATCCCAGATACCAATCAAAGATTAGTGGGCACATCAGGCAGCAACAGCTGTAACATTGCATCTCAGTGTCTCACGTACAAGGATACCTCACCTCAGAGGAGAGCCAGCTGTGGGCAGAAATCCACTTGTGTTCATGAACAGCTTACAGACTATGATCAGAGCACTTCCAGTCCCTGAGGAAGGCCTGTATTCAGCGCGGGGTTCAGAGGATGCATATGAAGTCATGTGAAGGAGAATAAAAGGAAATGAAAAAGCACCATCCACCTGGACCAAGGTGAGAAGTCCAAAGCAAGAAAATACTGTGTGACCACCCACATGAAGACCAGTGTAACACAAACACACACACACAGCAGAGGAAAAGGACGGGAGGACCAATCAGGGGTTTGAACAACTTAATTTAAACCAGGCACACCTAAACCTTTTGTTTTCCATCTTAAGAAGACATATAAACATACATAGACCTATCTTGAAATTTGATTCAGACAGCTCCTACCACTATCAAATAAAAATATATATGTTTGCAAATTTTCAGCCAGGGCTATTCTAACCTAAGCTCCTTTCCCCTGTGGACATAACTCATACATGGTACACTTAAACAGCCCTAGGCAGTGAATTAAAAATACTGTTTTATTTACGATTCTGTAGCAAATGATTCACTGTAGATATACGTTAAATATTCACCATTCAGTGGTTTGCTCCTGCTGGCATAAGGCAATGCCATGGCAGTACCAAGGCTTAGATACCAGTGACAAGTGCCTTAAAATTACTTAGAGTACCCACCTCTGTAAAAATGCAACCTATTTAGCAAGAACATATATTTTGAAAATCACTTGTTTTCCTTTTAAGCAGCACTTTGACCTAAAGTTCATCATCAGGTACTGAAGCCTCTTTGATGCTACAGTCATCTGGTTCACTCCTAGGATTGGTCAAGGTCAGTGGGTGGATGGGCAGAGGTCTGTTTTATGAGGTTCAACAAGGTGAAATGCTCATTCCTGCCTGTGGGTAACAACAACCCCATGCAAGGCTACAGGCTTAGGGAATAGTGGCTGGAAAGCTGCCCAATGAAAAAGGACCTAGGGGGTGCTGGTCAACAGCAGCTGAAGATGAGCCAGCGCATGCCCAGGTGGCCAAGAATACCCAGTCCTGGCTTCCTGTTCTGTGTGGCCAGGAAAGGACTAGGAAATAGTGTGGCCAGAAGGACCAGGACAGTGATCATCCCTCTGTACTCAGCACTGGTGAGGCCACATCTGGAATCCCGTGGTTTTTTTGGGGGACCTCACCACAACAAAGACATTGAGGTGCTGGAGCAGGTCCAGAGAAGGGCAATGAAGCTGGTGAAGGGTCTGGAGTACAAGTCCTGTGAGAAGTGGCTGGGGGAGCTGAGATTGTTTAGCCTGGCATAAATGAGGCTCAGGGGGGACCTTATCACTCTCTACAACTGCCTGAAAGGAGGCTGTAGCCAGGTGGGGGGTGGTCTCGTCTCCCAGATAACAATCGAGAGAGGAAATGGCCTCAAGTTGTGCCAGGGGCATTTAGAATAGATACTAGGAAAATTTTCTTCACCGAAAATGTGGTCAAGGATTGGAATAGGCTGCCCAGGGAAGTGGTAGAATCACCATCCCTGGAAGTGTTCAAAAAACACGTAGATGTGGCACTTGGGAACATAGTTTAGCAGTGAACACGGCAGTGCTGGGCTAATGGTTGGAATAATTTATTTTAGAATCATAGAAAAATAGAATTGATTAGGTTGGGAAAATCCTCCCAGTTTTAATCTGCAGCACCCCAAAGGGTTTGCAGGCCCTGTGTGCATCCATCAGAGGTATACAGAAGAGCCATGCCCCTTCTTGAGGAGCCAGCTTGAGCTAGATACTCTCTACCATAAAACAGTTGCATATTTAAAAGTAAGTATAAACCCACCTTGCATACCATAATCCCATATGTTGAAGAGATCAAATATGCTCCTTTCTATGGAGCCTTTCTAAGCCCAAAATGTTTGTAGATAATAACATATGCTGCCTCACTCACTACTGAATTACCAGTAAATGCATACACATCTCAAACAGTAACAATGGGAGACACTGCTTTTGTTCTGAACATGGAGCAAACCATGTAGCTGGAAAGTTGGGAAACATTTCTACCAAGTTTCAGATATTCTACATAGATATGTTTTCCAAAGAGTCTCACTTCTTTTTTTTCCCTGTTGGTCTTGCTCAGTCATACACGAAACTAGGGAGATTTATTTCAGTTGAAAACTAAACAACAACTTACTTCAGGCCCTTAAATACAAAGGACTGGAAGCAGTTATCCCTGAAATCTCACCCCAACCAACCACAGAGCTCCACTGACCTGGATTTTTCTCTTATCTGATGTTACACCACATACATGGTTTATTACACAGAAGAAAATCAGGCAGCAGTTTACACTAATGTTTCTTCCTGAGCAGTTGGGACGGGTTACAAGAAGGCACATGTTCAGCAGCCACACATCAGCCAGCTGATGAGAGCTCTCAGGGTCAGCCACATTGAACTAGCAATTTCCAACTGCACAGAAATATCTGTTAAAACAGATGCATAAGATGGATAAGGTCCATGCTGGCTTAATGCTGGCTTTAAGAACAACAAAGGAGAAACTTTCACCTTTTATAGCTACTAGAAGAAATTCACTTATAACTCGGTATTTTCCCAGCCTCTGGTACTCTGCCACCACTTTTTGTCAGTATTAGATGACTGTTATGACATTATTTAGCAGAATCCAGGTTAAAAATGGTCAACATATTCCCCCATAAAAATACTTCTATGAATATGTAAATAAAGGAAATGAAGTGCTTAGAATGATCTCCACCTAAGCAAGCACTTTTTGGGATGTTTGTTCCAAGCCAGTCACACTGCTCTGTGCTGCTGCTTTCAGAAGTAATGATATCCATCCTACAGCCAACTGAAAAATTATTTCTGGCTTTCAGACTCTCAAAGGAAATACTTTCCATTCTGTTCCTGAAACCAATCAATACTGCAGTATCCACAATTGCTTCTAATACAACTTCATGGAAGAGCATGTGTAGGCACTGGGTGAGGGTTACCAGAAAAGGACACCTTTCCAGCTGGAACATAACATTTTCTGCCCAGAAGAACTGTTTAGTTCTCTGCTTCAGGCTCTGAGTACACTGCTGGGACTGTACTTCTGCTTCAGTAAGAATCCTTAGTGAAGAAAGAAGTCATGAAATGAAACAGTGAAAGTTGAACACATCTTTTAGAAAGCCACTCCGAACTGATGTTTGTGTTGTGCCGAGGGTTCTGTACCCAGAGGTTTCCCTAGCCCTAGTGTGCTGCGCAGTTCCAGCATTGAGGAATATCATGGAAGAAACAACCATTTTGTAAAGAGGAGTCAAATAGTTCAAAATCAAGATTTATCTGCATGGGCAAAGAGGGCCAAAGCAAAAAGAGCCTGTCAGCCACAAGTAACACTGACCCCAGAACATCAGGCTCATATCTCTGGGGGCCTGAACTTTTAATGAAGTTTTTTTCACATGACATAAATTCTATGTACTGTAATAAAATTTACTTTACTTTTACACGGAAATGCACGAAAAAATGTTCAAACAATATCCTCTTCTGGAAAATATAACCACCCTGTGCTCACTGCAGAGCTGTCAGAGCTCCAAACTCCATCATCACCTGCCATCATGGGAACACCAGGCACCCAATCAAAATCCAGCTGAGAGAACAGAGGAGGATTGGGAGCCAGGCTGCACCACAGACTGGTAGCAGGGACATAGCAGAGACTCTACCCATGCTCACACAGGGTAAAAATCTTGCAGGATTTGAAAAAGCCACCACAGCTGGTGTATGTTCACCAGGGAAATGCATGCCCTTAAACCGTGATCCCATCAGCCGATGACAGGCAGCTCCTGCTGTCAGAAGGTAACTCGCCAGGCAGGAGCAGTGACCGCTGAAAGCAGCTGGCCCCAGCCTGCACACACTCACCCTGATCCCTGCCCTGGCACCGGCAGCAAACCTGATTTCCCCAGGGCCTGGCAGAGGCAGAGCAAGCGATGAAGACATGACCATTTTGCTGTGCCCTTGGCAGGCTGCTGCTGCCCAAGGCAACAGCCCACATCACCTATGCTCCCAGCTGGCCCTGTTTTGCAGTCAGCTCTCTGTTATGTCTTCAAATGACTCTATTAACACCTCAAAATAAGTCATTTGGGCCCCACCTAAGGTTTGGAGAGATTTTAACAGTTGCCTTGACTCATGGATCTGCAGACTAAACGCAAGTATCATCCAGGAACATTAAATCCCACACACAATTGTGACAACTTTGATATTATTGCTTAGAACAGTGCCCACTTGAGTCATGCTTTAATTCAGTCATTAGTATTTTCATGGAAAAAGGCATATTTCCCCCAACCCTGTTTCCCAGAGTGGAAAGCACACAGGAAGGATTTATAGCACATAAAAAATAAATTGCTATTTGCATGTCAGAAAATGGCTGTGGAAAACAGAAATACTTCAATTACTCAGAGCAGAAAATAAACAAAAGTGAAATTTTTCCAATTTTTAAAAATAAATAGGTTATCTGCAAGTGATAGCTCAATTTCCCCCCTCAAAAAACAATTGCCATATCCTTTTCTGTATGGAGTATAACTATCTTACTGACACATTGGTTTGATTACTGTGAGAATGTGTAAAACAATGAACTTTTACAGCCAAAGAGCCTTGAATTCAGATGCCAGTCCAACCTGTAGAGAGATACTACATTGTATCTTTGAAAACTTGCCCAAAAAATAAATTAAAAAAAAAAAAAAGGAGAAAAATAATCTTTCACATTTTGTTTTGAGAGGAGAAGGAGATGTTTTCCCCTTTTAATCAGTGACCTGATGACGTCAGCTCCTCTCTTACACATCATCATGCCACCAGAACACAAGTTCAGGGCAATTATCCTGGTAAATGTGACTAAATGCAATCTAAGCCACCACAGTGAGAAAGAAGCCCATAAATCTCACTGTTGAATTATTTACATAGCTGTTGCAGCCAGACGTGCCTGTTGGGTGGGGATGAGATTGCTGCTCTTCTGCCTGTGTGCTCAGTTTGGGAACATGGGTCAGCGTCTTGGCCTCTCTGTCTTCTCCACCACTTTTCCCCATACAAAGTGGGATGAATAGTCCATCCTGCAGCTACTGATCTTCAGTTGAAGTGCAGTTATTTCCCCCATTGGATGAATAGGGTCCAGCCTTGGCTTGACCACCATTGGCAGGAGGAACAGCCTCCCCCACTTCCCAGACAGAAGGAGCTCATTGTGGATTTAGTTCATTTCTTCTTATTCTGGCAGATTTTAATGAGGATGGGAAAAAATAGTGAGCACAGATCATGAAAACAGTGTTTTGTGCTGAAAGTTCAGTATTAGTTTGATGGAGAGATAAAACAGTAGACTCTGGATGGTGGAGTTTTCTGCTTCATCATCTATTTTTCTTAAGATAACAAACAGCTAGCCAAGTGCTCATTAATGGATAGTGACAGGTAGTTTCCTGTGGTCTTAAAACAAAACATCAGTCACAGAGAGTGTTTTCAGTTCTAGAGGCCAAAAACCATTCAATACCATTCAGCTGGTAGCATGTTTTTCAGGTGATGAGAAAACGAAGATGTGGAAAAAGAAAAACAGAAAAAAAAAATAGAAAAAGAGAAATTATTGTGCTTTGTCCCCACCAGTGTGCTGCAAAACAGCCTAGACATTCAGTGTCCCTGTAAAACAAATGCCCTTTTGAAGAGCTGTAGCCTGGTCTTCATCTGACCTGATCATCTTTGTTTGGTAGGTCAGTAAAGGCTCAGGGCCCGTAAATCAAAGCACAGAGCAGCAAGAAGGCCAGGCCATAGCTTTAATGGATACTGCCAAGAAGGTTCATTCTCATCACCTTTTCTTTCCATTTGAACCCTTCTGCACTGACAGGTCAAGAAAGAGGAGACTTCAAACTGGTTACCAAAAACAATCACTTATGAAAGGCAGGAATTTTCCTGCCACTAAAGTGGCGGAGAACAGCCCATACTCCTAAACCAGCCCATTTTTCCCTTCACTTGAAGTGATCCTAGTGAAAAAGCAGACACTGTGCTGGCAAATGTTACAAGGCTGGTTCCTCACTGTAATAGATAGAAAGAGGAACTGGATGCACCACCGGAACATGCAAAATAACAGCAACCTAAAGCTGTACCCCAAAACATAATACTGGACATTAGGGGGCTATTAATCTGAAGAAAACCAAGAAATCTTTCTAGATGTCCTTGCAGGAAGTTTATAGGGTCTCAGGAAAAAGAGAGTTACTGCATTTGAAATGGTGAGAGAAACATGCTGCTGAGCTGTGGGCACAGAGTGGGCACCCACAGTCTGGGTGTACAAATACATCTACACCTTTTACTCAGTAGATGTGAGGTTTGGAAAACGTGGCTGTGAAAAGCACAAAGTCATAACGAAGCACGGCCTGCTATTACAAGCTCCATGAAGCATTCCCTATGGAAGAACTAGTTCTGATTTGCTTTTCACAAGCAGATTGCAGCACCTTATAGAGATGATCTGAGAGGCCTCTTTGTCAGGTATTCGCTACTGTCACACAGCACAGCTGGTTTTGTGGATCTGTCCTGTAGCCAGCATTAGAGAACCCACGACCCAGAGCTCTGTAGCTCAATATGGGACTGGGACTTTTTTCAAAGTTCCATGGGGGTTGTATCCAAAGATCCAGTTTAGGATCAATCTCTAGTCCCTCATCCCCTCCTTCACCAACAGAGACACACTTTACAACGGCAGAGCAGTACAACTGTATCTAAACTAACATAAAGAGGGTTCAACTCACACAAAAAAACCCAGGATAAGCAAGACAGCTTTTTCTGGAGGAGTGTAATGTAGATACATGCTTTTTAAACACGCTACATCCAGCTCCAGCAGGACAAGAGCTACCAGCCCCTTGCGCCCACGGAGGGTGCTCAGACACAAAAGTCCTGCCCTTGTCGCTCACAGCCAAGCACCACACAGCAATTATGGACTGCTGTGCCGGCACAAAATAGTCAGGGCACACACAGCCACGGCTGCTGGGGTGAGCTGTGTGCAAGGCAGCTCATCATTCATGGAACATTTCTCTGTCTCCACAATGTAACAGCAGGGTCTGATTTTGTCTTTGCATGTGTACACTTGTTCACAGAGAATGTGAAAACAAGAAACACAGCAAAAGGTGGCTTTCTGTAACTGGAAAGCTCTCTCCAGAAACCTGACTCCTCACGACAACAGAGGTGATTGCTTGTGCTGTTGTATTCCCACTGCATCCTCACATGATCCCAACCCCCCACCCATTCCAGCCGTGTGGTCATGCCGTGACCAATAAAATAAGGCCTGTCAAGGCATTTCAGATTCAGACTATCCTTATTATTCACCCCTGCGGATATTGTGCCTTTTAGATAGACGGGTGGTTTCACAGGAACCGCATGGGTTTTCTTGCTATAGTGTAACCACAGTGCCAACCACAAAGAAAATATTTCCGCCCACATGAATATTTAATACCAGCATTTTCTTCATGTAGAAGGAAGGATAGCAGGGACCCCTGAACCCCAGAGACTATCCTGAACCACACCAACTACAGCAGTACCACTTCACTCCAGTAAACATTGTCCATAGCTGATATCTCTCAGAGGCAAGACTTATCAATGTAAGTTTTATAACCTCATTTAGAGTGAGTTTACTGAAGTCAGAAAAGAGATATAAGGACTCCTATTAGCATGACCTCTCCACATCTTGGGTCAGATACCAGTGGAAAAAAAAGTACTCTCCCTTTTCAGTCATAAATTATGTGCTTAATTATCCAAATGTCAAACTGTGCTTGCAAATAACTAGGAAGGTCAGATCAGAGTGAGAAAGACCTTTGAAAGCCAGTTTCAGGAGCCAGTCCTTTCCACAGCAGACATGTGAGTGCATTACAGTTAGAACTCACTGACACTTCTTGCAAGTTGCTTCTACAAGGGTCATGAGCAAGGAAAGAACTCTTCTTCCCACCTGGAAATGTCAAGGAGCCTTTGATACCAGGGTCTGTTCTATGCACTTGCAGGTAGGCAGGATTTCAGTTCCAGCAGTCTCCTATGTGAACGTGTAACATATGGAGCAGGACATGATCAACTGTCTCTCATTATGGAGAATTGTTCAGACTCCTCATGACTAACTACCTTTCACACTCAGGACAATCTCAAGTGGAATAAACCCAACAGAGTGTGGAACAGAGGATGGGGGTTAAGGCACTGGGTGTTTTCTTTGAAGTATTAGTCACAGTAGGCAACTAATAAATAAATAATGGATTGCAAAGAGCTCCACGCAGGGACCATGGGCCAAATTATCATGGCTGTAAGAAGAGACATATTGAATGAAATTCTTAATGGGAGTAAGTATTAGAGTTCAAGGGAGACTCATCCTGAATTTTGCTCTTTGTTGGGGTTTTTTCTTTTACTATAAACAGGCCTGGTCCATCTTCATGGACTCAAAAGAATGTGATAGACTTCAGTGTGATTTGGATGGAGGCCAAGGTGCTTATAGAAAACATGAACCTTCAACAGACAAACACACACATTCCCTGACTTCTCCTATTGGCATGATGTACCTGGAAGCAACTCAGATGGAAACCACTGGCAAGATGCACTGGCTTTGGCAGCAGGCAGACAGCCATGGTCACCACCCTGATAAAAGCCAGGGGAATCAGGACTGCTCCATGCACAGGCACCCTTGCACAGCTGAACCGAGGAGCATCTGGGCAGCCACTGGGGCAGAGATCAGATCCAGTGTCTGGCAGGGCTGCCAAAAAGCCCCAGATCTTCCGCACACAGATCGCACATTTGTTTTGCCAGGTATGCCAGACCTAAGCAAACACTATGAAGCCCATCAGGTAGTAAGATGAAGGCTATGACATAAAGCTTCCCAATCCCGACGTCACTGGAAGATACCAGCTTCCTCGCCTGGGTAAAATCAAGCCAACAGGTCTTGCAGCAAACTGCTTTGCATCTCCAGAAAACACAGGTGCAATTGCTAGTCCACCCAATGCTGTTCTTACTCTCTTTTCTCATCACGGGGAGGCAGCACTCCTGGTTATTATTTCATCTGCACGAGTGTCTTCTGCACTCTCCCAAAGTAGGTCACTGCATAATGTTCTCTACATCTCTAATCATCCACTAACTCTCTGTATAACTCTCCTATTCTCTCCAGGCTTTTCACCCCATTGAACTCAAAACCCACCCTTTTTGATAGCAAGAGTAACAGCAGGACCCAGATGTGCCATTCCCTCGGCATTCATAAAGAAGTAACTCTTGAGCTCTCCACCACACAGAGGTGCAGAGGTTGCCTCTGCAGAGCAGAACTGGCACCCTGAACAGGAGTGTGTCTGCACCATGTCTCTTCCAGCATCAGCTCTACTTATCCCCACACAGAAAGAGCAAACGAGGTATCAGTGAGCCCAAATCAAACATCCATTTCCCAGGTGCTTTAAGGGACCATATGATTGACTGAAGGGATTTCACTGTGGCTGAAAGGAAGAATAGTATCCCTTCACCAAGGAAAAGGCACCACCTTCAACCATTTCATGTGTAAATAGTTGCTGTCTGTGCTTTCACTAAACCTCCAAGCTCATTAGAGCTTAAATGCTAGCTCATGAGAAAAGCCCAGAACACAGAAACATGGCAAGGGGACATCACAGCTTTAATCCTTCATAGGATTAGGTTGTTTAATTTTGATGAGATATAAGGAAAAATAAAGGATACACCTGAAAAGACACCTGATTATATCACCTCAACAGTTCCATGAGTGCCTTTTCTTGTACTATTTTCTTTCCTTTCTTTTTTTAACATTTCTAGGGATCTCAAGTGAATCAAAATGTCCTTTACTCTCACGCACAAGAGGAGCTGCAAAACATGTCATAGAATCACATCTTTGAAGAGCCAGGCACAAAAACCAGATTCTGCTGTAGCATTAAACATAAATTACACTGCACAAACCCTGAGCTTTCACCTAGTGCTGGAACCTTGCTTTTCTTGTCTCCAAACATGCAAGCAGTGCTTGGATGTGTTTTGTGCACCCCTGTCATCCATTCTCCAGGAAAAAAAAAACCTCAGGGCAGAAAGGTTCATTTAACAATTGAACAACAGAGAGAAGGAACTGAGTGAGAAATGCTGGTGTCAGATATTGGCAAATGAGAAGCCAAAAGGGAAGTATTGTGCTTTGAGTGCCTGGGAGTGGTCAAAGAAAGTTGTGCAAGACTAAAAAGCAGGAAGAAACATGTGGTCTCTACATGTGCATGTATTGGGAGAGGAAACAGATGATCACAAAACACACAAACATTTGTCAAATAGAACAACGTGAACTCCTTAATGTTTTTTTATATATATAACTTTTCATTTCCCCTCCCCACCATGAGTTTCTCTATGTGCTTGACTGGATCACTCAGTCCAAAACCAGACCTGAGCACTTGCTTACACCTCACATTTATGTATGTGACCCTTTTCTCATAGATGTTGGGCATACAACTTTCCCTAACAATAGGCAGTAG
Organism: Daphoenositta chrysoptera; assembly: GCA_013397915.1. NCBI lineage: Eukaryota > Metazoa > Chordata > Aves > Passeriformes > Daphoenositta > Daphoenositta chrysoptera. Next base: position 413,362 of record VZRO01001047.1, read on the forward strand.
ATATTCACTATTTGTAACCATTGCTTTTCCAATTAAAGTAAATGTAAGTGTTCACCTCCGAAAATTTAACCTAGAGGCTTTCATTCCACTCCCCACCAATAAAATGGATACAGGGAAGAGGTTCTTCAGGGATGATTGCAACAGTGAGCTTAAAAATAGCTGGATTTATCACATCCTTCTTCTCTTTTTAATTAGGGAAAAATTAGAGGAAAGACACTGGAAGCAAAATCAATTTGCTGCTCTTGATTTGGCTTTTTGTTTAGTGACAATTTGACTCCTAGGACCAAATTGTCTCTGGGGAAATAATTTCTCTTACTTCAAGGCAATTTCTCCAATAGACAAGATGCTTACCTTCCTTTCTTGTGACTGTGTGCTTCCCTCCTTTTTCTCTGAAATATCTTTAATTCTAGGGCGTTTCTCCATTGGCCCTTCAAACGAGATCTTCAAAGTGAGGAACATTTTCTTTATACAACTAAGCTTCTCTTCATACCTATAACAAGTTTTAAAGCAAATTAGAAATTACTTTATCAGCAAAACACCAGGGAAAAGACACTTTGGATTATGCAGCACTCCAATTAGAAGAAAGAGCAAGGGAGACACAGTGACTGATTTGAAGTCTATGTGACAGAAGAAGAATGACCTTTCATCAGACCCATAATTCATTAATATAATTGCCCCCCTCCTATCTGGAAGCCAGTCATATTGCTAGAGATATTGTACATCAGCACAACTATTTAAGTATTCTTAATCCTGATCAAAATTAATCTGATCTTAATCATTAATCAAAATTAATCCTGATCTTAATCATGATCAAAAAATCATCATTTATTTCTGCTTTTTTTTCCTTTACCCTACAAGAACTTTATTTGAAACTTAGGTCAAAATAAATTTTGAGGATCCTGATTTTGGGTTTAGGTGAATCCAAGCTGTTTGGAATTTATGTTCTGCTTCTTGTTTTCAGCCATGGTATTCCTCTGTAAGATTTCCCACTGGGAACTAACTGAAAATCATTTCCCTTTTTTTTCTTTTCTTTTTTTTCCGGGGGCAGGGGGAAGAGGGGTGGGGTTTGAGGATCTTAAAAGTCACGTAAGAAAGATGAAATGACCATCAATAGTTCCCAAGGGGAAGACTGGAAATAGATCTTAATGCATCAGCTTTTCCCACACATTCAAAACCCACATGAAAATGGGAACCCACGCAGTAAAAGCCCTTATGAGTTTGTGCACCACTTAAAATTTTAAACAGTCCTCTAATGGAAAAAGATAACCTATTAAAGGCAAGAGTGCCCACCTAACAACATAACATTCACACTGCTCAGACTGTTGTGCCTCTCTATTTTCCTGTTAAAGTCCTTTCTGCTTTTTTCTTTTGTGTGGCACCACCTGAGAAGCCTAACAAAGGTGTTGTTTCCCAGGAGATGCCTCAGTTTCCTTGCTTGCTTGTACTGAGGGAACTGGGAGACACCGATGTGACTGCCAGGCAATGGGGATGATGTGCTCACAGCCTGGCAAGAGTAATGGGGGCTGATCCACTGGCATTGTATTTCATAACTCTTCAGTCCTTTGTAATCTGCATATACTAATCCAACTTTCCACTTCCAGTATGGGCAACTCTCTTCTTCAAATTTTCCTCTGATTAGCTTTACCTCAAGGGTAACCATGGACCAAGCACTATCAAGAAACTTCTGGGAGGACAAAATCCACACGTCTTTTTACCCTGAGAATCCCCTGAAGGAATACAATCCACAGCAAGGGAATACACTGCTGCTAGAGAGGAGTTGCAGCAAGTGCAGCCCTCATTCTGGTGAAATGTGGCTTGAGAGACAGTGGGAACACTCATCCCAGCTGAACATTCAGGAGAGGATTGCTATGTGAGCACATCCACCTTTCATTCTGGAGGCAGGCTGAGAGTCACATATGGTGAGTTATTGTGGCTCAAGTGATGAGTGACTCTGTCTTGGTGGAGAACCAGCACAGGACAACTGGGCCATCCAACATTTCACTGCCACTGCTGAAACATGGAAGTCCCACAGTCCCTACATCACTCCTAGACATGCTGTCTTGCTTATCTACCACCAGTTCTGATGCTTTCTGGGAGCTCCTGGGAATTGATACAATCCAGAAATCCAGCAGCAAATTATCTCAGAAAGAAAGCAATATTGTCTTCTTCCAGGATAGAGGCAAAGTTGCTTCAGTAAAAAGTTTTATGAGCTCAGCATGAGACTGCACAGCTGAGAGCAAGAGCAGGAGTAGGGAGAACAAGGAGGAAGAGGATCTCTCCCACTCAGTAGATGTAAGTTGCTTGTAAGACTCAGACAAAACATGGAACTTCCCCTTTGGAATCACAGAGATGTTGTCTCCCATCATTACGAAGGCATCCAAGCAGAGTGGTGACAAAAGAAGGGTAAAAATTATTTGGCATACTCTGACAGAAAAAGAGAAATGTGTATGAATAGAGTTGTCCAAACATTTTTGTGGAAGAAAACTGCAGGGTGAGTATTTTAGTAAAGAGGATATTTTAATCCTTTTTTTTGTCTTTTTTTTTTAATCTGTTTACCATTAATCACAAACAAACATTTGGCACAAAGTATTGCCTTGTTAATGATTCAGTGCCTTGATTCTTCCAGTGACTGGAAGCACTGAAATTCAGTGTTTACAGTCTGGATAACAAGCTGTAAAACAGTAACTAGGAAAACTCCTAACCTTTCTAGGGAGGAATAGAAAAGAGAAAGGGAAGGAGAGAGGAAAAAGGAAGAGAAAGGAACAGATCATTATACATCACAAAAAGAGATCACAAACTTCACTCTTTTTTAGTTCTTTGCTGGTTCCTTTTCAAATAAAAGACGTGACTTTTAAAAAGCCTGAAACAGCACAGCTTTGCACTTCTCATAAAGACTTCTAAAAGACATTCACTTCTACGTGGCCCACAGCCTTTTCCTATGGGGGAGACATGAAATGGCTGTTGTGTCAGTGAACACTGCTCTCACAGCCAAAATTCTCCCCCTGTAACCAGGCACAGCTGGGTGTTTGCCCAGGAGCAGTGCCCCAGGCCTCCTCTTACCAGTGTCACTGGTGAGGCATTGGCACCAAACAGCTGCTACCACCACAGCAGTGAAGTCCTCAGCTCTCCAGTCTGGGAAGCAGGCCTATGAGGGTAGAAATTGCATCATCCAACAGTATATGGCTCCCCATACTCAGGAAAGAAATCATCACAATAGCAGGTCAGAAACAGAGATGGGTAGCCAAAAGATTCTTTCTGTATACCTAGTACATGGATTTATATCACTGTCTGATTTCCTTCTCTCATGGACCAAAGACGAGCTATGCAGCAGCACTTAAAGTGCCCATGGTGGCCTGCAGGTATTTATTATTTACTGCAGTCTCAGGAGGTCCACACTAAAAGCAGCCTGGGGAAGCAGGCTGTGTTTTATCCACCACCTGACCCACTTTCCAGCAGCTCTGTCAAGCACTTCTGTCACCAGCGACAGGGCTGACTAATGTTCAGTGAAGTAGGTGATGAGTTACGTGGAACTAGCTTCCAGAGGAAATTAATTTCCACAGAGAGGCTCTGGCTACTTGAACTTTATTTCAAAAAGGCTGTGCTTTATTGCAGTCTAGGTTAATGCAGAAAGGTAGCTGTCAGGCTGCTGCACTGTTGGTGTTATCTCCCAGCCACCTTTCCTACAGCAGCAGAAGCAGTGGAATGTGAACAACCACTGAAATGAGCTTCCATTTGCACTCATTTTAATGTTTCTCTACCTACTGCCACATCTACTGCTCTACCATTACCATGGGAAATAATCAAACCTACTTTTAATACAATGCTGTGCATATGGCATCTCTGCCAAGACCGTTCTCGAGCAGAGAAACAGATTGCAAAAAGTACCACCTGCTCAGCCTGCTGCCTGGGAACTTAGGTTGGAGATAACATCTATATAACACTCAGCACTCCTTAGGAGCACCCAGTCTCAAAAAACCTTCTTTTTTCCTGCTTTTATTCTGCCAGACCTACTACAGTGAATCTCCCTCCAGGGTTTCCACCTCTCTGCTCCATGCTTAACCTAGTCTTTGCACGCTGGAAGATTTTGGAGGCCCTCAGTTGAGACCTTAGTCCAGAGAGCAGGAAAAAGACAGTATTAAGCACATCAACCTGTAGTATCTGTTCTCCATTTTACTTCCATACTACAAAATGTATGCTAAAATTTAGGATAAATTGCTTTTTGTGCACCTGCCTATCTCAAGCCCTGCATTCACACCCAGGTAGGTTACTGCTTCTAATAGCACTTACCTCAAGCCTCTCAGTTACAACATCTATTGGATCTCAACATATTCAAAAGTATGACTTTCTACATTTCACTCATGTGGGATAATGTGGGAAAAAATCAAGAAGAATCTTTTACTCTGGAGTGGCTGCTATTCCACACTGTTAATTTTGGCACAGAAAATCAGGCATACACAGCTCTGCTCGGGATCCTTTGCATGATCATTGCTGGAAAACACACTTTGGTGTGATCAGATCCTTTGCAGGAGTTCTTCACCAAATGAGTTAAAAAACAGCACAAGTTAAAGCAGATTTCACAAGTAGGAATTTTTTTGTGTTATTTTACGTTGTTTCAAAGGAAAAAATAATGAAAAAACAAAGAATTTGAAGGTGCTTTAGTTTACATTAGTTTACATTCTGTTTATATCTCTTTGAGGCCCCATGTGTTTACAAAGAATCGGGTAAAAGCATGTACAAACTGTAAAAATAATTTTAAAAAGCTATCCTCAAAAGTACCAGAAACTGAGACGTGTTTAGGCATATGCCTACTCACAGGCCAGAACAAAAGGACAAAAATCTCCCACCTACCTTTTAGCTGGTCTAGGAAATGTAGATACAAGACTAACAAAGTCTCAGTCTTTATCTATCTTTACCCTACTCTTTCATACAGTATTTTACATGTTTGGCTAGATACCATGAAATGTCCCATGCACTTCATTACTTGAAAAGCTTCTCAGTAGTGCAATGGCAGGGGTTTCTACAGTAAAACCCAAATGAGCAGCTGCTTTCCTTAACATTTCAAGAGCCTCTTATCAGTATGTGCCGGTTCGGCCAAATTAGAGGAGAAATATCCTCTGAGGGAAAGCAGGTTACCACCACCCCTCCCCCAAACCCAGGTTCGGGAAAGAAAAATTTCCTCGAAGGCAAGTGAAAGAGATAAACACTATTTATTCAACAAACACACAGAAGAGGATAACAAAGCTAAATAACAAAACAAAACAAAACAAATCTCTCGCTGTGGAGAGAAACCTGGAAAAATTTCAGTGTCCTCTTTGGGTGTGGCCTCTCTCCTCCTCAGAGCTGGGTCGGTGGGCCCCTTCCAGGAGGCCTTGGAAAAGGAGTTCTCCCCTGGTGTGGTCCGATGTTGTAGAACAGTCCCGAAGAGAAGAAGAAGGAGAAAAAAAACCCAAAAAGGTCCCAGGAAAACTCTCTCTGGGGAAAAGGAGCTGAGAGCTGTCTGGAGAGCAAGGTCGCTGCCCTCCACACTCTGCCGCCAAGCCCAGAGAGAGCTGCGTGTGTCCTTGAGAAATTGTTTTGAAAGTTTGCTCAGTCTTTTTCCTCTCGCACCCAGTCTTAAAGGCACAGGATTCATCTTCTGGACATAGAGTGGTGATAGGGGATACACATCATAAAGTCACCCCAAGACACAGTATTAAACTCAGCCATGTCTGGTTCATTGAAGTGCATACCCAGCCTCCTCACCAATACTCCCCAGCTCTTAGCATTCAAAATTACTGACGCAGTTTCTCATCAGGCTGCTGTAGAAATAAAACAGGTTTTTTAAACAATTATGAATTCTAAGGATATTTGTCTTGAGATTTTGATATTGATGATTTTTCCTTCTCTAGCTCTTCTATATGATCACCAGCATCATAGTCTTACTTTTTAAAAAGAGACATATGAAGGTCATGTGAAATAACATGATTCCAGAAGTCCGTGTTATATAATCAAAATATTTTTTTTACTTGTTAGCTTCACAAATTTGTACACAGTCTAGAGCAAAGAGTCTAGACTAGGCAAAGTCAGTCTTCGTTTTTTGGAGAGACAAGAGGCAGCAGTGGGGTGAGAGATCCCTGCCCTCAGGAGTAGGGAAAACAGCAGGTAAGAGCAGAACTGTGACTTCACATGAGCAACCCATGGGGGCACAGGGGATGAGCTGCACCTTTTGCAGCAGTGGCATGAGGTAAATAAACAATACACGTGATCCCTAAATTTCAATTGCAATGAAACTAGAAGCAAGAGCCAGAAGCCTCTAAGTGAGGGAGAAAATTTTGATTGTCTTCTTTGAGTCTAAGAAATGGAAATGTAAACACAGACATAAGTCTTGATGTCTCACAAAACACACCAGATGCACACGTAGTAAAACTCTACTACACAAAACTAACTTCAGACTGGGGGAAACCTCAGGGTAGTATTCTTCTAAGAATATATTTATGCCAAATCATTTATTCCTGCTCTAAACCATTTTAGCTGCTAGAAAGCCAAAGGGCAGGGGACAGCAAAACTTGTTCTATAAAACAAAGAGAAGTTTTCCTTTTTCCTTTCCACTTCTAACTATAAACATTTGACCAATGTTGCTCAAAATGGTATTTACTTCCAAGAAAAAGATCTAGTTAGATTTTCACTGGCAGCATAAATGGTCTCAGAAAAATACATGAGTCATAAAAACAAAGTAAAAACCTGAAAAGACACAGAGGACTAGAATCAAAATGCTTCTGTCACTTCAGCCTTCAAAGTTTTTGCTTTCTTTCTGCAGCTGCATCTCAATTTTCTCAGCACTTCACTGCCATTAGGGTGGAATCTGTTCTGTGGGAGAATGGTATCATGGCAAAAATGATTCCTAAGAATTTTACACCTGATGGGACAAGAGGTGCTGTTCTCCACATGTAATGGGCACCAGGCTGTAGTCCTGCTGCCTGCTTTGTTCATCTACAGAACAGTGGTGGCAAGACCAAAGCTCCCAAAAAACAATGCAATTCCAGATGGGCACTGTAACCAGGTGGGATGCTACAACAAAACAGCAGCCCAGAGTAGAGGAGGGAATGAAAATTGTGCTGTTATGCTGGGTAGATCAGGGGACCTTTTGTGGCAGAAGGAGGTGGAAGCCCACTGTGTGCAGGCATCTGTGCGTAGCCATCAGAAATGAACATATGTCCTTAAAATGAATCCCCTGTCATAATGAAACGAAGCAGAAGTTCTCGTGTGTGTCGTGTGCTTATTTCCATAATCTTACCCACATTCCTGTGCTGTGCATCAGCTCTGGTCTGCACAGTGGGGGCAGGTCACACAAATAAAATCCCTGACATTTTGCATCTCCTTTGAAAAGTCTGCATCCATGCAGGGATCGTGACAGCTGCTGGACCGACAACCCTGGAGCAGCACGTTGCTGCAGGTTGGAGCAGCTGTGGCACAGTGGGCACTGCTGTGTGTCCCCTCCACACCAGCCCAATGCAAAGGGACCACAGCAGGGGGGAGTCAGACTAAGAGGCAGTGCTTTAGCTTCTTTGCTGAAAGATGTCAAGTTTACAGTCATCAATTAATTTTATTCAGGGTCTCCCACCTGGGGAGGGGCAGGAGTCACCACCTCATGTCACCAGCTGGTGAGCAGGCACTGTGAATTTGTACCAACAGTCAGGAAGTGCAAAGGCAAATTCTGCACTCCACTGCAGGAGTAGAGGACAGCTCTGATCTGCAAAGCAGCCTCTGCCTGTCCCTCCAATTCAAGTAGTTCAGAGCCTTTTTTCCAAGGAGACAAATGTTTCATTTGCATTTCCCTTTCCCACGTCGGGTACTAGGAACAAATCGCTGACGGCAATCACACAAACCGTACATCACACAGCACTTCTGAAATCTCCTTTTGTGTGTTTCACAATAAAAACACTATGAAAATCCACAGTGGCACAGGTCATCCTCCAAGTCACAGTATTTGCTAAGTGAAGAGAAACAGGCAAGGCCAAATGTTGTGTCATCTGACTGCATGTTGGAAGCTTCCTCAGCACAGTAATTGGTAACACTTGAGCTCTTTTACAAAGTGTTGAAACTGCAGCTTAAGTGAAACACATCTGCTAGCAAAGATACAAGCCATTTTTGAAAACAGTATATATTACAGATCTAGAATATGCCACCATTGTACCCCTGCCCTTTTTTGAAAGCTGGGTGAAGGAAAGGGTCAGACTTCCACATCTAGCCATATAGTGAAATCTTCATTTAACATGTACCAGTCTCCTATTGCTTGATCTGCCTCCCTCAGCCAGGACCTCATCCTCAAACACCTCCATGTCTGCAAGCCTGGATCCATCCCTAAACCTCTCTGCATCCAAGGACCTAGAGGACCCCAGCCCTCCCACACCTTTCACCCGAGGTGCTGCCTGCCCCTCTGATAGCATACAGGCATGCAGTAGCCACAGTTTTCTCTCCCTCACGGAAGACAGCTCCTCTGTTGGGCAGAAGAGCTACATTTCAATGATTTGAACCCCCAGGAAACCCAGAAGTAGCTTCTCACCAACCTGGGGATTGGATGACATTAACAATAGGCACAGACTGTCTTTTTTTTTTATAAATGCACAGTGTTGAATCTTGCCATCTTTTCATTTGCTTCCAACTCAAAAATGATCCTATTACTTGGAAAGTTAATGGAGAAACAATGGGAGAGTGCAAATATCATACAACCCCTAATATCACCTGTGAGCAGCCAGTTGGAAAGGAATATGAGTAAGAGAGATGTTCTGGGCCTGGGACTCTGTATCCAAGCAAGCTGTTTCCCAAAGAGCTCTTTGCATGCCAGTTTGAAAGGATAGGGCTGAAAATCAGCATAGGCAAAGGAATCTTTTTTCAGAATAGTCCTTCAGTTGTGGAGGACTAGGGATACACTTTTGTGACTTAATTTTCCTAAATACCATTTCATAGGAGGCCAAGCACCCTGCATTTTTTAAGGAGATTTCATAGACTGTTGAGCTTAATATAATCTCCCACAAAGGTTTATGGGGAGAGTTTTATTTAATACAGTGTGTGATCTGTATAAACATCACCATGGTTTTAGGCTAACCAAACTCCGAGCTGATCTGGAAGTCGTGTGGGAGCTTTATTTGGTATACTAAAGTAGCACAGTTCAAAGTATGATTTTATTTGCAGTAGACTTCTGGGAATTAGAGATTAGTCATATGGGGATTTTAACAGTTGTGTAGTTATGAGAGGTAGACTCAATGGCTTTTGTCTTGTAAAATGTCACCAAACTGTCTTGTTACTTCAAATTACAAGATTAAGTAGTTAAATACTTAGAACCCCAAAGAGAGACTTGAATTTTTGGAATGGGGATGGCAGGAGAAAAGCATAGGAGAAAAGTCAAAAAGTATCTGCAAACAAAATTCCACACTATTCACTGTTCTTACAAGTAACTAGAAAAATGGCACTATAGCTTCCAAACGTAATTTCCTCTCATGACCCTGTGTCAGATTCATTCAGTTTACAAGTCAATTTCCTATTATTAATTGTCAGCCTTGAAAACTCCACTTGGGATCCACAAATCAAGTTGCGTCTCTTCATGCCTCCTGAATCACCAGTAATGAAGATTCTGCCCTTTGTAATTTACCTGTCAGTGCTTTGGAGATCCAGACTCAAATTCATCTTACTCCTGCAGTGCCTGCCTGTGCTGGCTCTGGATCTTATCTAAGATTTTGTTCAACAAACAAACGCTTTTGTTTCAACACGGAGGAGACTAAGACAGATATTTCCCAGATTGCCTCACTTTTTTTCCCTCTACTCTCTGCAAACAACCTCTGTGGGTTGTATGCATATTTCTGGGATGCTCAGAATATTTGCAAAAGATAGGTCTTTAAATATTGTAAAAGATAAACTAAGTGAAGGGTGAGAGTGAGTAGCTGTTGTGTTGCCCTGATGTATTTGTTGATGATCTCAGTAGAAGAACAGGTAGAGGAGGAAAACAAAAAAAAGGATAGGGACAACTTGACCACTGTAGCAGGTTCAGTATACCCTACATTCACCCTAGGTTTATTTCATGTGCACACAGGAACACAGGTTTTTGTGACATCAAACTTCTTGACGTTTTGCCACCAGTATCAACAGGGAACACTTGTCCCATTAGAAGTCCATCCTTCTTCACTTTCTAGACTTGGTACTGATTTAATTTGCCCAATCATTAAGTTTATTTAAGCTTGTACTTTTAGGAAGGTGATAGTGCTTTAGATTAGGAAGTGTCACTTGCTAGATTCACATATGGCAATTGCATGGTGAGTTGAAAAAGAAGCAATCAAGGGCTGTGTGTGGGAGTTTCTGATTTGTGCCTTGGAATCACTGCCTCTCTGTCAGGTATAAAGGCACAGACAGAACAAACTCTTCTAGAAAAAAAATCACTATTTTTGACTTATCTCACATAACTAAGATCAGAGACCAATCATGATATCTTAGCCAACTCTAGATCCAACATATTTAGACCTGTGTTATTCTGCCTGCACACCAGTTTCTGGTAATCCTGCTGACCCAGAATGAATTTCCAGATGGGCAGAGGTAATCTGAACCCAGAAACTTTGTATTTACTCCCTCAAATATCAAACCAACTCCAAAATCCATATATTTTTGTATCATATTGCTTTGGAGGATGGAAAAATGCCAATGGTCTATGATTTCATTCCATTCATTCATCAAATTCTTGGGATGGTGGAGCCAGGAGGAAGAAAATCACCGTGCAGACATTAAACAAATGCCACAGAAAGCTACAACCTGTTAAGAAAAGTTAGCTATATAAGACTTCAGCAAATATTAAAGGAAGTTTATTCTCTACTGAACCAAGAGTCTCCTTGCAAAACCACCTTTTCCTTAGTACGTTGCTTGAAAGTGAACCTCATACAGGACATTTAAATAGTTGCAGAACTGAGGCCTCATATATATTCTTACCATTTTGGCTGTATCTCATTTTTTCCCTGCCCTTATTTCCAATTTACAGGGCTCTAAAATAGCCACTGTACTTGATTAAGTAGAGCAACACTTGTGTAACTTCAATCTCAGGAATTCCCAAAGCACCTGACCTAAAGAATGCCAGGGAAGTGTGTCAGGGTAGGCATCAACCCCTGACACACCATGGCAGTTTTCATTTTCTCAGTCTTTTCAAACTGGTAGAGTTATGATGATACTCTTCCTTTGTGATAAAATACACCTCAGCCAGTAGTGGTTTGAGTCTTTCTCCCTTGATCTTCAAAGAATTTACACTGTGTAGAATGGTAGATTTGCAGTCACAGGTAGAGACATCTTAGTACCCATAATAACCTAGTGGGTCATCCAGTGATGCCACTACCACTCCTAGAAGCACAAAAGATAATAATCTGTTGTTCTTGCTTTGAGAGGAATAACCCACCTTTACCTTCCTGATTTCCCTTAATCTGATGAACTACCATCAAAGAAATCCATGTCCTTTTAAATATTTGGACTCGCCCATATGCTGTGGCAGTGAGTTCCACTACTTATCACTGAGAGAAGACTTCTTCCTTGAAGGCATCCAAACCTGTTCCCTCAGGGAATTTCACCATGTATTCTTACATTGTAGCAGCCCTTAGCAGTTCCTTACTCACCTTCTCCATGCCGTTCACAGCAGACCTCCATGGAAGTCCTCCACTGTCTCTTCACAGTTATTTTTTCCACAGACTGGAGAATGTGACTTACTCTCATGCTATATAAGCCACAACATCTATCATCCTTGCCCTTTCCCGAGCATTTTCCAGTCCTACTGCATCCTATTTGAGATAGTGTGATCAGAACTGCGTAGGTTTATCTAGGGACATAATAATGTTAGATCTCTATTCCTTTTCTGATCATGTCTAGCCTTCTATCATGAGGTCATGAGGGAACAGAAATGATACTTTTTATAATACAGAGGCAGTATCTTCTGTGTCCCAGCTGAAACAGCTTTTGTTTACAGGGGATCGAGGCTCAGATGAATGAGAGGATGCCACCAATAAAAGCAAAAAAATAAAATTAAATAAAATGAGGTAGTCAGGTTAGAATTTATTTTAAAAGAGAAGATAGTAAGATAATAAAAAAGAAAAATGTATGCAAGCTTTCCTAGCACAGTGTTTTGGAGGGGTGAAAAAAAAATCATATTTTATTTTCAAGCCGTGGTTTGAAAAAGAGTCACTGAAGAAACCACACCAGAAATTTAGGATATGTCTATGCTGCACAATGCTAATTTACCTAGCTGAGCTCTGTGCTAATGCAGCTATATTGCTTACCGTACTTACAGCTAACTAGTTTAGGGGTCTCTCTGAAATCTCTTCAACAAATTGCACTGTGCAATGGAGAAATACTTTTTGTTTAGTCTTCAGCACTGCAGGGCACCTTGAAAAGCCAGGTGTCACAGTACTGTCTCCTTTACACAAGTAGAATAGTGGTTGTGCTACCCTTGCAGACTTAGCATATTAAATACACCTTGCAGAAAGACCCCAGCCAGGACAACCCACGTACCTTAAATGTGCCTAGATGAATATGCCTACAAATTTCAACAGAAATACTCCCAGGCAAGTTAAATCCAGGCATATGGGTCCTCTGCAGCATTAGGGCTTGAGACCTGTAGCCCCCAGCCTACTCAATCAAAATCAGCCCTTCAGCAGAGCCTATAGAAGACACTGTGCTACTGAGGTGACAGTGCCACACACAAACGGGTGTTGTACCTTGGATACAGCCCCTATCACAGACCTAAATGCACCTTACTCTACACAGGCTCAAAACAGAACAGCTGGACAGTGTCTTGCCCAGTCAAAAATGCCACTGGAACAGGGAGGCTTACTGCTTTAACTCTGATCTAGAGGTAAAGCTCTTTCTGCTCATAACAACACAGCAACACGAAGTTGTGCAGAGGTTGGTACTCACTGAGGGCCAAGGTCTTTCTCCAGAGAGGAGTCCCATGCTGTTACAGCCTCGTTGCTGCTTTTACCTACAGCCCTTAGCCCATAGGGGCAGCCCCGCTGCCTCGTGTACAAATGTCTGGTGTGCCACCAAATCCACAGGGAACAAAATATCCTCAGGCTGCCAAGCCCCCTCTGAGAGCATGCAGCAACACTCCGCACTTGCTTGGAGGGGACAGACCCAAGCATTTCCACGTAGCTCTTCACTGATACAGGCACCAAAGAATCTCCTGGACACCAGAGGAGCTGTCTCCAAAGGCTGGTCTGGGAGAAATGCAGTACTAAATTAGCAGCTACCCATGGAACATGCAACTAACACGATGGCTGATGTATTTTTGGCCTGATTCCTGGCTGCAGGCTCCCTTTAGTGAATTTTCTCCTTAGATAATTTTAACCAAATTTGAAAGAAGGGCTGGAGTATCACAGATAATTATATTTTTATAAGTTTCAGGGACCTGACAGCTGGAGAGAGAATAAAGACCAAAATTAGTGCTTTCTATTAAGGGAAAGCAGGCAAAATTCAGCCACTATATATTCTCGCAAGCCTGAGACAGCCAACAAACCCATACACGTTTGGTGGCAGGGTGGCATTGCTAGCATTTGCTCTTGCCAGAGCTGGAAGTTTTCCAGTAGTTTAGGACACAAACTCTTAAGTGTCCATGTTTAATTATTTCTGATATTGTCACAACATTCTATAATTTTGTTGAGGTATTTGTAATATCAGAGCATCAACTGAAATTAGGATGATTTGTGAAGGAGCAGTCAAAAATATCTATTTTATTGTAGGAAAAAACACAATTACAGCACCCAGAAATTACTTTTCTTCCTCTTGAACAGTCTGTTTTTCAACTTTAATCTTGCAGTTACTAGTCAGAAAGTAAGATTGGACAGTGAAATTTGTATTTATTAGAAAAGGATTCAAAACATCTCAGGCCAATCTTCTGTTATGTGTCAAATTAAGGGAAATGGTGTTTTGCCTCTAAATTAAAAAGAAAAACTATTCTTGAGGAATAAAAATGTCATTGTTCAAGGAAGAGTAATAAAGTATGAATGCCTTTCCTTCAGCTGACTCTCTTTGTAAATGAGCAAGAACACAGAGGTCAATAAATTGTCATTACCCAAGCTTCATAAATCCTCAGTGGTTGGATTTTACCACATAGTTGAAGTTACAAGACCTTAGAAGAGGCCAAGAAAGATTCATTTGGAGTATTTATAGGCAAAGACGAGGTCTCCAAACTTCTTCAATTGTTACTTGCAGTGTCAACACAGAAAAATCTGCTTGTCATGGACACTGCTGGTTCTAAAACACAGCTCTCTGCATGTGAAACCATTAATGGAGGCCTTTGGTCACTCAGGAGAATTAGAGGGTCTACCTGTTCATTATCAAGCACAGCTTTGCTAGCTTATCAGTTGCAAAAGACAACGTAATTTTCTATTGCTTTTTTTGGTTAAAAGTAGGGCCAGGACAGATACAAACAGCAAATATCGCTGAAACTTGAAGTGCAACACTAGAAGGAAAAAGCAAAAAAGTTGATTAGAACAGGAGGTAAAATACGACTGCGTGTGCCCTAAGCTGCATGAATCTGACAGGGAGCTATGCAAGGACTGCAGGTGGGTTCCTCTCATAAAGATTCAGCCCCTACACTGAACAACATGCTGAGCTGTAAAGGATATATAGCAGCACAGTTTGAAAGAGGAAAAGCAGAAAAGAAAAATAAACAGAATGTCTAGTATATGCTACAAAATTAAAAGACTGCTGAAAAGCACTTTGTGCCTTGTGGAAAACAAGTCTCAACTTATCTGAATTGTCCTGTGACTAAAGTGTGAAAGAAATGTGTGTATTTGGGTACAGCGTCCTGAAAAAAATCTGGGAGTCTAGATTTAATTAACTATCAGTGAAATTTGGGCTTCTGGGTACCCTTACCTCCTTAAGTTTGACACTTGTGTCACTTGCAAGATTTTTATTCCTTCACTCCCATTGAGTGAAGTAAGCTCAGCACGTCAGGCACTGTCTTATATGTTTCTCTCTGTAATGATCCCCAAATACAAGTCATAGCTTGCCATCCTTCCCAAGGACAAAGAGAAAGGCCTCTATGGCAATGTATAAATGTGAGAAAGCCACCATGAGCTCTGAGCCAGACCAGAGGGGGACAAGGGACCATAGGAAAGCTGTTAATTAAGCACTGCTTCTACTATTAATAGGCTGATGGAGGGCATCATTATCAAAAGGAAACATGCATCACTTCAAACAAGCTGTTTCTTGTCCTTGTTTGGTTAACAAAAAAAGCCATTTGAGTATGCCAGGTTAAGATTACTATTACACATCGGCATGGGAAGTCCTTGAAAGCAACCTATGAACCTAACAACACACAGCATGCAATAGCATTCAGAGCACAGCTTTTACTGCTCCCATGCCTTTGTGCAGCTCTTGGTGACCTTGGATATTCTGAGCAGGGACGCAGGAAGACTGTATTAAGAAGGAATTATTAAATATTGATTTATTTTTTTTCCTGGCATTGGGTATCAAGATAAATGCCAGAAATTCATCCGCCCTGCTGAAACTGACCCAGAAAAGGTGCTTCATCAAGTTCAAGTCCATGGAAAAGGAAACAGGGACAATGAAGCAAGAAACTTTTCCATCTTACCCATCATAGATCACTCCTGAAAACTCATGAGTGAAAGTGGCCCAAATATTGAGACCACAACATTTGGCAGAAGGGATTTTGCAAGTGTTTAGGAACTTTGATGATCCTACACCTTGCAGTTGTCTGTCCTCCCACAGAGTTCTGGCCATAATCTCCCAACCAGGAATTCCTAGGTCTTACTCAGTAACCTGTGCCATCTTTCTGCTCAGCTGGCATACCCTGCCATTTATCCAGGCTGCAGCAGCTTCTGCAAAGAAGACTCAAAATTAAGATATTTTTGCGTCAGATCTCAATCAGAAATCCTGAACTGTCTTCACTGACAGCAAATAAAGGAGTGCCCTTCAGAAATTATTTTTCTCATTTACACCAAATTAACAAAAAACCCATGTTTCTTCCAGAGTTCAGCTCTGGATTCTAAGGCCAGTGTGACTTTGTCCAGAACTGGATGAGCTCCAGGGCTGAAGGCAAGGAGGGTGCCAGCACTAGTGATGGCATTGAAGCTCAGCTGCAACTCGAACTAGGATGCAGTCTTTCTGGCACCTCCAGTGCTACCAGATCCACTTTACTAAAGGAAGGCTGGAGGACATTTTAATGACTTATTCAGGCCGTAGTCAGGTTGTTCTCTGCTGACAATGCAGCATACTCCTTTGAACTAGGGCTTCAGCTTACCAATGTTTTTCCAGAAAATTTGGAACAACTGACCTCTTTGGAAGAGTCATAGCCCAAGGGGATTGTGAAGTTTTTGTCCTTGAGGATTTAAGGACCTGACTGAGTAAAATCCTGAGTAACTTGGTCTAACCTCACTGCCTATCCTACTTTCAGCAAGAGGTGGGACTACTGATTTGCCAAGATCAATTCCAACCTGAATTGTCCTCTAATCCTGGAAAAACATAGAAAACTTGTGGATAAACAGTCTTCTGCAATTTTTTTTTGTCTCACACAGAGTAAGAGGTGAAATTTTTTTCAAAACTTATAGAAAAAATTCCTGTTTGCCTTGTGCCTTACTCAGAATTGCTGGTATGGACTAAACAGCATTTGGCTGATCCAAAGCATTGATTCTTATTTCAACCTCTTGAGACCTAAGCTGATTTCTCTGTTTCATTTTGAATGTTGATACATTGCTTATTTGCAGTCTGTTTAGGCCTGGTGGCCTAAAACTTTAGGCAGCAAAAAGAGGAGAAAGCTCATCAACGACATCAATTGGTGAAAAGAGAAGAACCCTCTCTGACAAATTCCTCTTAGCAACACTTGCCAGAGGAAGAAGCTTTCCATGGGACTCAGTTGAAGAGCACAGGGAGATACCTGCAAAGCACTGTGTTGAAGTAAGCCTAATTTTTTGGTGTGTTTTCATGTTCATTTCAGTTTCTTCATTAAAGCAGATGTTTTCAGCTGCAGACGGGTCTAAAAGCTATTTTCAAATACAGGAAGATAAAGGCAAAACTGAAGTTCATTGTGCATAGGGTGAGGGGTGACAGCCTGCAAATTTGTGGAAAATTGATCACAGTATGGGGAGTGTTGAGGGAGTTTTATTTCTGAAAGCGGTACAAAGACACTTGCTTGGGAGTATGTCTGGTGCATTACAGAGGCAATATGGATTGTGTAAGACAGTTGCTCAAACTCCTGCTCAAAATCATGGAACCACAGAATAACAAGCACAAAAGAACCTCTGGAGGTCATCTAGTCCCGCTCCCAAAGATGAGATATCACAGTGTTTCTGAACAACTTCTTCCAGTGTTTAGCCACCTTGCCTATGAAAATTTTCTTCCTGACATCCAGCTGTAATTTCTCATGCTGCAACATGTGCCTGTTGCCTTTTGTCCTTCCTCTGGTACACTGAAATCTACACCACATTTGATGGTTCTCACAGTCCGAGCTTCCTTAAGTGACGGACAAGCAAAGACATCAGCTGGCAGAACATACAGTAACCATGTCTGGTGACAAAAGTGACTAATGGGTGACACAGAGAGGTGCAGCATCTACTTTTTAAGTTAAAAAGTGAAATCTGCTATATTTACTCTTTCATGCAAAGTCTGAACTTACTTAACTCATGGCTGAAGTACTGTAAAATCATAGTGTGAAATACTAGGAAATGTCAGCTATGCTGCTGAGAAAACCTACCCTGAACCAAAATTTAGACACTGCCTTAAATAGTAATTTCCATTGTAATTGTGCTACCTTCACCAAGTTGCTGTAGAATGTCAATCATTCTTCTTTGTTCTCCTACATCCTAATACAAGTTCACTAATTTGCTCTGCACTTTGAAAACTAACCAAGTGTTACTAAAAATGACCATTCAGGTACAATTCCTGTCCCTTGCATTTGTAGCAAGTCATGTTTTGCCCTATGACTAGTCCTGTTTATTTCTGGCTTGACAGAAGTGGCAAATTCTGGCCCATAATATCTGTGTGCATCAAAAATAGAGAATGGAAGAGAGACAGTGAGAAGAGATTAGAGTACCATGTATGCTCAGTAACCACCCACATATGCCTGCACCCCCACAGAAAAGAAGTCTCACTCTACAAAAAGTTATTAATTGTATTTTAAAGATCGACAGGTTAAATGAGCTGTTTTGCAAAAACTGACTACAGAATCAGTTTCATTCTGTCATTATATTTTGTCAAATTAAAAACCAAGTATATTTTTTAAAAATCTACTAGGAAGCCCAATAAAGATTATGATGGAGTCTAGGACACCCTCACATTCTTTTCCACACTGCCTGCTTTCATTGCATATCATGAATATTGGCATCAAGTTCCCATACATCTAACTTCCAGACATTATCCTCCTTTTACAAGCTGGCTTTCACTGAGCACTTTGTATTGTAGGGTATGAGCCTGAAAAAACATGAAGATGTAAGTCAAGCTTAAAGACAAAAAAATACAAATAAAAACCTTCCAAAACATACTCATAAAAAGTAGAGATGAAGCACAGAGGGGTTTAAAGGAGTCAAAAAGATTTATTTTCCCAGACATATTAGTGAAGCTTCTGTCAGAATGGTGATTAAAGTTTGTGGTCACAAAAAGTACATCCAACTTAACCGTATTTTTTCAGCAAGTGTCTTCACTGGGTTTGGGCCCTTTTGAGGGGAAGCCAGCCCCAGGAACCGAAGGACAGCTATGACATTGTACCTAGGAGAACCAGACCTCTGTGGGTGTTCTTCCAGAAACTAAGTCAAAACATGCAATAATAGAAAGCATACCATATATCTATACATACACAAGCAGATATGAATAGCACAGTGGTGGGCTGTCCATGCTGTACAGACTTCCAGTCTCTATAGACTTCACAAAATCTTAAAAAGAAAACAACCAAAAAAAAAAACCCTTAAAGCAAAAACCCTGCAGATCATTAAAATTAAAGCTAGTTCCAGGTAGTTTGGTGCTGTGGGCTAGTTTATATACAAAGAGTGCATAGTAGACCTCTTTGAATAGCAGAGTTTAGACAGTGGCACCAACACAAAACTCGCTCAGTCTCAAAAACTTCCCACCTCTGTTCTGCACAGTGTATGGCAAGAGTTTCACACAAAGCAGAACATTTAGGTTTGCAGGACCTGGCTGCTGCAATGCAGCATCAGATGGCCTGTTGCATAGGTACACACTGTGCCAGGCAAACTGCACTATTGACATATTAACATCAATATTGACATATTAAGATAGACAAGCTGAGATGAAAGAGTGAAAAGATGAGGAGTCTATCTCATTTTTCACTCAGAGGAGTTGTGGAGCCTCATTCCAAACTACCAACTTTTCTCCTCTGCATATGTCAAGATGACCCCCTGCTTCCCACACAGCTACCAAATTTTGTCTATTCATAACTTCTCTCCTTCGCTCTAGCTCAGAAGCAGCAGAAAACCATCCAGCATTAAATAGAGCAGGCACATTTTTCAGCCCATCCCTGGGCTCTGGGCACCAGAGAGAGGTTTCTGAGTATACTGGGATGGAGACAGCTTTCAGGTACACATGGCCTCCTTTCCCTCTGCTGTATCTGACACAGTCACAATGACCTTTGTTTCTCCAGGCTCCCAGAGTCACCACCAACAACACCAAAGGAGAGGGCTGAAGAAGCATGGATGGTTACAGGGCCTCGTTGGTTGGATTATTTTCTCACTAGTGAAACACAGTGCTCCACATTCCTAGTTATCAGTGTGAGACTTCAATCACCATGAGAGCCACACAGTCCAGAAAATCCAGGAGGGCAATAACTGGTTTACACTGGTGTAAACACCACCATTACAGAGGACACCTTCCCACTGGCTTTTCCTCAGTCAGCAGGTGAGGAGGGAGGCACTGCCACCAGCACATCTGCATCATGCAGCTGGGACATTCTGCTGCTACTCTGCCATCAACAGAGCAACATCCTCCCTTCCAGCTGCAGGGTAAACTACCTGTACAGACCCTGCTGTCAACCTTGGTACTCTATCCCAGGCTCTGATTTTTTCAGTTGGTTCAGCAATAAAACACCTAATGATGCTGGTGCCTGAATCATCATTGGACTCTAAGACAAATAGCTTGGGTCTCCCTCTGCAGAACGATTGCTCCAGGCTCTTTTCAAGCAGGCATTAACACGGGCATGTGTCCCCTGCACACCGTGCCCTGCTTCCATTAGAATGTTTTGCAGCAAGATAAATTGGTCTCACCACCTCCTCTGCTGCAAGTGCTTATTCTAAAGAGGGAGTCTCTGATTCCAGCAGAGCCTCCCTCCCGGAGGTGTGGCACTGCGGGAAGGAAAGGAAGACCGGGAATTGCACTTACAGTGAATGGGAATAGATGGCTGCTCTTGCTATTTCATCGAAAGAGCCCCTTCCTCAAGCACCACTGAATCCATGGATAATTAAATAGAATCAAGGTGAGGTAAAGAGTATTGTATTAATACATATATGTATTTCTCCCTCTTCCAATGTCAGCAGTTAGCATGCCTGATGAGAGATGCTGCAAAGAAATGACTTCAGGTTGAGTGCATCACATACTGACTCACTGCCATGAAGCTGTACACTTCAACAGAATTCCTGGTGAACGATGATGAAATATTCATCAGTTCATATTTGTAAATGGCCCAGCAACATACTGAGTAAATGACCTCCGACGAAGTGCCTTGCATTAAAATGGAAGAGCAACCAGCCGAAATGAGAGAACTACAAACTACGCATGTGTTTTGTCAGCACAAACAAGCAGCAAACACAAACAGAAAGAAATCTAGTTGGACTCATCATCCTGACAGTGAGAAACAAATGAGAAGCCAGCCTGTTCACTTCAGCAGGACCCACTGGTGGTGCTGCCTGTGGTAGGAGTGAGTAGGGCAACCTCGGCTAAGTGTTACTTCCTGCCCTCTGTCACAAGCAGAAAGTGGGCAAGGCAGGAGCTGAGCTGCTTGTTCTCCCCACACGCTGGCCCTGACTGTTCATCACCTCAAGCGCTGCTAGTCCTCAGCTGCAGAGCTTGGTCCCTAAAATGGAAAACACAACCCTATACCCTTCCGAGGAACTGGGGTGCCTGGCCCCCAATAGATATGTGATGCTGGGCAGGAACACCCCCAGAGTTAGCATTTCATGCCTTGCCTGCATGCTTTGCTAGGAGCCCCTGTAGAGAGCAAGCCACATTTGCAAGGGGGACAGGCTGTGGGAATGGGGGGTGCCACCCAGCACTGCTCTTTGTCTGGGGTGCTGCTAGCCAGTGCTGATTTAAGGAGCAGAAGGGTGGATTTTCTGTCCTGCTTTCAGCACTCATCATTATTCAGGATGCGTGTTTTCCAGGGAGGTTGCCAGAGCTGCACTGCACCGCTTGTGATGGTTAATCCTTGTACGGGAAAGCTCCACAATGGAAACTGTGAGGAGAATGCAAAATAAATTAGGAAAACCTAGCAAACCATCGTCAGCCTCCGCAAAACGCAGAGACACCCAGGCTTGGCCTCCCCCAGACCTTTTCCAAGGTACTTTCTTGAAATTGAGCTTAAAAACCCATCTGTTGTTGCCCCAGAGCCTCACATAGAGGCGAGCTCCCACTGCCAGAGCTAGGTGGGCGATGCAGCCCCTTTTTTTTATCATTTATTTATTAATTAAACGCCCTGTGATAAGGCAGATCTACATGCAGGTCCACACACAGCTCTGCAGGCTCGGAGGGGCCTCGGCGGCCGGGAACTTGAACAAACAGCACCATCAGGTGGCTCTCCGGGAAATAGATGTGTGGAAGCACCCAGGACGTCTCCAGGCGGACCTGGCCATCCCTCCGCTCTCCTCTCCCAACCCTCCCAGCAGGGCGGGCCCACAGCCCCTCCTGGCAAAATCCAACCCCAACGTTGTTAAAGAAAGCTTCAAGACACAAGACACATCCCGAAAAAGTGTTAAGGGAAAACTTTCGATCTGCTTCCTTCCCCCCTGGCATGCAAGTCTTTTACATCCTGTCCTTTCCATTGCTGACAGCTGTGTGTATCCCAGCTCTAACTACATGGTTTAATTGACTCCTTAACAGGCCACCAGGCATCCAGAGCACCCGTCTGAGCAGAGTACAAGGCTTAATTCCCTCCCTTAGCCTCTTCAATTTTTGAGGACTCTGGCAAATCAATGTTTTCACCTTGAAAACGATTCCCAGTGTACAAATCCCCTTTGGGGCAGTGCTGGCATCCACCTCCCCCCACCTGCACAGGGAAGGAGGAGGATGCCTCGATCAGCCTCAGGCAGGTGCCCTTTCACCAAAGACTGCCTTTGAAATAACTTGGCTCCTTCAGCCTATTTGCTGCCTTCTCCTGCTGCTCACATATTTGGTCAGTGCAAAGTCGTAGCAGAAGCCCTCCCCACTAACTAACCAGAGCAGCTTTGATCCCCTGGGAGTCCCAGAGCAGATGTAACCCCAACACATATAAAGACAACGCATGAGAATTCAGCTTCTAGAAACCAGACCTCAGCCGCTTCACCAACTCTGCTTTCAGGCTCCTGCTTGTCACCTTTACCTATCTCCCTAAAGAGAGGAGAGCACTGGATAAGACAATCTGAAGGAAAGCAAAATGCTTTTGCACCCACAGTGCTGCAGTGATTGCAGCTATATCCACGCTATTTCCGTGATTACCAGGGGAGGGACCTATGCCATCAGTCTCAGTTGCTTTTCTATCACCTGGATTTTAAATTATTTTTCTTCAGGTTATTCTCCACTATGGTGAATAATTAGATATTTCTGATTGTCTCCTAGCGGAACTAGGGTAACTTAAATATAAATGCATATAAAGAATATGTTTAGTTGTTTGTATACTTATTTGCTTATACATACATATCTTCCATAAGTAAATATATGTATGCCTTACATTTATATAAGATACAGAAATCAATAGGCACATAAACACATACACAGTCACATTCACGAAACTAAGGGAAAATTATTCAAAAGTGTGGTTACTCAGTTCCTCTAGGAAACACCTCAGTTCACAGTTTCAGCCTTGACTGCCCACTTTTAGACCTTACAGCAACAACTCTGAAAATCAGGACCTTCCAATGTTATGTTTGTGCTTATGCATACAGAAGTACTGATTTACATATCGAATTTCAGGCCTCTAATTTTCAAAAATTTGCAGCCTGAAGAGACAATCCAGTGTTTCCAGTTATACTGCCCCCAGGGGCACTTCTGTACAAAGCACATCATCCAGTCACCTTGAAGGGATGTCAAAGCATTGCAAGTTGTTGACAGCCCATCTCTGCCTTCTGTAATAAAGAGACCTCCCAATTCCCAAATATGCTCAATGCAATAAAATTTTTTGAACATCCCATATAAAGTTGATAATAGAGCACCTAACACAAAAGACAAAAAAAAGAAGAGGGAATGAGATTATATTTCCCATCATGGCATCTGCATTAAACTCAATAGCTGCTTATTTCTACTATAATTGTGCCAAAGTCATTTTGAATTTCATTTTCTTTATGCACCTTGCTCTGAAGCTGAGATATTTTGGGAAAAACAATGCACAAGACAGTACTTAAATGCAACGGCAACATCTCACCAGCTGCTATTAATGATGTCAGAGGAGGTCAGGTGGGCACAGAAGTATGAATTGTCCCTACATTTGTACACTTTTTGAGTGGCTAAATAGCACCCAGGAGAACCGAGGTCTTCCTAGGACAGTAGGAACATAGAACACTAAGACGAAGGAATGTCTTTTTTCCTGCCACCTTAATTCTCTTTGCTTTCAAGCTCTTCCTCAGCCCTTGCCTTTTATTTTTCTGTAAAAGGAGAATGCTAGGGGAAGTCAGCTTGCAGCAGCATTGGATCATGAGAGAGCCTGCACAAGCCACCTCCAGGCACTTCTATAAGTACCTCTTTTCTACACTGGGCTGTCAGTTGTGCTGCTCTATTCTAAGTGTAGAGCCATGGAGCAAGATGCTTGGGGTGGATTTGTTGGCAGATCAGTAGGGAATCATAATATTCCTGCCAAATTCATTTTCTCATGTGACCTGAGCTTGACTTAGAACATGGATTTCCTACAGAGACAAGTATGAGCAGTGCCAGGAATTTGAAAGCCAGGTGGTCTGCAAAGCTTCTCCCCAGGCTCTGAGATCCTATTTCCTCACGTCATTCTTTCCAGACAGCATGGAGTGCGGGCTGGGGTGCTCACAGCAAACTGAGTCCTCAAAACCAATGCAATTGCTCCTTCCCACCACCACAATCCTCTGGAAGAGACTGTGACAGAAGTGGGAGGAAGGATGAGCACGTTTTCTGCTAGGAAACAGATTCAGACAGGCTTTGACCAAGAATGCTAGTGAAACTTTTCTCTGCCAGAGAAAACTCTAAAAAAAACCACCATTTTTTCATCTCGGCAGCATCCAAATCTGGCTTAGATAGTCCAAACTGTCATGTCCTTGCTAACTCAGAAAGCCTATATTTGCCCATTTGGGAGGGAAAGCTATCATGCAACGGCAGATAGATAGACTTTTCTGAAGAAAGCTATCCATAGGTTCACTGATCGCTTGGGACAAGAAGGACCGTATATTAATTTTAGATCTCTGGCAATCTACATACTAGAAATACCTTATGGCTCTAATCCATACTGACTTCTATTAAGGAAACAAAAGCTAGAATGAGCTGGAAGCTCTCCCAGATGATTCTCTCTGAATATCCATTGAGAAAAAGCAGCCTATCCTAATA
Source organism: Daphoenositta chrysoptera (assembly GCA_013397915.1). NCBI lineage: Eukaryota > Metazoa > Chordata > Aves > Passeriformes > Daphoenositta > Daphoenositta chrysoptera. The sequence continues at coordinate 438,079 of VZRO01001047.1, forward strand.
TATTACTTGCCCTATCCCTAAGAAATTTTCATTAAATAAAATAAGTTTGGCTCCCTGAAGAGGCACAATAGCAGTGTTAGCATTGTAATGGGACATCAGACCAGGACCTGGACCAAATATCACAGAGTCACAGAATGGTTAAGGCTGGAAGTCATCTAGTCCAACCTGCCTGGTCAAGCACGACTCCCTACAGTACATTACTCAGGATTCTGTCCAGATGGTTTTTGTGTGTCTCCAGAGAAAGAGATTCCTCAGCTTCTCTGGGCAATCTGTTCTAGTGCTCAGTCACTCAAAAAGTAAAGAAGTTCTTACTCATGTCCAGGTGAAACTTCCTGTGCATCAGTTTCTGCCCATTGCCTAGAGAGAAGCTGCTTTTCTCGCTGTTTTGTCTCAGCAGGAGCCAGGGGTGATGCACAGATTACAGCTGTCTACTTCTGAACTTCTTTATCTTCTTGTGCAGCTAAGGAAGGATCCCTGACACAGAGCAGGGAGTAGCAGCCTCATCCTAAAATGGCTCCTGTCATTCTCTCTAGAAACATTACAGAAGTGGCAATGGTCCATCACACATATAATCCCATATCTATAATTGCTGCCTTGTTGGCAAATTCCCGTCACAGATTGCACTCAGTTCCATCCCACCCTCACATCAGATGCAATCGACACCAACCTGTGCCTGCTGGAGAGCCTGGCTGAGGTAGCAGGATGGAGAATAGCTCACTGCACTGGCACTCTTGGGAGACAGAGAAGAGAACTCAGACTTCGGCAAGTTTGAACCCCGCCCCTCATCTGAAGCCACCCCTGTATCACCTCTGTCTCCCGAGGGCCCAAAGAAGGGATGGATGTAGCATGTCCTTCTCCACTCTCTCCCACTCCCCCACTCCTGTCTGCCTCAGACGCAGCTGCGGCAGCCAAGCTCTCCCTGCACAATTACAAAAATGCTCAATGTGGAGAGAGTGATGTCTTCCATTGAAGCAGCATTTGAGACAGCACAAGTCACTGAGAAAGCAACCCTGTGTTCTTGTTGTTGGCATCATGCTGATGGCTAGGGGACACTCAGAAACCCTGTGTTTCTTCAGTCAGAGAACAGCAGGATAAACTCAGGAATAGCTTTGCCGAGAGCAACTGCAAACTCCCTTAGCACACTTCTGGAAGAATGTAGCTGGGAGAGTGTCAGCAGAAGCTATGAAATTCATTTGCATCAGACTCACAACTTTCTAGCAGTAGGCTGACCAGTCTGAAATTCACTTCTTAAATCCATGAGAATCCAGTCTAAACTTAGTCTTTCTTCAGCTGTAGCTCCTCTGCCTCCTTTTTTAGTGTGCATCCAAACAAATCCAACATCCCCATCCATCAGTCAGAAAGGAGAGGAGAAACACAGGTATGGGAACACTCAAGCACCAAAAGGGAACAAGTGGCATAGCAGGTCAATGAAATCCCAAATTATTGCCTAATTTAAGCCCTGCTTTCTTGCCTGGAAGGGCCGAGCAGCTTTTTCACAATGTCTGTCGCTGGTAAGAGACTTCCAAAATCAAGTGCTCTCCCTTTTACAGTTCTCTCTCTGAACAGACATTTCTTTACATATCTGCCAGCACATGATTATGAGACCATTTTTAAAGATTTCACATCAGGCCTCTGTGGAAATCAATTAGATCATTTTAGGGAACGAAGACTTTCCGTGCCAGGTGATCCAGAAGCACAAGGGCAGCTATCTTGGACATATATCCCTTCTTGCAGATGATTGTTCAATCCAAAACCCTGCCGAGTTGCCAAGTTCCCCAACATAATTCTTGTGTGACTACGAAATTCCATACCACTGCACTGTGTGCATTTGGCTGTAGATACTTGATACCTACAGATATCACTTACTGCCCTGTTGAGTCACCTGTAAACGGAATTTGTCTGTAGAGCCAGAAACTCTGTTCCTTAGATCAAACATTAACTAGTCCTTGGCTGAGTCTGCTCTGTCACAAGGGTGTATTATGAAAGGAGTGCCTGGACAATGCTGAGCATTTTCTAGGCAGGGAACTGAGCTTATTCTACAGAGTCGCTTCCTCACAAACACAGAGGAAACTGCATTAGCCAGGACAGAGAAACACTTCCACCAGGAATGGAGAAACATTTCCACCAGAGTTGCAAAAACTGATGGATACCACATGACTCAATTCAACTGTCCTGGTGTGCTGTTCCTTACTGCCTAACGTGCGCTGATCTGCATTGATCCAAAATTACACTCCAGCACCTCAGTGTTGGCAAACAAATTCAGTCTGTCCAGGAGGGCCACTGGGTTTTGACAGAGGCGATTGATCCACTGTGATCCTGATTCAACACCGATTTAAACATATTGCCTGGCTGAAGACCTGCTCACGAGCACAGTCATGAAGTTACACATGAGAGATTGACTTCTGACATAATGAGATCTGCCAAGTTCATGCTAAACCAAAGGCTGCTTCCATACCTAATTGCAGGTGCCTCACCAAAGCCATGCACTGAGAGGCAGTTCACAGAAGGAAGAATACAGCAGTGTGAAACACCTTTTCTCACTCCTTTGAAGTTGAGGTTTCAAAACTTCTCCAATTCTGACCTTCATCTGAACAGAAGGCCACCTCCAAGGCAGGTCAGAGCTCTTAGCCCAAGAGAAGTCCCCATATTTTGAGCTCCAGCTCTCAAGAAATAAAAAAATCCCTTAACCTATACATGCTATTCTGGAAGTGGAGACTTCTTTTACTTGAAGTGCTTGGTCCTGGTGCTGAGAAAATTCCTCTGCTGGTAAGGCACATTTCCACAATATTGCACCAGCACTTTCATAAGAAGCTTTGAATTTAGTGAAGCGGTATTTTCTGAGGAGAACAGTATTCACTAGAAAATTCCCACCCACCTCAAAACCTAACTGCCGCAGCAATAATTCTGCACAGCTACTGAGACTGCTTGGTGGAACTGAGGAGAGGCAGAAGTAAATGAATACTTTTTTCTTTGCACCAAAGCTGGTTTTGCCTCTTTTATCCTGACTCCAAGGCCAGAATTCCTTTTTGGTCTTAGGCCACACACATTTGCATCATGAACATGCGATGAAAACCCCAAATAAATGTATGCATGTGTCATTGTCTCTGCTCTGTGTTACTAAGTCTGCTTTCCTCCTTCCCATTCCCTTATGCTAATGTGCACACTGAGGACAAGTTGACAAACACGACAACACTAGTCCAAGAATAACATCCCAAACTCTCAGTCACTCTCACTTCTCAGGGACATATGTCACCTTAGGTGCATCAGAAGCATGGCTCTCCTCTCCAGACAGCACCAGAACAAACTCATCCTACATTTTCTCCTTGCATGCAAACAAATGGCAGAGGGATAGTATATAAAACTCACCTTCCTGCTCTAGAATCACAGAATGGGTTGGGGAAAGTTTAAAGGTCATCCAGTCCAACCTCTTGCAATAAGCAGGTACATCTCCAACAGGATCAAGTTGCTCAGAGCCATATCTAACCTAGCCTAGAATGTTTCCAGGCTCTTTGGGCAACCTGTTCCAGTGTTTCACTAACTTCACCATAAAAAAATTCTTCCTTATACTTAATCTAAGAGTAAACTCTTGCCATTTCCAAGCAATACCCCTCATCTTATTTTTACAGACATAATTAAAAACTCTGCCCCCATATTTCTTGTAAGCCCTCTTTAACTATTGAAGGGCTGCACTAAGATGTCCCTGGAGCTTTTTCTTCTCCAGGCTGAACAATCCCAACTCTGTCAGTCTTTCCTCTCAGGAGAGGTGTTCCATCCCTCTGATCAGTTCTGTGGCCCTCCTCTGAACATGAGGAACATAGTTGCTTAATGACAGCTTAATTTCACCACTTTTCCATGACTGCCCACCAGTTACTCCAGGAAAGACTAGTTTTTAACGAGAGGGAGAGGCTTTACACTGCATACATCTATTACAGCTGCACAGCCTAAGGTGTGTTGGTGCAAGCATACACCCTCTTATTTGGCAGCAGATGAGCCAGGAAACTTTAGTCTGTCGCACAGGCTGTAGACTCCAGATGGAGTCCTGAAAAGTTGTAACAACACACAAACTTAGTTTTCTGAACATTTAATATAAATGATAGAGAAGAAAGTTCTTTCCTTTTCTCCACACTACTGACTACTCCCTTTTCCTCAAAGCTTTAATTTTAAAATGAGCAGTTAAAATTTAAAAAGTAGCTAACAGAGTAGTCTGCTACTATATAAAGTGTCAAAGTGAAATTGAAACCTGACCTGTATAAAACTACGTAGACTTATGCTATGTATTTCAAACAGCACCAGTGTTCCACGAAGAGCAGATAGTTCTGAGCAGCATTTCAACCCCAGGTAGCCACTAAGGGCTTGTGCTGAGAGCATGCCAGGACTCAGCAAAGCTCAGCTTTACAATGATTACAAAAAGCACAGAACATCAGCCCCGTCTGCAAGTCCTGCTTGCATCAAATTTTGTCACTTTGCAACAGTCTCAGCCCCTTGGTTTGGTCTTGGAGCACTTGAAGAGACAAGGGGTGATTGGAGTAGCTGGCTTCCCACCACAGGCACTGGGCTGGCAGCTAACAGGGCTGGTGGATCCCAGAAATTTTCGTGCCCTGTGGAAGGAAGAAGCCTTGGGGGCCTCAGGCTCCACTGGTCTCTGCTCCTGGCAGGGCTTACAAGGTGCATGAGCCCCATCAGGCACACTGCTGAAGGCATAGCACCTCAAACATTCCCAGCACTGGAAATCTCAGAAAACAAAACTCAGCTTCTCTCAGGTACAGCTGGAAAGGGAGCGGCACATTAGCTTGTATTGCATTTCTGGGCCCTGTTCTTTTTGAACTAAAATATTAAATACACTATTACAAGCACAGTAGGAAAATTTTACTTTTATGGAGAGAAAAGGTATCACCTCTGGAAAGTTTTGTCTGTTTGCTGAGAAATTTTCACTCGTTGCCTTTGACTAGAAGGAGATCCATGCTGAGAAATATGAGGCAGAAAACTTTTGTTCAGAGCAAATTGTAAGAGAAAGGAAGATAAATCAGTGAAGCTTTTAATATGAAGTTTTCCCTCTGGCAACATTTCATTGTATGATACAGGCACGCAAAGATGCCAAAGGCAAGAAAAAAAAGACTTTGGCTTGAAAGAAAGAACCTAAACTTTGGTTAGGACTCACCTGATATTGGACTTGCTCAACAGAGAAAAAAAATCCTTAAATAAAACACACTCTCAAGAGGAAACCCCATTGCTGAGGTGAAGCATTATCCAGGTCTACATTTGAAAAATGTTTTGCAAACACAAGTACTTGGCTGGGAGGATAGGAAAAACAACATACCTATAACTATCTTGGCAAAAGTCACGGTGTGGATGCATCTGTATGAGTGCAAGCAAGAGGCCTCTCTGGACCACCAAGCCCCATGACTAGCTAAGCCCCTGCAGGGAACCCAAAGAGTAATGAAACAATTTAAGGGCAAGGATGCTGTGTGAGCACAAACCAGCCATTTGGAGGTGGGGTTGGGGTGGGGGGGGTTGTGACTTGCTGTATCAGCAATCTTGTTTCAGACAACCCAAGAAGTTACAGACATTAATGTAACATTATCAGCTTACCAGTGTGCCTTGTATCTCTTTACTCTTCCCAATTACAGTACAGATAAAATATTCTTGATATGGAACAGAGATTTTTTCATTCTTTAATATGTCAAAGACATCTGAACAAGGTGAAGAGTGCTCCAGGTATATGAAGCCACTGCCCCTCTAAGTAAATAATTTTCTTTGCAGACATTTTTGAGCTGTTTATCTCCATGGTCAAAACCTTCAGTCAGGCAGATAAAGAAACATGCTTGTTGGCCAGATAAGCAATGTGCCAAAACAGAATTCCCTCTGCCAGAACTGATATTGCTTCATTTAGATGTAGTTTCTCATCCCACAGGCTTTGGCTGTTTGAAGGGAAAGTAGTTCTCAGAACATATGGAGTTGGTAATAAAGCTCTTTCTAGGAGATACAAGGATTACACAGGGAATGAAATGGCGAAACAGTGTCTGCAGTACACGTTGTAAAACTTGAAACACTCCAAGTAAAATTCCCTTCCCACTGAGAAAGAACAACATGATGGGACAAAGTGGAAGTGACAGCGTGGCTTTCCAAAACATATCATGGCTGCTTCCCCTCAGAACACTGGCTACCCAAAACCTGCTTGAGACACACATTCCAACCTCACACTCACAAAAAAAAATCTTGTGACTTGTCATTTTGAGTCAGTGTCAGGAGCACTGCCAAAAAAAAAGGATGAAAGAGCTGTCTTAAAAGAGCAAGAGAAAGTCTATGCACCAGACGGGGAAACAGTGCCTGTGTATATCAGAGCTCCTAAGCTCAGCTACAAGTCGTATTTGGTTTCTGCTAGATCTACCCCAGGCATCCTACTTCCAGTGAAGCAGGAAGACTTGTATCCTGCAAGTCCAGTGTTGTTCCATGTTCCCAGGCTGTGTACCTGTTCTTAGACCAAACTCTCTACGAGGCAAGGCAAAGACACTTAGATATCTGCAGAGAAGCTGCCTTCTGCCAAGAGGACTGCTTGGAGTCAGACTTCAAAATCCACAACCAATGGCAACACTGCTCCAACAGGATGGGGCAGGCAAAGGGAAGGGTGGTAAAAAAAAGCCCATTGTTCAGGAAAAACATTCTAGTCCAGATCAAAGTTCCATTTAACCCAGTAACTTGTTCCTAGCAGTGTGGACAGGCATGCAGAGAAGAGTAAAAGCAGGCCAAGCATGTTTGCTTTCTCCCATGTATTTTTGCAACTTCCAATGATTTTCATCTCAGGAGAGGCCCTGATCCTGATATGGTTTGTTTATTGAATGATCTCCAGTGTGTCTCTCTTTGAAGCGTTTATCCTATTTTTTCATTTGCTTTGTTCATTGCTATTGAGCATTAGCCTAACATTTTAAGTGAAAGACCATGATGATGTCTTTCCTAAAAAAAAAATCTGGAAGTTACGTTCTCAAGGTCCTGATCTGAAGTACTTTGTGTTTTATAATATATTGCTATATACAATTTTCACTATCTTTGTAGACCTTTGTGGGAAGATGCGTTTATTTTATGCAATTTTAGTTTAAATGTAAGCTAGTAACCCTAGACATTGTCTCTCCCTACTATTCCTTTTCCAATTGCTCTTGCTTTTGTCAACTATCTGCAGGGTACAACCCAAGTCCAGTCAAACCAGATCTGTAATTCAGATCTCATTATGTGACTCATATATGTTCCATGCCTAAGGACAGTTGCCTGGATTCTCACTCTGGCCCTGGACATAAAATTTACCATTATGATAGCATCCAAAAGTATGAAGCAAACCCGAGCCTCATTATTTGAAGCAAGGTCTCTTGGATTGCACTGAATTGGCTTTTAAATTTAATACATTGTGGTTGAAATCTTGGCTGCTTCTTTAATCTGTGGGATTACTTTTATTACCTTCATTGAGGCCAGGATTTTGTCTGAAGAATAGCTCTACCATTTAGCATTATTTCATAATTATCTTGTTAGGTGTTTTCCTGTTTACTAAACAACATAAATTTTCCCCTGTTCAGCTCTACTCAGTGGCAGAGCACATGATACTTGCAGCCTTCAGAGCAAGAAAGACTGAGATGGCCAAAGTGATCTTTTACCCAACTCTGTTATGCTACAGAGCCAATTTCTTCTTGTCTCCAGCTCATAGAAGATTATTGCAGACATTTGCTTTAGGGTTGAATTTAGCTTGTAGCATTTTTCCAGTTGGTGCTCTGTCCAGAAAAAGACCTTTCTGGCAACTGCAGTTTGAAATTCTATTCCAGCCCTGGATCTTAAACTGAATCAGAGAATTTTACTGGAGATGAAGGTACTCTCCTTTCTTTCCTTACTGATCAGCCCTTGCCATCTGCATCAGCCACTAATTTCTGCATAAAGCACAGCTTTAAAAGACCTAGTGCAAATAACAAATGCACATTTTCACTAGAGGGCCATTAAATAACCAGGAAGACAGGAGGAAAAAAATTTAAGTCTAGGTTTACCCAACTGGGTATACTGCTAAATTGTATGTTCCCAAAAACCACTGAACAAAATCAATGTAAATGAAAGATTTAGCATAGTCAAGCAGAAAGAATTCGTTCCCAAAAGTTTCAAGACTTGCTTATGTGGTGTCAGCTTTATCAGACACACCTCCCTTCCCTCCAGACGACAGATTTGTTACTAGGAAAAACATAGAGACCAAACTGTTCATCTTCCAAAATTTGGGCTGACTTTGTGTGATTAAGATGGGGCAATTTGGATTGCAACTTTTTTTCAGCCAGAAGGCTGCAAAATAAGCCTGTCTGAAGTCTTGTCCCAAATGCTTTGACTTCAAGAGAAGAAACTGGCAGCAAGAGAAGAAATAAACACATTGCTGCATTGTTCCAGCAGGCACCAAGGCAGGACTATGCCAGGCAGTGAGTAGGTGTGATTAGCTCATTCGTCATTAGTTTAACACCAAGCAGAAAGCAGAAGTCTAAGTACACGGAAATAAAACCCTCCAATTCTGATTAGCCTCTTGTTTATACCACATTGGGGGAAGCGGAGGCTGCACTTGCTCACTTAACCCTTTTGCAGGCACGAATGTTGTAACTCCCATGTCCCTTGGAGAAAGGAAGGAACACCTCCCTCCAGAGTGTTAGCAAGAGACAGAAGTGATCCTGCAAACTACCACCACCACCATGAAGACATCAAGTGTTCTTCTTCTCATCTTAGTCCTGCTTTACATCAATGACAGCACAGAATGGCCTACGCACACAGTCTGCAAAGAGGACAACTTGGAAATATATTACAAAAGCTGTGGTGAGATTTTTTTACATTTCCATTTTCCTTTTAGCTGCTCAACAGCGTTGTTCTTATGCAGTGAGTGACACTTATAAGCCAGGCAATGAATGGAAGGGTTACACTCCCAAACCTGCACTGGCTTTCACATCTAAAATATTTTTCATCTTTCAAGTATAGCTGGTTTTGGTTCACACACACACAAATCTAACTGTATTCAGAAGATAATAAAGAGGAAATAATGTAACTTAATTCAGAATAATAAACCGCTGTGAAAAACCCAGTTTAGCATGAAAGAGACGACTAAGATTTTTATCTTGAAGTTAGGTTAAAAAAAAAATAGGAAGACCCTAGGTCTTTAACTTTTTTACTCCTGGGATGAAACAGGCTCTTCAATGCACTGATCTGCTGCTTTCCTAATGTGCAATGAGGCTGTGGTGCTGTGCTTTCTTTCCTCACACTTGGAGTGACAAGGGACGCAGTGTGACAGTGGGAAGGATTCATGTTCCCTGCCATTGCCTCTGTGCTTAGCGAGAGTTCAGCAGCAGCGCTTACCAGAGGCATTTCCCAGGGATCACAGGGTTTTGTTTGTTCTTTGAATCTGTAGAGAAGAAAAGGAGCTAGCGACACTGGAATTGACTGAAAATGAATTCACTGAATGGTGCCTGCTTTCCACCTCTTGCTTTGCTGGCCGTGTGCCTCTCCTATTGTGCGGATCTGCTTTACAACTTCGACAAAGGGAATTAGATTCACAGACGCCTCATTCATTTTCCGCACGTGATTTGAAAAGCGATTCATGGCAAATGAGCACCCTAGAGTTTGTTTTTCCAATTCATCCAGTTACAAAGGGTTTTCCCGGGGGCTTTTCCTCGGCTGTAGCTTTCATGCGTTTTTGCACACCCATTAAAATAAAGCCAGTGAGGGACAAGAGAAGTAAATAAATATTTGTAATGCTATTCTTTACTGGCCTGCTCCCAGGGGACTAAAGTCAGGCTTCACATCCTAAAAATGGGTATAAGACATTAAGAAAATATTTAATTAGATATTGATTACAAACTTCGGTATTATCTTCATTTTAGTAATAATTTATTGCATAAGTGAATCCTGTTCCCTCAACAGGTCTCAGTCACCATGAGATGCCTTGACACAGAGACACAGGCTACAGTTTGCGTCAATTCAAAGCATGATGAATTTGTCTGCTGGCATGTGCCAGTTAAATGTTGCTTCTTACTGTGCACTTCACTGGCCTAGCTAACAATATGCATTTGTTTAGAGTCATTTGTTTCTGTCACTTCTTTTGGTTTGCCATGAACAGGAAGATAAGAGGTATATTCATTCAGAGGGAATTCACAGCTTGAGAAGCACGAGCCAGAGATCATAGAGGTCAGGTCCCACCACTTAGAGTGGTCTTCTGTTCTCCTGGGCACAGCTATGCAAGATGGAAAGATTACACAGATATAGAAACAATGCAAGAATTAAATAAGATTCCTTATTTGAAGTCAGGTTCCTTGCTCCCTTAGTGCTCTGTCAGACTAAAGTTGAAGCAACTCACAATTGCCATCACAATGTCCTGCCTTGCCTTTTTCCAGAGGCTACCACACATGCAGCATCAGCCCAGGATGCACCATCTGCATTGCTGCTAATGCAGTTCATAATCTGGCAGTTTGCATAAAGGAGAAGAATATAAGGTTTTTGGGGTTGAGCCCAAAAATCTATAGGTGAGGAGGATAAATCTAAGTACTCTAGTCTACATCTGCTTCAGAGAAGACACTGTCCTTACTGAGCTCACGGGCAAGCTCTCAATGGTGCCCAAAGTGCTGATCGCCCTTTCAAGAGAGGGGGACCTTTGTCCCTACTTCATTTCACTGTAAACCATAACTAGATGGGCAGACCATAACTCCTTTTTTCGTCTGTGTCCTGCCAACTGTTCTCACCCAGGAGGACACAGATTTGTTAGTGTTTGACAAGACTCTTTCCTAACAAGCCTTGTCATGACAAATTTATAACGTCAGCAAACGCAGAGTTGATATTAGGAAACTGCCCATCCTCTTTAGCTGTTTCAGAGGAATACTGCCCCATACGTCCCTCCAGTCTGAGAAATCCCTTTGGTGTTTGCTGCTGCACTGAAGATATCAGAGGATGACCCATTTTGGGGATAACAGGAGCCACAGTGAGGTAACTAGTACAACATCTTGGGTAAAGTATTGCCTGTTGGTTTCAAGAGGGTGAAGATTTCACCTCTGATGTTGTTACTATAGATGCTATCAGTGAATTAGGATTGAATCAAGTAAAACATAAGGAGATTGAGAGAATTTTAACCAAGTACTTCACAACTTGTTTCTGGAGCTGAATGTCCTTTATCAACAAATTATTAGAATTCAGTCTGAGCATTTAAAAAGGAGCCAAGTATCCATTTTTGCTTTGCTGTTTATCAGAGCCTCTCCTATAATGAAGTAAAAATCTGACTAAAGTCAAAAATATGGGCTAATATAACTGTGATTAATGCAACAGAGAAGTTTAGGTGGATAACTGAAGACAGACAGAGAAAGTGTAGCCATCTCCTGTACCCAGGAGTAAGTCACAATTGCCTGTCAAAAGCAATTGTTCTAGCTGCATCCTGCTCCTATAGCACATAAGACAGGCATGCATCAGGCCCTCAGCTTCAGCCCATACCCTGGATCCTACAGAAAACACCCCCATTCCTACTCAGCCACATCAGACTAAATGTTCTGTAACCACGACTCCAAGTCATGCATCAAAAGAAAGGACTAGACAAGATCCTAGTGATCAGTATAATGCAACTATAGAAAAGTAATCTAAAAGAAATCAGACAAAAATTCTCAGCAGCAAGTCCATAGTAAGAAAATCAAGCTGAGAGACAGGTGGTCTAAAAGTAAAGTAAATAGACAGTGTGCTGCCTTCTCTATGTAACCACAGGAGACATAACACTGAGACAGTCTATAAATACCAAGACATTTCCTATTAGGGCCACTCTTCCTCCCAGGAACAAGTGACAAAAATGAAGGAAGATCTCAAATGACCACAAATCACTTTAGAAACCTGGGCAGAGATCCTGAGATAAAAGCAGCACAGGTTAACTTCTCTGACTGAGAAAAGAGAACCGTAATTGGCAAGTCTATGCACAGACATGAAAAGAACCTGCTACACAAATGGCCAATTTCTATCCCTTTTAATTTCACTGTAATAATGCTTTTGATCTTTCAGCTACATTTTAAAAGGCAATTGTCTGGGAAGGGAAGGGCAGGTAGGGAATGGTAACAAAGTGCCCTGGGCAGATTCCAGTGTTATTTGAGTAATAGGCATCCCCTTGGAAGTGCAAAGTGCAATGCAGTCAGCGGCTACAGAACATAAGTCCTAAACACGTCTACCAGCACCTGCTTCTAGATCATTCATGTAAAGCCTAATTGTCTTAATTAGCCATGAAAACATTTTTACTATGTAGTGTTCAAATGGGACCCCCTTCATGGGGGAAAGCAGGTGATTGCTCCTGCAGACACATGAAAAATATTTTCCAATTATTTTTACAGCTCTTTCTTGAAATGTTAGGTGGGCCTGCATCAACACTTTAGTGCATCAGAATGTCTGCTTTTGTTTCAGCCAGTAAATGCAGACCAGTATGCTTGGTGATTATTTAAGTTCTACGTTCAGATTAGGACCTGGGAGATTTCAGAGCTGCCCACTCCCTGAAACTGTAGGTTTCTTTACAGTGCAGAAAAGAAGACTGATAAGGAAGAAGGTTCTAATAAAGGGTGTGGACACCATACTTTGGACACCAAGGACTTTGTTTTCTGTGCACTGGAGTAAATAACGGGAAATTTCAGGGAGATCTTCAGAAGGGTCAAAGTAGTAGTATTCAAAGATGACATCTTCAGAAATACTCCCAAGGCTTTATAAAACACTGTTCAGAACAGATGAGATTTTTAAATGTTACAGACAAACACATTTTCCCAATTAATAGCTGATCTCGTTTGCTTTTTCTTCTCTTTTCCCTCTGGAGCAAGGTTAATAGCCATTAAAATTTCAGGAAAAGGAGCAAACAATCAGTATTCATTTCAACCTCCAGAACCTAAATGTGAAATTGGCTGCACCCTTTATAAATTTTATATCTGTATGTCTACAGATTTTTAAATAATAAAACATATATAGGGATATGAGTAACCATTTGTTTTAATTCATCACTTCTGCTATACAAAGAGCCAGGGCAATCTGGTCATCTAGAGAATTATTTTTACATGGCAATGCCTCTTCCAAAACAGAGGAAAGTCAGGCTGAACTTATGTCCAATAAGCTCCATGTTTGCTTGCACAGTTCTATGTCACACTTGAAGCACTGTCTTTTCTATAAACCTTTTACCTGGTCTCCAGTGGTACAGTAGGAGAGAGCAGCACAGCCCACTTCAGTACACACTTGGAATAGATTGCATTTATAGACAGAGAAATCTCATTTGTATGGCTTTTCTTTAAATGTGTGAGCTCACATTTGGATCTCTGTTACAATGGCCCCTTGAACTCAGCAGGGTGTAGAACCTGCTCTGGTCAGACAGTGCAGTATAGACATGCTCCTGTTTAACTCTGTATTGAGGGAACTTTTCAGTGCTTAAAATAAAACAAGTGGAGACAGACTAATTAGCTCACAATTTCCTGATGAATTGTCAGTCCTTTGTGAATAGTTTCAGGCTTACTAGGGTCCCCCTCACACACTCAGATACTTTCTCCTACATACTGAGAGATCAAAGATACTATTTTTCTTAAATTCTACTTGTTCCTTTTTAAAAAATATACCTGTAACATGCAGCCCTGCTCAATCTGCAATACCAACTTGTAAACAGTACTGTCAAATTGACATCACTGCAGCACTAATTTTACAGCGTATCACTTTCTGTTCTCTGTGTTAACCACTGTAACTAGTCCTTTTCCCTCCCTGACCACAGACTTACATTCTTTACTTAAAGGATATAAGTAATCTGATAGCTTCAGCTGGGAAAGAAAGGTCTGCAAAATAATTCTCACTCATGCCGCTTCAGGGCAAAAATTCTTCTAGACACTTGGTAAAAAGAGGTTCTTTTTCCATTATTCTTTGGGTTTTTGGCAGACAGATTGAGCCAGATGCTTCTCTTGGACTTATTTATTTATTTCCCTCAAATAGTATCCAGCAATTGCTTCTGCTTCTAAATTATTTAAAGCCACACGACACCAACTCCCCTCTGATCTTTTGTTGCATAGATTGCTAATGGGCAAACAATCAAAGAACTTAAGAATTCCACTTGAAAACAATTTTTTTGTTTGTTTACTCTGTCCAAGCCATCTTACTGTCATAGCTTTGCTGTTGTACTCATCTGGTATAACTTACTTATTCCAAGGGGAAGACCAGATGTGTACATGTATATTTCTGGCACCAGATCCTAACAAACTGAAACTATAATCAGAATCAAGGTAGCATAGTTACAAGTGCACATGCAAATCTTCTTTTAAAATTTTACTCCCTCCATGAATTAAAACTATCTCATTTATTTCATTCTCCAGATCTCATTAGAGGATTCAAATTTTCTTTTGCTATGTGAACTCCTGAGGTTGTTCTGAACATCATTTTACCCTTCTTTTGTGGGGGGAAGAGTACTTAGTAAGTTTTAAAATGTCAGTGGCAAAGAGGAGCAGGAGACAGTTTCATACCCCAAGGTACTCTGGCAAAAACATTATATTCAGTACTTAGAATTTAAATCTTTCAGTAAAATCAATATTAATGCTTTCAGTGAGACTAGTAGTCGAGAGAATTAACCTCAGCTGAACTTCTCCCACCAGGCTTTAAATTTTCCCATCTAATTTAGCTCTCAGTGGTTTCCTCACAGTGCCAAATTCTTCACCAAATCAATTAAGGTCCTGCACCATGGACTGCAAAAGACAGTTGTTTATGTGTGACAGCCTCTCCTGCTTATCTCCAGCTGATAAATCTAAAATGGTTGGCATGTTTTTCACCTACTGACTTCTGCCATGTCTTTGGTCGCTGTAGCCACTGAGTCACTAAGGTAAATGTAAGGATGAGTAGGAACAGTACAGAAGGCAAGCCATTTAAAAATATGTTCTCCCCTTTGAAAACATATAGGAGAGACATACCTAAGAAATGGGATATTACATTAGTCAAGAAATAATTGTGGGCAAGGCAATGTTGTCATTTGCTGTTGGATACTGAATCTGAGTCTATGGAGGGAGCACTCTAATACACTAAACAGGTGAGTCACAGCCATTTTAACAAATTGATAAAAATTTGAGATTAGCTCCTGTATTACATAAAGCAGAAATTATCAAAAGGCACATTAACTGCATAAAGTCAGGGGCAAGAACAAACCACAGTTGATAATAAGTGCTCCTATGCAAAGCTTTCTCTGTAAGCCTCTAGGCAATAAGTGTAGCATTGCTACACTTTCTTGACATTGCCACATTGTCTCATCTAGAGCTGTCATCAAGGTCTCAGAATATCTCTGGACCCTACTATGCTTACAAGTTTAGCAAAGGAAATGGAGGCAGGAGATCAAGTGCTCACAGCAATTTAATATCCATTGGGAAAAATATCCAAAGTATTCTAAGAAAAATGAACACCTCAAAAATGAAAAAACTTCTTCAGCATTATTGTGTGTTGGTGTCACTGCACCAACTTTAAGGAAGCAACCTAAAACTAGGGAGAAACAGGGGCCATCAGGGACAAGATGTCCAAATGCCCTTTACAGAGTCACCACGTACCAAATCAAAACCCTTTGATCTGTTCCAGATGCTGCTTTTAGACTCAGGAGAACTTCCACTTGCCAAAAGCTAGCATTTTGAAAACTACCACAAATTAATTCAATGCTTCAGTTTCCTCTTCACCTGAAGACGGATGGCTCCTGTCAAATGATCCAGTGGTGATCAGGCAGGTGGCAACCCAGCTAGTTTCCTCAGCAGAGGGAGCGTGCCATTCCAACTGTAGCTTACTGCCATGCTCCTGTGGTGGATTTAAACCCATCCCAGGAAAATGGGAACATTTAGCCCATTTATATGCTGCTGATTACTGTTCTGTATAATCAGCGGTATAGCTGCTATCCCAGAGCATGGCATGTGTCTGACAGCAGGGCAGTTTACAGCAATGTTTGGTTCTATTTCTGACACAAGTCTGAAAGTCTGTTGTGAATCCCCAGTCATTCTGGCAAGCACTGATGTCCAGAGATCTCAGTCTCAAGTAGGGCAGTATGAAAAAATGATTAAAAAAAAAACACATTGAAGAGGGAAGAGACAGATCTGATTAGAAACACAGGCTGTTACTGTAAGCATCTTATTCATGCAGTGCATGGTGTTTTCTTACCAACAGAAGAACAAAGACTTTCTCTCTCTAATACAGTCCCTGCTGGGCCCAAATTAATGCAGTATTTTCTTGTTACACTGCTGTAGTTGAAGCCTGCCCTGTCTGCCTTTCTCTCTCAAGCTAACTAGGACAAATCAGGATTATCAAGTACAGATCTTTATGTGCTATCTCTCAAAGCCTGCATCTTTCAGTTTTGTCCTCTTAAACAGGCTTGGATAAAGCTTTGTCATACCACACAAAGCACAGAAACCCCCCTTTCCAAATACCACCTCTGGCAAAAGCAAGGAAAGGCTCCAAGCACCTTCAGACACTGAGCCTCCCCTCAAGCCTCGGCCAACAGCTCTAACAAGCCTGCTCTCAGGAAAGGTGGTTCAGGCAGGAAAAGGCAGGGAGATTCGGGGAATGTCTTTGACAAGGCTGCTTTATGCATGCTAATGACACTCCCATCCCCAAATGCAGCCCTGCAGCTGCAGAGAGCCCCTCACACCTTCTGTCTTTACAGGGGCTTCCCTCCACCTCATCACATCAGTCTGGTGCCAGCAAATCTCTTCCTCCCTTCTCCACCTGACATTTGGAGAAGCCTTCTGAGTTACTGTTTCTGAATATTTGCACATTTATACTCAGCAATTACTTTTATTTGAAATGGCAAGAGACAAAATCTTTGTCTTTTATTTAAACTGATTTTGTAAGACACTGAAATCACCTTGCTCCAAAACTAAGGCCATAAGCACCAGCCAGTAATGCCTGTGCCTTAATCTAACCAAGAAATATATAACTGCTCTATGCATTACTAGTGTTCAGTATTCTTGAGAGAGGACTGGAAATTATTTAACTTGCATAAACACTTTTTTTTTAAAGTCACATTTTAAGTTTCTTTTGCTAGCGTCCTGGGCTTTTTTAGCTTATAGATTATATTGAAACCAAATCTTCAGGCTTCCCTCTACAACCATGTAAGTTTTATCAGAAAGGAAGCAGAGTTATTCACTCCATTGGACATCTCCAAAAGCTTTGGAGGTTTGGGTTTAAGCAAACTCAGAGACCACAAGTTGATAGCACTGTTTGCAAAGGGGAACTCCCACAGTCTGTAACCCTGGCACATTAAGGATACACGAACTCTAACCTTCCCTATTCCTTCTCCTCTATGTTGCCTAAGCAAGCCAGAAAAGTTCGGGTGATAAAACATACAGTGACTTCTGCAAATGAGGCCAGAGTGACTGTCTGAACTAGGCAAAAGCCTGGAGCTGGTCATGGCTAAGGCAAATGTCTTGGGATGAAGTATTCTCATGATAAAGTAGACACAGCCAGTGTGAGTCTCGCAATTTATTCTGCTCTCCTCTGAACGGAGGGTCATTCTGCCCCTCCCAGACACGTCTGGATGTGGCAGTGGCATGCAGTGAAGGCAGGCCCAAAGGGAAGTTCATTAAACTGAAACTGCTCAGGGAAATGTAGATGCATAACCAGAGAGCTGCTAATTCACCTGATGCTTCTTCCTCTGTACCCTGTAAGTAGATTCCAGTGTCAAATATAACCTTGAGCATTCAGGTTAATTTATTTAAATAGACATTAAAGGGAAATTGTTGAACGAATACATAAAGTCTGAAGTCCCAAACAGTTCCTCATTCTTTTCCTCTCCTTTCGTCACCTTGAATGTTGTAAAGACTAATGATTTAATTTTATTAAGAGCTTTGAAGGTGAGGAGTATTGGGTAATTGCTAAATGTTTCTTCCTTGTGCTAATTTCCATCTCCTCTAGCACCAGCTTGTCCTTATATGACCCTGGCCAACTGCAGTTATGCCATTTCATTCAATTCTGTGGCTTATCTGCTCCTAAAAGTATTATTTTGAAACACCCAAAGCTTACCAGTTTGGAGGGTCCTTTTACCACTCCAAGGCTTACAGATGTGGACTTTTGCAAGCAAAGCTCATCTGCTTGCTGCTGCTATTCACTCATACCGCTGATTTTCATGCTCATATGGAAACAATGTGATTTTAGAGCAGATTCAGATGAGAGTGAAGCCAGAAGAGGATAGTTAAAAAGATGGGGGGAGGGAGAAAGAAGAATAAAAGACAGAGGCTGTTGTACACCAGCACAGCAAAATTCCTAGAACAGGTGCTTCCCATCTGTCCATGCAGTGTCTGTAACGCCCAGTTAGTCATCTAGCAGCTCAGGCTCTGAGGGATATAGCCACAGTGGGTTAGCACATTATCATTCCCAGCTGTCCACTTCATCCTGTGCTCTGGAGATCCTCTCCCAGGAGGCTGTAAGAACAGCCCCAGCTCGCAGCCCTGTGCCTTTGTGCACACCCACGTTCAGCAGGGGCAGGAGCCACTGGCCCCACAGCTGCAGTAACCAGGGCACAAAAGGGAGTTCCCGTCTGTTGTCCTCGTCACTGAGGTTACATTGCTGTAAATATGTCTGAGCTAATTTACCTATGAACCTTCTGCCAAGAACAAAAGCAGGGGGAAAAAACTCTAGAAAGAAAAGTTCAGGAACTCATCTGAGCTTCTAGGCTGTACTACAGACACCTGCTCAGTCTTCTAAGAAAAACCCAGCCAAACCCATCACTGTGAGCACCTTGAAATAGTAAGTCAGGCTGAAATCTTGCACCATGGTGCCAGTGCACATGGAAAAGCACATCCCAAGTCAATATAGCAACAAATCTCCACCAGGGTACTTGGGTAAGAGTGAAATGGGCAGTGAGATGCATGGGCTCAGCTGACACTAAACCGTGTAAGGGGTGATGGGTGGCAAGAGGCCAGGTACATCCCAAATTCACCTCTTACAAAGCAGCATCGTTCTACAGAAGCCAGTCTTCAGTGGTAGATACAGTTGGGAGCTCAGCATCAGCCACAGCATCAGGTTCAAATAACATGAAAGATCTTGGAGTGAACTGATTGTTTACAAAAGCCAAAGACTTTCCCATTTCCCAGAGCAGTTGCCCGAAAGATTTAGAACTGTCTAGAGAGAAACTTGAGTCAAAATCCTGCTTCCAAACACCTTCATGCTAGCTGTAATTATGTTGCAGCCCAAGTCCTTCTCACTAGATACACAAAAAATGCCCTTTTCCCCCTCAGTAAGCAGATTTTTACTGATAAACCTCAATGTGTTTGCAAAATTTCCAACAACATTATGAGTGTTGGTGATATATCAAAGCTGAACTGGAAAAGCAAAATTCTGCAACCAGTTAAAGAGTTGCTAGCTTTAATTATGGAAGAGGGAGCAGATTGAAGGGAGTAGGTGGAGGGAAGTCTGGGAACATACAGTACTGTGCACCATGAAATGTTGCAGGGAAGTGGAAGGCTGAAGGGCAGCCCCACGTATTTTAGAGATCTAACAGTAAATGTTATTGCTCTGCACATGTGAAAGACATAACATGTATTTTTTTCAGTCTAACCAGCTCACTTCAAATTGAGGCAAACAAGGAAGAATAAGTATTAAACCTCCATAGGAGACACACAGTGACTCACGGTTGTACATCTGAGATGAAAAACAAAAATGGCAATTGCCTTGAGTTGCCTCTGCCACAGGAGGGACTCCTCACGATATAAGGAAAGAGAGGTATGGCACAATCCCTTAGTGCACAAAGCCCAGCTGAATTTACAGACTTCTTCACCTATCAAGTGGCTAAACCCCACTATTTTCACTAATTTCATTATAGTAGCAACCTTTCTCCCTACATGTTTGGGAATCCAGGCTCTCTGGCACCATGGCTTTAGCAACACAGCCGTCCTCTCAACCGATTTCAGCAGGAGGCCTCCATATATGCTACAGTATCTAAGATTGAAAAGTTGGATTGCAAAATCTGAGCAGGAATTTCCACAGGGATGGTCAGAAAATTAATTGAGGGTTCTTTTGGCAGTGGAAAATTTTACATTTCTCAGCAACAGAGTAACAACACAAAATCTAAGTGCTCCAATTCACAAATTTTGCTGGAATTTCTCATGTGAGTGCTTCCACACTCTCTTCCTCTCTGAGGACCAGATGACACCTCCCTGGATATGTCAGGATCCTATGCTGCATCATAAAAGACATCCATGACTACAATGCACTATGAAATGTGTTATCTGTCAAAGGAGCTCAACCCATAGAAATAAACAGACATCCAAACCAAAGTAACCCTGAGATCAGGGTCATTGTAAGAAGCCCAAGCTTTCCAGAAAAGCTTGGTTTCATGAACATACCCTTTCCACTCAGATACTGATGAGAAATTTTAAACTAAAAGTTCAATTTCTAGCCCTAATATAATGATTTAATTTGTTCATTAAAGTACAGCCTCATCTCCTTGAAAAATGAAGACCATCATATATGTTCCAGTGCCATGTCTGACTATAATTCCCTCTGGAAACTGCAGAACCAACAATTTTAGTAACTTGACAACCAGCACTATTTGTAGGCATCAATGCCCAAACTGCTCTGAATCTGAACAGCTGCTTCCTGAACCTTATCATCGCACCACACACAAAACAGAAGCAAGAGGGGCTCTAGCAGAAGTCCAGAGGAAAGCGGAAATCAAGCCCTGAGAGATGGTAGAAACCAGAGGGGAAGCAGGAGTAACAGTCCTGGAGAAAAGAGAAGTTTGAGATGCTTTCCAGCTGTAGCAGGAAACTGCTCTCCTAACCGATTCCAACAGCTTATGAAGCTGCAAAAACAAAGTTGGAACTGACAGGAATAAGAAAAAGAGGAAAGACAAACCTCTGACTCTGGTCTCACTTGATAAACAACTCCAGGCACAAACTTTTCGCCCCAAGCAAATCATGCAACTGCAGAGACTGCTTTAGTGGTGTGGGGGAAAAAACCCAGCACAGGGACACAGAGCTGTGGTAAATACCAGTGTCTTTTATCTCCCTCCTTTGAACCGCTATTTTAATTTACCAGAATTTAGGGCTCGGGCACTCCTTTTAGATCACACTGATAATCTGTGGGCTCACAAAGCCTGGCTTAGTTAAAGTCCTCCAGGTCCTCTCAACACTTTCATTCATTCTGTGATCCCCTCTAAGCAATCAGGTTTTGGTCATATAGGCTGCTGTTTGCCAGCTGCTACAGCTGTGGGGCACTGCTGCAAAAACAGGGCTAGACTATGGGGATGCTGGCTCAGCCTTACAGAGGACGCTCGTGACTCAGATTTCACCACAGCATCAAAGGAAAATTCTCCCAACCTGTTATTTTCAGCTCAGTGAGAAGATTAGCTCAAGCAACAATAACTTAGAAACAGAACTCTGTTCCCAAGTCTATATTTGTCCCTACCAGATCTGTGTAAACCAAGGAGCCTATGGCTGCTTCTGCACATGCCACAGCTGCTTCTCTTTTCCAGAGAATGATGTTGGGTGTACAGGCTGGCTGGAAAGCCATAATGAGGGACAAAACTATGCCTAAAGCAAGATTTGAGGCTCAAGGTATTTTTCCAAACTGGCCAAATCTTTCCCCTCCTGCCACAGCTTTGGAAAACACTTGTACATTCTATTGGTTGTGGCAGCCGAGCTGTCAGTGGTTGCTGCTGCCTGTCACCAGAGAGTGACACGTCAGCAAGCCTTCAGGCACAGCATCAAGTCTCATGGAGGCTAGCAACGAAGAAGGTGGAAGTGGTAGGAAAACAATAATGTTTTTACAAGAGTTTTGGAGTTTTTGCAGAGAAAGGGATACTGTAGGAACTGGAAAGAATCACATTCGTGACAATTATTAGTCAAAGGGCTCCCTTTGGCCCCACAGCTCTGCTAGAGTCTCCCAGAAAAGGAGAAACGTAGAATATTTTCTGGCTTAGAAATATCACAGGATCATGGACCCAGCAAAAAGTGCTGCAGCATCTCAGTTAACACAATTTTATTTTCAGTTTTGGACTTTCCATCCCACTCCAGAATTCAGTTTCCTAATCAGCTTCACCAAGCCATCTTGTGATACAAATTAATTAAAAAACATCTTCATGACCAATTGCTCATCAGTGCTGAGGAAGAAATGGCAATGTGCAGAGTCTAGGAAGAGCAGTTGTGCTGAGACTTCACCATTGAATCAGTATTGACTACCCACCACTGTGGGGAACTTGCTTTCTTTGAACTTGCCTCATTTTCCTACACAGTAGATTCTAACCTCACAGAGGTTATCATCTGGGTGTGCTTCAGACCAAAGGGGCAGGAAGGATAGAAGTAGCTATTGAACACAGGGTATGGGAGCTTTGAGCACTTTCTGGAGAACTTTTAAGGAATATGTAATTTTTTTTTATAATACTTCTGTATTTTATTGTTTTCTCCTATACAGTCAGTATCTCATTGAAGATACAACTTGTAACCCACTGCTTTGTGTCTTCAAACAGATCCCAAGCAAGATTTTGCTTTCAGCATTGACCGTTGTTCTGATATTGCAACCCACACCTTTAACGTCAAAGCCTCAGCGGTCCTAAGTAAGTGAATTGCTATTTTCTCCCACCATACACAGTTAATTCATTTGTGCGAGTGCTGGTATTAAGAAGTAAGCAAGGGTGACAATCTCCTGCAAAATATGAAGGGGCTTCATTTCTTAGAAATTTCAAAACCTGTGCAGGGTTACAAAAATGTCAGTTCTGTTATCAGCTAGGCCTCAGACTACATGTGTCACCCCAAACAGGTCATATCAGCTCTCAGCCCCCATTCTGCTCTTCATTTGTACACATGAAGAGCCAAGGGGGGGCTGCTCTAGAGCTTATCATCTTCAAAGCTAAGTCTCCTCGGGAGAGTCTTGTTGAATGAGACAGCTGCAGCACCCACACTCTTGTGTCAGCACGAGCAGTGCTCACCAAGGTGCCAAGGCTGTGACCCTTGCAGGTAGGGGACTGAACAGACTCCCACAGAGCAACGTGGGGACACCCCTCTGTCCCCCCTGGGCATACAGAGAAGCGTGCTGGGAAAGTGCTGGCCTGAGGTGACAGTCATGCCATCAGTGTGCCACCTGCTCTAGCTGAAATTATACCCTTCAGCACTTGACTGATCAGCAATAAAAGGTAAAAACTGGGTGCATAATTTAGTATTAGCCATAGCTTGTTTTGTGATTCTTTCACAGGAAAGCCCCCTCTTGCAAACCTGTTGGCCCCAATTTCAGCTAGATCCTCTACTACCAGAGCATAAATATGAAAGTGCTGCTGTACACTCTTGGTGCTGAAAATAAGCGTGTGTGCCAAGTGTCCTTTAACACCTGGGAATGCTTCCTTACATGCAAAAGGTCTTCCTTCCCGTGAGATATGCTGCCCATTTGTCCACGGAGCATCAGTTTTCGGGTGGCTACAATGGTAAACAAGCCTGCAAAAATCACATTACAGGAATTTTGCAAATTTTTCCCACAACTCAGAGTACAGGACCTCCATCTAAATCCAGTAGCCTCACTGGCTCTGCCTATATTAGCAAGCCAGGCACAAGTAGGCAACCTCCTAGCACTGCCAAGCTGCTGTGCTGGTCCCTGGCACACGTTTGGCTCAGACCAGCTACTGTTTTCCCAGGCAGCAGTTACTGGTTGCTCCCAGGGGCCCATTGGATATGATCCCTCTGCTAAGAACACAAGAAAAGTTTAGATGTAAGGACACAAGATTTGCTATGCCATTTGACCTCAGAGTCAGAAAATGGTCATGGGCATGGTTTATTTAACAATCAAGATAACTGCTATTATGTCCCATCATATACCTTGAAGGGCCTACAGACCTGCTCCTGAAGAACGGATTTCTATGTATCAGGAGTCCTCAGTGAAAACATCTAATGGCTCAAGCAGCAGGGAGATAAAAATAGAATCTTTTTTAAAATAAAGTAATAAACCTGTTTACCCTTGCACTTTCTCTGAGCTCTCTTTTCTGCTTTGTGTGTAGGACACAGCATCAAGGAACTCTATGTCAAGCTGGACATGATCATGAATGGAAGGACTATCTTAACCTACTCAGAGACACTTTGTGGGCCGGGTCATTCTAAGCTTATTTTCTGTGGAATGAAGAAAGGAGGTAATTTAGGTAGCACTCTGAGTGTTTGATGGCTACTGAATACTCCAAGCAGGATGCACCCGCTGTGCTGCTGACTGCACCAATACATTGTAATGTTCTGTTTACTTCACCAGCATGTTAATGGGTGACAGGAACACAGTAGGACAGAGACATTTTAATTTAAGGGCCTGCTTTTCCCCCCAACCTGTTTGTTTGCTTTACTTTTAATTACAGAGTATTGCACACACATGGGATTTCAAGTCCATTAAAAATAACTGTGGTTATGTGACCCCCATTCAACAGCAGGGAGGTTCATAAGCCCTATTTAGAGGCATGTGGTTGTCATGTGAGGAAGAAGTATGACAAAAATAAAGGCTAGTTCTGTAAAAGAAATGGCTGAGCAAACAAACATATTCTGAACATGTTCTTCACTATTAAGCAAGTCACACTTCCTGTCCTTAAAGGCAATTCTTTAATCACTTTATGAGGAAATATGCTTGAATAAGGATATTTGGAACAAGATAGTATTTGCTACCATCTACGGTTTGTATCTTGTTTCTGTTCAACATGTGCCTATGCAGCAGTCAGATGAATTCAGCTCATGCCAGTCACACTGTCAGCTGGTGAAGACTTGCTCTAGTTGGTTTAGAGTGCTATTAGCTGTCCCCAGAAAACAGGCATCTTTGGGCCCAGGGGAGCCTGGGCACCTCAAGGCCCCTCCTGCCACAACCCAGGCCAGGTAGTGCCAACTTAGCTGTGCCATGTCTGGAAGAGCTATGGTCATGCTTCTGGACTGCAGTAGCCACATATCCAGTAATTTTTAAATCCCTCTTACATCATGATCATCTCTTTAGGCTGATTTTATAAAAAACGGGTAGAGCCACAGACAAGTTTGAGTTGTTAGAGCACCAGTTAGTTACAGAAGCTCTACTTTCCTTACATCCACTTGCATCTTCAAGTTGATAACACCAACATTACTCATGTGCAAGGGCTATGAGTTTAAAGACCACACAGAACACTATTGCTAAGACAGCCCCTGGAAAATTACTAAGACATTTCAAACTCCACAAAACTATCACAAAGAATAATAGAGAAATGCTGCATGAGCAACCAATTATGTAAATCCTGTAAGCCAGATAGACAAAAAAATTAAATTCAGAAGTTTCTTCAATTGTGTATTGAATTACAAGAGGAAAAAAACCACCCACAGACCTACTGAAAAACTATCTTATTCTGATGAAGTATTAAATAACATCCTTTAGTGAATACATTAAGGAGAAGTAGAGTCAGTCCTGAGCTGAGCAAAAACTGCTACTCACACATTAAGCTACAAAGCAAAAACCTCCTGGGGTTTCCAAGTCTCTTAATCTTAAACTGACAGGCAATTGTTTCTGCTAATTGAAGTACATTATGATATAAAAACATAGTTGGTTGTTTAAATAATACTATATATCTTCATTTAGAAGCATCCCGACTTTAGTGCAAAGACCTCTGCCATGCACTTCTAATACACACCCTCTCGTTCAGTAGCTGTTTTTATTTAGTAATTAAGTCACAGTGGGAAAGAAGTGAACTTTCTCAGACAGGTTCAAACTGAAAATGTGGTATTTCTTAATTAGTTGACAGTTGAACCTAACTGATGTTTTAGGACACAGAATTGAGCTGAAGACCAATTTAAGGCAGTTCAGGCATAATTTACCATATTAGCACAGCTGTAAATCTGACCTAATGCCTGTGCAGGAAGGACAACATGTGAATAGCCAAGTATGCAGGTTACTAAGACACAGGAGAGCAGAGAGCCCTTTCAACTGAAGCTTTTCATGGAGAGCCTCTTTTTCCCTGCTGTATGGGCAACATTTCCAACATCTGGCCAGACGTGACCTGGGTTTAAATATAGTTTCACACAAAATTTGCTTGCTTTTCACAAGGAGGCCAAAAATTGCCTGCTCCTCCCTCTCCCAAAATTAGACAAAACATCATCCGTCTACAGGTTTTGTTGATCCACTCACTGGTGGGGAAAAGCAGAGCAGAAGTTACAAGAAAAAGAGACTTATAAGAGCCGGATGTGGCTAAGTCTTAGTTGTTTGAGGAAAGTTTTCTTTTTTTCTTTATTTATATTTGCTCTTCTATAATGCTACAGTTTTTTCATGGCTGGAAATATTCTCTGTGCTGGAAAGACTTAATATAGCTGGAGGTTTCATGTTCATCATAATCATATAGTATTTACTATTTTTGTTAAGCAAAGGTCACCTCTGGCACTGCTCACTTGGACTCATAAATAGGATTCCAAGATCTTTTTCTTTGAGATATATGTCTGCTGTGAAGTTGTTAGCTCAAAGTTTGCGAGGAAATTGGCCATTGTCTATTTAGGAACAACAGCAACAAGATTGCTAAATTCTTCGTGGCATAACAAGAACTCAGGCCTTCCTCTTTTTTAGTAGAAAGTGCTGGTTATTCCCCATTTCCTCCAAAGAAAACAGTTACATAAGATTTAACGGATTTCCCAGTGCAATCACTAAAATCAGAGTAGAAGACCTACCAGGGTAATGTTAAGCAATGTGCCAACCACAACTTGCAGGCTTAAACAAAGCTACCTGACAAAAAGATAGCTGCATCCCTTGCAAGTTTTCTTTCAGGCTCAACTGACAGAGGCATCTTCAGAGCACTTGCACAATTCCTTGTGCACAATCCCAAACCATAGAGAAACCCTTTCTTCAGACCTCCATTCTTTGCATTATTGTCCCTTTCAGTAGGTGTTACAGTGAGCAAGTTTCTAAAATAGTATTTGTGAATAAAAATAGAGAACATAACATTAATTAAAAAGCTGGCTATCACATTGAGAATATAGGTAGCTGTTTCTGAGAAAGCAGCTATACCTCAAAGCTAGGTCTTTGGGCTGGCACACAATGCACCTTGCTTAGCCCCTTCACCTCACCTTTTCCTCACCAGTAAAAAGAGCAAATGTTTCTCACCTGGCTATGTATTTATATATGTTTTTCCCACTCAGCTATACATCTATAGCTGGCAGTTATTCACATCATTCCTACATCCACAGCACCCACAGAAGCTGTGTCAGTTGCATGGGTGCAAGATCGTGTCCTAGAAGAACTCCAACACAGAGCATTGAAGTTCTAAAAATATTTAAAACATAGAAAAAGGAAGAGGTGGGTGCAGATGTACAGGGCCTTTATATAGTACAAGAGTGTGAGAATGCATAAAGATTTTCAGTGAAAGGAAGATTTGAGAAAGAGAAGTGAGAATTTCATTATAGGTGTTTAGTCAGGAAGGAGAGGCATCTTCATGATAAATGATAACTAGTAATTTGAAGTAATCCTCAGGAAGTTCTTACTTACACATTTGAAAGCTCTGTATCAGACTGAAAGCTTACTAAAGGCCCTCTCACTAGCAATGAGAAGGACTAAGTTACTTTTGGTAAAAACAACAGGGAAAAGCTGCTACAAAAAATACAGTAGTATCACCTTGATTCAGTAGTACATTAGAAATATTTTCTAGGCTGCTCTACAGAAATCACCTTCAGATAAATCTCTAAGAAAAAGGGCTCAAAGCATGTCACTGATGACAGCATGCTTGACAGGTACTATAAATTACCAGCAGACCAAAAAAGATAAAAGGGAATATTTAATTGGGAAAATGCACTCATGGTTTATGCTCTTCCAAATGCATGAGCATTTTTTGCAACCACATTTGGGCTTTTCTCTAGGAAGACCACAGAATTCTTTCAATGAGATAGGCTCAGTGTTTGTGACAGTTACACTTACTGCAGCAGATGTGTTCATCCTCTTTCAATGGAGGAATGTAAAAATGTATGAATATATGGAGGAAAAATACATACGAAGGATGCTGTGATAAACTGCAGTCCTTCAAGCCTTGGAGGATGTTTACGCTTCTGGATTACAGCAGAGATCCTCATGCAACTGGAACACTGAATGGTCTTTGAAAAGTCTGATCCATTGAGGAGGTTTCCATAGTCCAAAGTGAATATGAATGATAAAATGCAGCAGATTTATGAATCCATAGTATTTCCTGACAGGTCTCAACTAGTTGAAAATGGAAGACGCCCTTGCTTTCCTATAAGGACATACTTTCAAAGTAGCATAGTTTCCCCCTCCCCATTGAAGCAAGGAAGGTCACAGTTTTCCAAAGGACTTGGTTACAGAACCACAGAATTGTTGAGGTTGGAAAGGACACTTGAAGATCATTTAATCCAGTTCCACCTACTTCAAGCAGGGCCATCTGACAGCCAGTTACCCAGGACCCTGCCCAGGGCAAAGCTTTTAGATATATCCAAGGATGGATGCTCTACAACCTCTCTGGGCAACCTCTGCCAGTGCTCAGTCACCCTCACAGTAAAAAAAGTCTTCGCTGATGTTCAGGAGAAACCTCCTGTGTTTTAGTTTGTGCTCACTACCTCTTTGCCCTGCCACTAGGCACCAGTGGAGAGAGCACGGCTCCATCCTCTTTATAACCCCACTTCAGGTATTTGTACATATTGATGTGCTGTCCCCTAGTGTTTTTGTTCACTCGGCTGAACAGTCCCAGCTCATTCAGTCTCTCCTCGTTGGAGAGATGTTCTAGTTCCTTAATCATATCAGTGGCCTTTCACTGGACTCTCTCCAGTAGTTCCATATGACTCAGCTGTGAACCACTTCAAGACCCCTGGTTAGAAAGAGCTAAATAAGGGTAAAGCTAAAGCAGTAAATGTGGACCTCAAACTGGACATGCAGCACCTGCTGCTCTGCAGTTGATGGCTCCCTAGAAGATAATACAGCCCATGATAGTTATTTCTTTGATAACTGAGCAAAGGCATAGATACAACACATCAGAGCAATCAAGGAAAACTTCTCAGAGTGGGCTGAGGCAGAGCCCTGAGACTGCATTCATCTAGTTACTTTATCACAGTGAAGTGTGTGGGGGAAAATAGCTTCTACCTACACTAGATGAGAGATTAGCATTGCCATCATTTCAGAAGCAAATTTATGGCCTGATGACACCTACTTCATTTTAAAATACAGGCTTTGCAGAGCCTGAATGATGCATCTATGTTTTTAGATTCTGGATGGCTTTCTGAGAGCCTAGATGAGATCCTAACAAGGCACATGATCCAAGAGAAGCTTCCATGTCCCTGTGCAGAAGGACTTTGGGGCAGGATGATTGTTCACAGCCCAGTTTCCTCTCCACTCTCCTCTGCTGTCATCCAAGATTTGCTAGGCTTTGAGTTGACTGAAGAAAAGGTAGTCCTACGAGGCTCTCTACTGAACAAAAGGACACACAAAGCATGAGCTCCACCACTGCATGGTCCACACCACCCTGAGGGGGACCCAATATGCCTTAGCTCATATCGACACGCACAGCTCAAGTCTCAGGGGAGTCACTCACCACCTAAGTTATGCAGTCTGCAGTGCCTTTAATTCCCATTTAGACTCTATTAAAGCTGTGAACCGATAGGTGGGCTGTACTGTATTTTTAAAATTTTTGAGTCACCGCTCTCTGCAGTGGAGATGTGTCAGACTCCTGAGCTCTTGCTTCGTGCACAGAAGCAAGCGGCGATGGTGACTGCTCTCTGAAAACAAGACGACTTCTTGGTGTCCACATGAACTAGCCAGGGATGCAGAGGGGAATCAGTACAGTACAATTTCTGTAGCATAGATCAGTTTGAGATTGACAAGTCAAGACATACATACTCTGTTCTCTGTTTTGGGATTAGGTTTTTTAGGGCAACACTGAGTTGTTTTGCATCTTCTCCACCTCCCAGGATCATCCGGGCTTTATATTAAACAAACTTCTCATTAATGCAAAGGTGTAGAACATTGGTGATATCTCAGGTTTCTCCTCTTCCTAGTTTATCTTATTGTCATGATTCTTTCATATAATTTTGTTACAAGACTAACATTTAGTACCATGTGTGGGAAGAACTTTTGTGGATTGTTTTCCAAGTCCATGCATGGTGAAATGGACTGTACAACCTAAAGATGCTTTTATCCAACCTTTCACAAGAAACAGTTTAAACCAACAGTGAGACTAGACTAAAACAACTCTCTAGAAGTGACAAGCATCAAAATGCCAGCACATACTCATATAAACATGATGAAACACTTACTCCTCTGTCACTGTCAAAGTAAAGAATATTTCATGACACCTACAAAAGAGAATCTTTAAACAGTTCTTATACTTTTCCATGGCTTGTGTGGGGCAAGTTGTGCAAGAAATTCTGAAATACTGAAACATCTACAAGTTTTATTTTCAGTCAAGTCTGCACAGTTTGGCCCAGTAAGCTATGTAAAAGTAGGAGGAACTGCAGAACAGCTTGCTAATTCTCTCCATTAATGCCAAAGTTGCCCTTTCTTCAACAGCCAAGAGCAGGCATGCCTCGCACGATTAGGGAGATGAGGATTGGAAGGTGGAACTCCCAGGCTCTATTCCAGCCACCAACACAACTTGTGATGACTTTAATACCTCATGTAACTTCTTGATGAACACTCCCTCAGCAGAGAGACAGACATGTTCTTATTACTTTAAAGTCATGTTCAGCAAGCAGTCAGAAGTCCACACCTACACAAACACTCAGCTCAGATTGGATTTTCTAGAAGTTACCAAAACAGTACAGCTCGACTACTGCAGCTGCAGGTGTTTAATAGTTCATGCTAAAGGACTTGAGTGTGGCAGCCCCCCGTCCCCTTTCATTTGCAGGATGCGTGATGACATAGGAACACCTGATTGTGCAAAGACATGGCCCCCCTTTTCCATTTAGATGGGCTGCAGATGCTCCTTGAGCCCAAACTCTGCCTTGCTTTCCCCATAAGGCAGTATACATCCTGATATTTCCCTCAAGAAGGCTACTGCAAGACTGTATGGAGCATTTTGCAGTTCCATAATACTTGCCACTGGAGGCTTTGAAATGCCATTACAAAAAAAGCATCTATGATCAGCTGCCTCTTTCCTTCATGTGCTGCATGTCTAACCATCCATCACCATTGTTGCTTTCCAGAACACCTCCACTATGAGGGACCAGTCACACTGGGAATCAAAGAAATCCCTCAGGTAAGTTGGTCACAGCTGTGTTCCCAAGCAGAAGGGCTTTCTGGATGAGGTATGGTCAGAGGACTACCAGCAATCACACAAGCACATTCCAGGCTTCCCCAGCTGGCACACTGGATCTGATAGTGTTTTGTATGAATAATCCTTTTCAATATGAAATTAAGTAGCTTTGCTTATAAAGAGTTAAAGAGGCACTACTATCCAGAGACAAAAGTTTTTATTCAGGATAGCAGGTCTCCTGTACCAGCATTGAGTCAGACAGCCATAGATTTCTTTAGTAGGCTCCCCTCTCTTAAAACAGCAAGAAAAGAAGCAGTTCCAAGGGCCTCCCAAGAGATCAAGGATGCAATTTTGCTCAGTCCTTAGTGAACTGAACAATTTGGAGAGGCTCATTCATCCTCTCTGGCTATAAAGGCAATTTATACAGCTATTGCAATTGACAGTGCTCCACTGTCCATACATGGAGTCAGGCAGAGAGACCGAGGTCTTCTAGGTGGCAACTGAAGGTACAAGTTATTAGGCCAAGGACACTTTCTCTGGATTTATGGAGCCTTAAAATAAGAAAATCATTTCTTAGGAAGGTGAGAAAGCAGGCAGTACTCTAGGCGCTGCTCTGAATTTCCTGGTCATCCATGACATGCTTTTTACTGGCAGCCTTCTCCACACACAGCTAAGTCTCCTTCTAGAAGTTCAACTGAATGACACTGCAAAGAACGATAGAACTCAAATGCTGAATGCACCAGTCTCTTAACTGGGCACAGCATGAAGATATATTTGATCAGTACATAACAAAGGATTTTTTAGAGACATACAATGAAGAGATTGGATTGAAGGGAAGAAGGCAAGGTCTTTGATTATCAAGGCATCTTGTTGAGAATGTGGCAAAGAAAGGATCACAGCCACCACTGCAAAAGCATAGAGTTCAGGTGGTCAGCCAAATACTCCCTAGATTTACTCAAAGAGGCACAGCATGAGCTCTCAGTTCTTCAGCAGCAGACATAAAACATATGTCAGAGGCTCAAAGATGAGGTCTGGGGTCTGCTCAGCACTGGATTGCTCCAGGCAGGAAAAGAAGACAGTATCAGAACAGGGATACAGAACAAAGACACAAGTCCCAAAGAAATGGCTTGCCAAGACCTGCAGAGGCAATAACAAGGATAGCTGGCTTCTGGGAGGATCAAGCCTCTGTAAGCACTACCATCTCATATGTCTCAATCTTCCCTTGGTGATAGCAGCAACCAAAGCCTTCATTTTCCCAAGGCTTTCACACAGAGAGCTGGACCCCCTTTATGCAGGCTCTTATCCCACCCTAACCAGCCTGCTTCCCTAAAGGCTATACCTAGAGATGCCATGTTGAGCATTGTCTTTTGATGTCTCACACAGGAGTGCCTGAGCTCACATCAATTAGCATCTTGCTCCAGGAGCAGCTTCACTAACATACTTATGTAGTAAAGCCTCAAGACAAACTGAAGAATAGGTCTTTAAACCAAGAAGGCCTAGAAACATGCACACAGACCAGTAAAACTCCAATTCTGGGCAAATTAGCTGAATTTTCAGCTAGTTTCTGGTGCCAGAAACTCCAAGACTCTTTTCATAACAATTTTTCACCACAAGCAAAAAATTATTCTGAAGGAGAAAAAAAGAAATCTGATCACTAATAAGTAATGGAAATTATTTATTATGAAGTCCCTTCCATGAATTAAACTATAAACTTTTAGAGAGTTAATGGGCTTCTGAGAAAGGGAATAGGAGGCCTCTTTTGTTAATTAATCAATCAGGCAAATAACATCATCCTCCCATGCTGGCAAAAAGGAATTATTCCATACAGCAATCGTCTTCTGCTCATTGCAAAGAACAACCTCATCCGAGAAGCCTGAGGGATGTTTGCACAGTCCACACAGGAATAACAAGCAGGCTCTATTCTCAAGAGCATGTTGCCATTGGGCCTCCCTCTAAATTTAGATTTTACTCTTAACTTGAATCTCTCTGTGAGGATGCAGGCCAGATATTGCTTTAGAAAACCCATTGTAAAAGGCAAATGCCAAGAAACCTGACTCATTCTAGCCATGCATCCATCCACTCCACAACCAGAAGGGATCTAAACAGGGCAAGAGCATTCTGTGGTTCAAAGCCAGGAGGTCACTGCTTCCAAGCTCTCCTACCCCACATTTTCCTCGCCTCTGTGCTCCAGAAAAAATAACCCAGAAATAATTACTGCAGTGCCAGCAATATACAGTGAATAAAATCTAGTTCACCTCTTCTTCCAAATCTGTTAAATAAGCCTTGTCACCTCCCCTGACCAGTGCTTCTCCAAGTGTCTGGACAAAGCCATTTTGACCAATACAAGACAGCCATGGCTTCTTTAAAGTTCAGATTTTTTTGCACTATAATGATAAGTTCTCCCAAAGCCTGAATTCATAATTTCAACTACACAATTGGAAATTAGACTACTTCTTCTTTTATTATATAGGAATTCATCATAGATTGAGTCATCTATACACACACTTCCCCCAGTATGCTCTGTTATAAAAATTCATATCAATAACACTGAACAAGATCCATGGAAGAGAAGTGCCAGAGAACTGAGCACCTTTTTCCAGTTACTAAACAGCACAGGCCATATTGTGCTTGCTCGTAAGAAACATGAGAAGTTACACAGATTTGAAGGGATTTTTCATGCAGCAAAACATTTCATTCCCCTTGCACTGTTTTAATTTTCAATTTGTGCTGTCAGCATTGATATCCCTGAGGAGAGTATTTTGGCAGAAAATATGGGCATGTCCTTTACCACCTTTGAAACATGTGGACCAGAAAGGTTTTGGAGGAACTTGATGGGGAAAGCGTTATTCTGTTTCCAGAAAGAGAAGCCAGAAACTTAAGCAGTTATATACTACTGATGGGCTAATCTCTTGCTTTGCATTTGTCTCATACAGGGAGATTACACTCTTTCAGCAAAGCTGACTAATCAAGATCACGTCACTGTTGCTTGTGCCGATTTTACTGTGAAAAATTATTTAGACTATTATTAGCAGCAAACCAATTTCATGAAAGCTACAGACTACCAAAACTATTCAAGCCAAGTAGGCTGCTTGCATGCTACAATGATTCTGAAGAAAATAATCCTCACATGGTGATTCTGATGCTGTTCCTCTTTATAATTTGCTATTTTCAAGAAGTTACTAGATCCTCTAGTGGTAATTTTATCTCTAAACGCACACTGTAGCCTACTTTTTCCTTCTAATATATACAGCTGTAAGAAGTAAGTATCCAATACCAACACTCTCATCTTAGGATGAAAATAGCATGAGGCAGAACAGGCGAGAGCCTAAACATTTTTTTGCAGTAAGTTATGGAGGTATCCATTTCTAACACAGGCTAAAAGATGACTTTCACATATATCACATATTATGCAGTTACAGAACTCAACATCTTAAATCTCCTCTGGAGCCTATCTGGAGATTCCACTAGCACAGATTTTGTTATAACCACAGAACAAAAGCAAATAGGATGAACATGCCTTTCTTCCAGTGATCGATGTCCTGTCACTGGATTCATATCACCCTAGTCTTCTGGAGTCTACCTGGAATTTTTTGTTCTGTAATGTCTTTTGAGTGATGTGTGAATCATTCTGTACCTAGGCTATGTGCTCTTCTTGCTTCTCAATAAATTCATAGTGAAAGACTCTTTTTTCTCATTTTTTGTCATGATTCTAGGATCTCTCCAAAGTTTAAGGGGGGAGGGGGAAGGGGATGATGAGGGAAACAAGTTCAAAGAGCACATTTCAAATATAAAGTATTGGTCATGTTTACACATATTTTATATTCATAGAGGACAAACTGTTCCTTGCTTTGAAGCCCCAGGAGAAGTAACGCAAATTATATTCCAAGTGCAGCACATCCCCAAACCATCTCATTCCAGGAGCCTTTGTAGCTGGCATAGCTGATGGGTAGATAGATAACCAAGCACAGGGCAGCACACGGGATTAGGATCTTGGGCTGGAAAGTGCAGAGACCTGTTTGGGATCCTGCCCTGGAGTAAGGCCAAGTTATGAACTGGAAAGGTATGGGCAGGAATCAGAGGCACAGGAGGCTCCTGGAGCTGAGCACAAGTTTACAAAGGCTGGTCACGAGCATTGGGCTGTATGCCTCATGTTGGAGAGGTTCAGCATGTACAGCTAGGGCAGCTGTGCCTCACATCTGGCCACCCAGGAGTTCTGACATATGGCCTCCATCCTACACACCCACATTCTGCAGCTCAAACAAATTCCTGAGCAGCCATAGAATCCCTGGTGCACAGATGACCAACACCTCAGAGCGGCCAAGACCTAGCAGGAGGGAGAGTCTCTTGTTTTCTTCTTGTGCAGCAAAACTCTCACCTGCTATACCAGCAAAGGAGAGCAAGTCTGAGACCTGCTCACACAGGGAGGCTTACCACAGCTGAACGAGAACCAGCAAGCACACTAGATGGGATAGAGCACATGTAATACACTGCACTTTCAGCCCATTTCTATTATACCCTGGTTTGGAGAGGGAAAAAAGAAGAAAAGAGAAAAGAAAGAAGGCCACGGTATTCATCGCAGCTTTGACTGCCACTCCCCAAATCAAGGTTCAAATTATGCTGTTTTGGAAACAATTCGTCCAAGACACCATCATTGCTGCATTTTAGGTCCACATAAATAGTAAAATAGTATCACTATACAGATACAATAACTTCTTTTCTCCTCATGTAAGCAGCTCTTCAGATTCATCTCTCTCCCCCCATGATTCCCATGAGATATCAGAAGAGCCATAGCTGGAGGAGAAGCTAACAAAACTCCATTCAGCAGCAGCATTCATGCAAGAGTCCACTTGCTCAGCTCTATTTCACTGCAATCACACACCAAAAGCATGACTAAACCCAAATTCCTGCCACCAAGCTTCTTGGTCTGTTATCTGATGAAAGACTCAGCAGAATAAAAACAGACACGGTGCTAGTTCAAGCACTTGTACTTGAAACTGATCCCATAATAGCCGAGGTCCTCTTAGCCAAATTCACCAGGCTTCTTATAGGCTTGGGCACATCTGAAGGGGCCCCCAGGCCCACCACAGTAAACAAGCCAGCCTTTGCCTCTTGTACAGAGGCTTCCCCAGAACATCTGCAGCAGAATCTGCTGTAAGAGGTCTCAGCTAACCAAAATGTAGGAATTCTAATCTCTAAAGCACCAGAGTTGAGATCTTCTGACCCTTCACTGTCCAGCTCACACACAAACATTGCAGAGCCTCACTCCCAGCACCAGCTGAACAGCATTTGGCTTCCTATCACAAAAACTGCTTGCCCATTTTCTATGGGAATTAAACTGAAAAACCAAGACTACATCTTAAACCCACATTCTACCACTTAAGCTGGAGCTTTCTCAATAGCAGGAGAAAGGTATGTTTGTCATACCACAGAGACAAGGAGATTTGTTGTCTAAAAATCATTCAGGGGTTGGCAGCCCAAGATCTCTGGTGTCCTCTAAATTAAAAAGGGCTTTGCTCCTTCAGCCTAAGAATTGCCTTGGTTTCTTCCTTGAGTTCCTGTTTCTAATCAGACACCATTTTGGCATGGTCAAGCAACAAAACCAGAGTTCAGCTTCACTGATCCCAGCACAGAAAAATAATCCCTTGCTGTCCCAGAAGACCTGTGGTATAGTCACGCTATCACACCTGAATTCTAGTACATCTGGCAGCTACTGCAGTTATCTTTCTGAAGTAGCCTCAAAAAGCTTAGTAAGGGCTCTGTAGCAACAACCAGGCTCTGAACACAGCTCAGCTGTGCACGGGTGAGAGCAATATCCTCCAGGGATGTGCAGACTGAGCCAGAAAGTGCTGCTGGGGTTTTGCTAAAACAAAGACCTGCACATTTCCACACAGTTCTCCTTGAAGTGAGGGGTATGAGGCACAAGTGAAACCCATGGCCAGATTTTGGGTCAGATTCTCAGCCCTTCCTGGCAAGATTGCCTGAATTTGAAGTGTCTTTATGCCCTTACTTCTGTTATGTTGAAAGATGCTACTCTTTCCATAAAAATCCATTGCTTAAACTTCTCATACACCATCTCCTCCTATACTCTCCAGTGTAGCCCTAAAATAAGCCCATTGTGGCTCCATTTTGTTATTTTGATGGTGTTCTGCAGCATGAGAAAAGAGAGTAGGGGGAGCAGGAACATCTAAAGGGTGTTATTCCAACTGAAATCAAGTTTTTGTCCCAGAAGACACAGGGAAGGTAAAGCATGAACTTATCTTTACCCTCAGCTCGCATGTAATGGAGCATGATGAAGAATCCACCTAGAGCAAAAACTCCAATCTCTTTAATGGATCATTCTGAAGTAACTTTCTCAGGACTGACAAATGCTTCAGTGAGACAGATGGGATGGGAGTCTGCTCCCCAGGAGCTCCCACAGGGCTCAGGCAAACACAATGATCAGTGTGCTACAAATACACTCACTGATCAGCTAAAGCTGAGATAAAACAGCTACTACAATGTTTCTACCAAGTCATGCACACCCAAGTCACAGGGTGTTCTGTGTCTCAGCAGGCAAAGTCCCAGACTGCCAGACACAAACACATCTCCCACCACTCCTTCATACCAGCACATCCCTGGTTCAGTGTGAAGGTCCACCCACAAATCCAGCTCCCACCCAGCCTCCTTACAGGCCTGTAGCTGCTGAGACCCCCACTTCTGTGCAGCAGTAGGATGGGGCATATGCTGAGATCAACCAGCCGAGAACAGGAAAGCCTTCCCGGACCTCACATATGGATGCAGGACCTTCCTCATGCAGTGCAAGAACGCTGACTGTGGCAGATAAGAGGGCAGAGAGCCACATATTTTACCCTGGAAGAGAAAGGGGGAAGTCTTGCTTGAATTGCTGTCAGCCTTACAGATTGCTTCCGTTTCCCCTCAACACACACACTTCCAGGAGGCCTCAAAAACAAGTACTCTGGCCTAGCATTGGCTGGACAACGTGGAGCTATTTAAAAATAAGAATTGTAAAAAAATATGTTATGAAGCAATCCTTTGCAGAATAACACCCACAGGGTTAACTTCCTGCTGCCTGCTCTCTTCCCTTGCTGCTCAGCCCAGTCTCCCCTTGGAAGCAGGGACACTCTCTGGTGCTTCAGCACTGCCCTGAGCCAGGAAGGAGAGCCATTCATATCACGAGAGCTACATTCAAGCCCAGCTTCCCTCTTGCCTCTCTAGAACAAACACATTATGAGTTGGCCTTAAAATGAATCTGAACTCAAGCATACAGGTGTCTACAACAATCTCCCCAACAGAGTACAAAATAAATAAAAGAAATACAGAATGGACAAAACAGGTAAGGGGAAAAAAAAAAAAAACATGGAAAGAAAGTCAGAAGTAAAGCTGCCTTTGTTCTGCCCTTGACACATAAAGTGAGATACAAGATGTTTGCATAGAAAGACACCATTCCTGAGGACATAAAAACTTTCTCCTCCCTCTGTTTCTCTCATGAGACTACTCTGTTCCTCACCCATGTACCTCCTCCCAGAAGCTCTTCATGTATTTCTCCAGACAGTGAGACTGAACAAGAACATCACATTCACCAAGTGAGCCCCCCCCCCCCACCAGACACCAACCACGGAGCCTGAAAGGATCAGAGAGGAGAGGTTTGTTTCAGCCAAGAGACTCATTACCAAGAGGGATTCAAGCAGCTCTTGTTGTGGAAGAAAGGGGGAACCCTGAACAAAGAGATCAGTCAGGGAAGAGGCTCCGGAAGGGAAGAGCCTGGGGCTCAAGGTGATTTGTGCCAGCGGGCTATTTTGTTGATAAGGATTACAGAGCTACTCAGTCTGCCAGACATGAGCCTGCAAATGGTAAAGCATTCCCTGTTGGCCCTGTGAAAATGCCTATACCATCTAGTTATACAATAAGCCTTAGGTTGTTTTCCTAAACCAGGCAGTTGCTGGCAAAGCTAAAATAAGCTACTGTTGTCTCGCACTGCAGTAAAGCAGCCTTACACAATTTCCCTGTCCCTCCTGATACGTTCCCTCTTCCACACAGCTGCACAGACAATACTGATGCCATCAATGCAAGATCAGGGCACTCCCAGTCCAAGCAGGGAACAACTTAAAAGAGGTTCAAACTCCAACCGCTTTGATCAGGGGAGTGGCTCCACCAGAGCCAAAATAAATGTTTGCTGATAATCCCATGCCCTCTGTTTGCTTGTGTGGCTCCCATTTTATTAGCCTTCCAATGGTAAATTTTACAGCTGGGGTTAGCAGAGTGATAAAATGCATAGATTATATTCTTCACTGTTGCTGGTCTGCTTCTCCCCAGTTTAATGCAGCTTTACCTTGAAAAAATAAACACTTTGATTCAGGATGCTCTCTTGCCCCTTGCAAACCTTCACCTCATTCTGCTACTTGACAGTCATCAGTTCTGAGAACAACAGCCTGCTCCAGGGTTGGAGGAGAGCAAGTCACAATCAGATTTCCCTACTGAATGCTTGAGATGCTCTTTACAAGAGCACTCAAATCAGAGATCCTCCTCAATCATTGCACTGCTGACAGCGATTTACCCCTCCCTCCCTGCAATGTTCTGCCTGGGCTCCAACAGGACCCCCCAGGTGCTGAAATACAAATAAGTGCAGGATCCAGACCACAGAAACTTATTGGCATTCTATGATTTGATTTCTCACACCGTCATCACTGAAGCAGAATCTTCAGTGTCTATGCAGTAAGTTTTGATTCAGCCCCAAACACAATACCATAACTTTCATCTCCTCCTTCTTCTTGATTTATTCAAGTTATGCCCCAGCTATTTCTCATTCTGAAAGCCAAGAGAGAAGCCAGCAGAAGAAAGAAGCTTGCTTTGCCTTTATTTTTCCAAGTTCAAACTCCTCAGACTGAAAACTACACTAATCTGCATCACTTAGCTGGAGACACCTTTGTTCTATCCACATAAAAATCAAAGATGAGCCAATTTATTAACTGTGGCACAGCAAAAGCTGAAGAAGCTGTCAGTAGCTCTCTAGTCCCAATATGGAATTCCTATTGCTTTGCAGCAGGCTAAGAAATTACTGTTCAGTCTTTAATGTTGGATTTTATGAATGGAAAACGGTTTTGCCCCAGAGCTTGTATTTATTATTCATAGCTTGGTTCGCTCCCTAAAAACAGGAAAGCAACATCAAATTCAAGGTCTCCCTGGATTCCTAGGGAACTACAGACCTAGATCAGGAACACACAATATTTTTCCATTCCTAACTCTTTTGTCAGCATCTCTAAGGGTAAACACATAACAAGAAGCATAAGAGTTCAGAAAAACATTGGTACCTTGTGGATGATGAGTACAAACAAACAGGCCTAGAGCCACTACTACAATGAGCTTTGGTACTGCAATTGCAGAAGGTGGGAAGCATATAATACTGCAGGATTCTTTCACCTCCAAGTCACTGCTGCTTGCTCACACAGTCCTCTTCTATAGCATTGTCTACAATAGCAAACTGCTCCCACTGGCCAACAAAAAGAGCAATATGAACAAAAACCCAAGTACAGCTAAGAAACAGACTCAAGTAGACTCTTGGGTATCTCTGGGTTTAACCACATCAGAGTATTCTGTAGCGGGAAAAAAATTTTAAAAAATCAATCATAGTCCAACAGTGGTAACAATTCAGGGAAATTTTTCAATGTTGGCTTGACTGAAATAACAAACTCTCTGTGCAGACCTTCACATAACTGATATCAGCCTCAGTATTGACAGGTATTTTCTCTGCTAATTTTCTGGGTCTTCCCCTCAGGATGAAACCCCAAACACAAGGGAGACAGAACTAACAGACAAATATTAAATTTTGAAGACTTTCTGCTTGAAGTCAGGGGATGCAGCCAGATCAAGCAAAGTACTCTTGCCTGGAAAGAGCAGTGGCTAAAGAATGGATTAAATGGAGGAACCTTCCAGACACAGACTGAGACCACACAGCAGAGAGGACTGGTAAGGGAGACTCATCACGAGCTATTTGAAAGAAAGTCCAAAATTATTAAGTTGTACCTTGATAATATGGGGACTTCAGCAGCAAAATTAGCTGAAGGAATTCCTGGTTGTGTCAAGACACTGGACTTGTGCTGTAGTTTACTTATTTTAGGCTCAGAAAATTCTCTGGCCTGGCTCATATCACAAAACATTCAGCTGGGCTGAAGGATCAAGGTCCCAGGGTACAGCATTGCTCACATCAAAAACACTGCTAAGGTGTCTGCATTGCCCCCTTACAGTGCTGCTCAGGAGGCACTATCACACTACCAGGTTTTTCCACCACAGCGATTTCAAGATGTTCCTGCCTCCTCTCCTTTTTCAATAGTAACTACACCCACAGGAAACACCGTAGAATGAGATGAAAGAGAGAAGGATGGGGAACACCGTGAAATACCAATATAAATCCAAAGAACTTGCCAAAGTGGTACATCAGAGGGAAGATTAGAAACCCAGTCTGCTGTATTGCATAAGTGATTACATTTTGTACCATCTAGAGAAAATAAAACCCAACACCCATGCTGTTGCTGGAATGTCTGCAGAGATAAATTGTTTCCTTAGCAAGGGAAATGCTGCCTGTACCTATAAGGTCCTGCACATCTCTAAGTGCTCTTGAGACCCTGTTGAAGCAGCTGATGTGCCTCAGGAAGTGCACCCTGCTAATGAAGGCCTGCCCCAGCGGCACTGGGAGCCATCACAAACACAGCATCCACAGCAGAGCAGAGCACAGAGGGCTCTGGAGCTGTGCTCATGCCCGTGACACCTCAGCTGTGCACTCCCCTTCCCTCCCTCACACCCACACGAGGTTCATGCTGCTCTGCTGCACACCTGCCCACAAACCACACACAGAAAGCTGCTTGCCTCTGCCTTGGGCTTTCTTCTTGGACTGGCTCTGCAGGGGTCATAGGAGTGCTGTAGCCAGGAGTGGGAAAACAAGGTGGGAGGTTAAGAGATGCCTAAACTGCTGTGGGACTGCTACTTACACGCAGGGCAGTCCTGGATCCTGCTCAGCTTCATGGAAACTCAAGTGCAAGAGCAAAAATAATTTCGTGAACCCAGTCCTCTAGGGAAACCAAGGTTCCCTCCAAAGCTGAGGCCCTATTCTACTGGCATCCCTAAGGGCACCTTTTCCCACAGTACCCCAAGCTACAGTTCCTCAGTCCCAGGCAAGCCTCAGCTCTCCAGTTGACCCCTTCCCCATCTGGAGGAGGAGCCCAGCCATGCCATCCTCACAGCATCCTGGCTCAGGAGGTATTTGCAGCAGCACCCAGTGCAGTCCCAGCAGTCCCTACATCCATGCTGCCTTGTTCAGCGGCCCAGGTCCTGTGCTAATTGGTGCTAATAGATCAGAGGCCAAGAGGATAAGACAATGGCTACCCGCTTAAACCAGGAAAATCTGGCCTGTTCTAAGCAGGAAGCTTTACAACAGTGCCATAGAAAAGGTGGTTTCATTTCAGAGTACCATCTTAATTTTTTTTACCTTTAATTAACACGAAATTTAAATATCAGCATTTGGACAATTGATCTGACCTTACCAAAGAGAATCTGTCCTGTCCTCCCCATCCCACTAGGAATCAAAACACATTATGTTCTGAGCCCCTCATCCCTGGGGGAGGAGGTGAGATCAGGACTTTTTTTCATGCAATGCAACAAAAAACCCCA
Source organism: Daphoenositta chrysoptera (assembly GCA_013397915.1). NCBI lineage: Eukaryota > Metazoa > Chordata > Aves > Passeriformes > Daphoenositta > Daphoenositta chrysoptera. The sequence goes on from VZRO01001047.1 coordinate 480,872, forward strand.
AACCGAACAAAAAAAAAACACAAAGACAAAAAAAAAAAAAAAAAAAAAAAAAAAAAAAGGAGGCGTTTGCATGAAGTGGAAAAATCCTGTTTGGGCCAACATTTGCACACCAAAGACCGTTCCTAGCTGCTGCACTGACCAGCCCTAAAGCTGCAGCTGATTTTCCCCTTTGCAGCCCCGCAGCGTCCATCGCTTGGTGAGAAATCCGCGTGTGGAACTCCACGGCTGCCGCTGGTAACGAGTAGGTGTGGGACACGTCAGTGGGAAGTGGGGACACCCCTCCCTGCCAGGGCCAGCCAGGAGGTGGCACTGTTAAACTGCTGAGCCTTCCCATTACTCTGGATTTCTGTCGGTTTTTTTTTTTTTTTCCGCTCCATTCCTCCCCCAGTAATCTTTTTTCCTGCCTTGGGGAGGGCGA
>VZRO01001047.1:483658-595978 GCA_013397915.1 Daphoenositta chrysoptera
CCCCAATGAACACAGGAGAGATCAAACAAACAATGTATTTGCTCACATTCTCATGTCACCATTTGAAATTCATTTAAACTCTCTTTAAAAGCTTCTTCAAACTTTGGCAGTGGCCCTGGCTATTCCTGCTGCAGGACTCAAGGCCACTGCCAGTTGTGGGCCACTGACCCTTTCTGTGCCAGAAATTACTGCCCTGTAGAGTGGACAGCTGAGCACAGCATACATTGCTCCAAGTCACCTCCAGTAACAGGCTGGTGTGCTAGCAAACCTGGCAGTACCAGGCATTAATAGATCTGCTCAGCCCCTGCAGCAGATACACAGCCCCCTCATTAACAGCTCCAGCTGCCAACACGAGACTCAGCAGATTTTGTTTCCTGAGAATCACCCTCAGATCAGTGGCTCTTACATCCTTACAAACCCCTGTCTGCAGCTGAGCTTCTCCCTCAGCCCAGCACGACAATCCATGCCATCCCACAGCAAGCTGATCCTACTGCGGGGAAAAAAAAAAAGAAGGGAGAGAAAAAGGGAAAGAGAGAAAAAGGGAAAGACAAGGGGGAAAGGGGGGGTGGGGGAAGTTTAAAAAGGAAAAAAAAAGAAAAAAGGAAAAGAAAAGGAAAAGGGAAAAAAAACAAGGAAAAAAAGGAAATCACTGTTGGGGAAGACGAATGATACTGCATTTGTGTCTCCTTAGGCAGCTCACTTCATAGTCAGGAAGGAGAAACAGAGGAAAGGGGAGAGGTGGAAAGTGTGTTCAGTAGCAGCTAGCCATTAGGACAGACTTCCTTGATCATTACAAGAAGGCCATCATTTTCCCCTCCTCAGTTCTTTCACACTTGAAAAGTCAATAGCCAGCTGAAGCCCCTGCTGCCCATCGTGTGTGAGGGAGGGGTTCCAGTATTTCCACCTTCAGGTTGCATTAGGGGTCTTAACTCTTTCCTACTTCTGCCACTAAAGGGGAGCGGGTGGGTGGGTGTAGCAGTGTGTGCAGATTCTCCCTCCACCACCAGTTTCAGTGAGGTATAGTCTGTTTGCAGTTTGACATCAGTCTATTTGTGTCTGCAGCAGCCCTTGCTGAAATCGATAGAAAAGATCCCCAATTAAGGTGGGAATTAAATTCCTTTTCTTTCCAAGAAGTCTTGAAGTATTTCTTTCTGTTCTTTAACACTGCTGCATCCTTCATGCAAGGAGAGGGCTGAAATGGCCCCTTCTACTTCTACTCACTTTCACCAAAGTGAAAATAAGGGACAATGAGCCTAATCTGAAAATTGTACTCCAACCTGTGTTACCTCAAATAAGGCTGAGAGATGTTTCCAAGAGGTTTAACTCTGTCTTCTTTTGTCAGGATATTAAGGCTGCTGATAAAAGTATCATTATTAAATTTGGTTTCTTGTCTTTTATAGGGTAGACACTTGTGGCTTGAGAAACACTTGATCTTTTCCCATGACGGGGAGAAATTAGATGTGCTTCCTTTCAGGTATGGGATGGGATTTCTTCCCCCGCCCCAGGTCTAGGAATAAAAAATAAACATGGCCTTATCTGGTTTTGCAGAGATCAAGATGTTTTCAAGGCTGAGTACCACGTGCTCTCATGACTTTTGTGAAAAAGAAGAGTACTGAATGCTTAGGAAAGGATCGCTCCTAAACACTTCTGAACACTTGGGCACTAAGAGTACTTATTGCATTAGCTTCTTCATTAGCGTGATGCCTTTTAGGTTGGTCAAAACCTCTGTGCTAAGATATAATAATAAGGACTTGTTTAGTGCATTTTAACAAAAAAGGGAACTCCCTCTTCTTTTTTCCTGTGTTACAGAACTTTTTAAAAAAAATTTTAATCATGCTTGCTCTCATGCTGCACCAACAGCTGACTCAGAAGATTCTGAACTATTTTGCCTGTTGACTGGGCTCAGTAAAGGAAAAAGCAAACAGCTACATTATGAAGAGTCTGTTAGATACCCAGATTATTGTCTTTTTAAGTGCCAGTGCTGCTAATAAAAACACAAAAGTGATAGGCCTGTGAATCCTCCCTTAAGTAATGTTCAATATTGCAGAGCCTGAAATCCATGACACAGTAATTATTATCTCTGTTTTGTTTCCAGGAGAAGCTGAGGCCAGTAGCACAGCTGGGAATCTCCTACACTTCCAGATTGCCAGCCCAGCATCCCCACTAGAAACTAACTGTCCCTTTCCTGTCTCTGACATGCCTCTGGATCCTCAAGCACGAGGCTGCCCCAAGAGAGAGCAAGGAGCCAGCCCATGACTCACCTGCTCCCAGACTAGTTTCATCCATCTCTCTCCTCCAGCAGGGAGGGAGAGGGGCTGTGCCAGCTCCCCACCCCCACAGGCTGGGGCAGTGGGAGATCTCAAAGCTTGGTGGGAGCGCAGGGCTGGCTCGGCTGCAGCCGGGCTCAGCCACAGGCACGGTGTCAGGGGGCTGTGCCAGCAAACACCAGGGCCTTTCCCAGGGCCCGCCGAAGCGGACAGCACCAGGTGTGCTGCTGAACCAGACCGGGCGCGGCTCGCACCCATTACAGCCAGTCTCCAAGATCCTTCACCTTGAGTCAGCCGCTGGCGGGGCTCCCAGGGAGGCAGTCTGCTTTGCATCTTCCGTCCTAGGGCAGCCCTGGCAGTCGGGAGAGGATGGGCACACAGTGCTACACCTCTGTTTTAGGACAGCGTTACAAATCCTTTTGGCTAATGTACACTTCTGTAGGAGGGAATAAACTGTCTAGAAGCCATTGAATCAGAACAGGGTTTGAACTGCTGGGATAAACACGCACCAACCCATACAAACGCACTTCTATGAGCTGACAACCGGTTTTGATCTGGTTAGCACTGCGCTCATCAATTAATTACAGACCAGCATGTCCACACCATGGTTTCTCTGTGATTTAGTCAAGTCAGTTTTCCAAAACACTTTTAACTAACCCAGTCACAACCGAATATGTAGAAACACATTTCACGATCAGGGACAGCAGAGTACAGTCAGGACTCTCAGGCACACAGCGCACATAAAAGCAGCCCTTCCAAATGCATCACAGAAACTTGCTGGGGCTGCTTACATTACCCATGCCCACCCCAACCCCCTTGCAGGGGCTGCTGCACTCCCCAGTGATGCTGGGGGGAAGGGGTACATGCCTGGGTCTTATTTGCCTTATGTTAGAAAGGGTAACTTTAAGTCCAAACTGCTGAGGAAGGTTTGAGTTCAGCCCCCAGCCTGCAAAAGGAAGGTAACAAACAGCTGAGGAGCAGTAGCATCTTAAACAGCTGCAGCTGTTTCCCCAGTGAACGTGATTCAGAGCCACAGTGTTCAAGAGCTGAAGCTCAGAACATAGCAACAATTCTTGCAAAATATTTTGCTTCTTGTCTTTTTTTTTTTCTTCTCCCCCACACAGCTTTTTAACCTCTTGGTGCCTATGCCGAGTTCCTCCCAAAAATAGGTTTCAGGGTGGAACATACTTGCCACTTGATCCATGGCTTGCTAAATTTAGCCAAACACAGACTGCCTGTATAAGATGGTTCTCTTGAAATGTCAGTAGCCACAAGTAAAGTTGCCAATGTCATCCAGGAAGTGGGACACCACGGCAGTTATATTTTTTACTTAAAATAATAATAAAAAGAAACTTTCATACTCTGTGGAGATGCAACCATAAATTTGATTCCAAAAAGTAGAGAGAGTAAAGAAAGAACAGACTTCAACAATGCAGCACTTGAGCCAGAAGAGAACCTTTGTTTTAACATATGTAGAAGAGATTAACTCTTTGTATTTGACTAGAATCACTAAAAGCTGAAAAAGAGAACAACCCATCTCAGATGGCTTTTGGCATTACAAAGTTGAAGTAGAAAACACGGTGATAGTCTAGAGGAATGAAGGACTTGGAAGGAAAAGAAGAATACACCGACGTAACACACAGTTCCACCTTCTTAGGTTATCAGGTCCTCAATGTCAACATCTAACTTTATAAATACATGACTTCTGAAAAAATTACAAATACCCAACTGGTCCTCCAATTCAACAAGGCACCGTGATCCATGAAAACAGTTTTCCCAGGAGAAACATGGAAAACTTAGCAGGGGTGACACCACAGGCTGGTAAAGAGCCTTTCTTTTGCGGTCCCTAAGCAGCTGTTTCTCCCTGTACTCCTTGCAGCATCTCAAAGAGCCAAATTCTGGCAGTCAGCATCAGCCTAGGTGTAAGTATTCCCAAAGCAGCTTTTAAAAATATATACATATAAAAAAGGACCGTTATCTATGAACTTAAGCCCATGTTTAAAGAATTAAAAATAAACAACACACTTCTTTAAAAATTATCTGGCAACAGCACCTTTAGAACCAGAGAAGCTCCTGCAGATGGAGTATCAGATCAGTTTATCTCTCCATGAAGAAGAAGCCAGGAACCTGGACTAGGAATAATGCTTCCAGCCACCTCTTCTCTCACTTCCGTCCTTCCTAAAGGGAAAGTAAGAACTGCTTAGTGAGGCCAAGTCAGTTAGGGGTCAGTCCTTAAGGCAAGGGAGTGGTGAATGAACTCCATCAGCTCCACTTTGCTTATTCCCCCTGCATCCACAGACAACCCTGCCTAGGCTCTGTTAGGTCTTACAGCTTGGAAATGACCCCAGCTGTAAATAAGTTCCTCTCTATCAGCATGTAAGACCGGTCACCTGCTATACATTCAGGAACATGAACCACTTGCTGGGAGCTCAGCTCAGCTAAGGGAAGGAGAAATATAACCATGGGTGCAAATACAAACTTGTTAGCATGCAAAATCATCATGGTTTGCACCCAATGTCTATAGAAAAGCAAAGCAAAAGCAGAGCTCAGCTGGCCCAGGGCTGCTGACGTTCCCATCCCAGGATGTACAAACAAATGAGGGCCTAAAACCTGGAGGAAGTTAGGAAGCATGTCTGAATGTGGGGCTCTGAGACGAGGCTGGGGTATGGGTACACGCGGGCTCAAGAACTGTCTTGTTGTGTTGGCAGAAGTTAATGTCTCATATGTCAGTCAGTAAAATGTGATATTGCACTCTCCTGGCAAACTGAGACCCTAAACTTTAAGATGCCTTTGGGGAATAACCTGTTGCATCTCAAATTTAGCTAACTGTCTGGGCAACACAGAGCTATTTTCAAGATGAAGATGCCTGAACTTATCCTCCCAGAGACTGAGGCAAAGGAATGAGAGATTAACTGTGAAAAATGTATGCATATGGAGAAACAGAGCTGTTATTCAATATCATGCAACATTTTCCCATTTGAAGAGCTGCCTGACTCTTCAGATAGATAAGCTTCTGGCTGTGATGGGATGGTTGTGGGAAGGGATAAAGCAGGGTTTTGGACAGCTGTGGGACAAGAAAGTGTTCACTATGCAACCAGTGGTAGAGATGCTGCAGTGTTTTGTCATCAGTACTTTGCAGAACTCTCCATAAGCTGTTGACCTACTTGCCCAAAGTCACAGGTGATTATCTTCATATCCAATATAAATATGTAAGAAGTGTGTGCCACTGTTACTGAGACAGTGTAACTTGCATCCTTTCTGGCATTAAGTGATCAGTAAAATAATCCTAACTATGTCTAGAGAATGATTATGGAAGGAAAAAGAGGAAGATGCATGATTAAAACCGGTGGGTGGAGCCAACAGCATCAAAATTGTGCTGATTCATCTTCCCCATATTTTATATTTTAAACTTAAGCTCTTTTCCTCCCTCTGCTAGATATCTCTAGGATCAACTGAAGAACGAGCAGGTATATAGTTTCACAGTCCCCAAGGCAACAACATAAAAACATTCACCTTTTTTTTCAGCTTGCTCAGAGCTTTTGGAGTCCTGATGACTGCGGCACAAATCAGAAAACTCAACAGAGTTCCTTGGAGATGTTCACCAGCATAAAAGCTGCAAGCTAAAAGGGAAGCAGGGCCTTTATTCTTAATTAATTCTTATTTAATTCTAATATCTAGCAATCAGTTGGATGAAAATCTCTCTTTGTTTAACATTCAACAGCTGCTGTTCTATTAATGCCTCCATAAGCTACTAATCTGGGTTCCCCAAGGAAGACCTCCAGCAAGAAAACTCTGAAAGAAATATCTTAAAAACTGTGAGTCTTTTTTTTTCTATAAGAGGTGGGAGGAAGGAATGGAGCAGAGGATTCAGAGGCACTTTCCAGAGTTTACAGAGGCTTTGCACAGTTGCACACTCTTTAGTTTCAGAGTTCCTGTCTGGGAGCTTCCACTTTTCACAGCCAACTGCAGCTACAAGGTATGCAGATGCATAAACCCCCCAACCAGCATAAGAAGGGTAAGCCCAGCAGGGAAATGCAGGGCATAGTCTGAGCAGATACTGTCAGATCTGTACACCTGCAAACTTCCAATCATAAGAAACAGACCTGAAGCATCATCCTGGGCCAGAGCTCCTCTGGGTGCTAATAGTTTCAGAACCTGAGGCAGAGCCTTTGACTGCAAAGGCTCTTCCTGTTTGTGGTGTAAATGTCACTGTCTGTTAAGAAGGGAGAACTGCCTAAGCCATGGCAGCATCACTCAGGTTACACTACTGTCTTGGCCAGCAGTGGGGCAAAACAACCATCATTTAGTCCAGTGCAAATGTTATTCTCATTAAGCTTGTGCCAAGTGATTTGCTAGTTCAGCTAATCTGAATTGGCTGTGGGTACCCAAATGCCAAATAAGCACTTTCCCCTCTTTAATTATAGTCTTTATGTTTCATGATTTAGGTTGCTCCTGTCATTGTTTGCAAGGAGGATGGGGTTGCATAACAGTGTGTAACACGATACAGCTGCAGACGGGACTGCTCAACCAGCACAAGTCCAAATAGAGAACAGCTTCTTCTGTTAACCAGCAGCTGAACAACAGCAGGGAAATCTCACCCATTCCTTTTCAATGGTAGGGGAAAGGGAAGGCCTGTGGGCTGTCCTTTTACTCTGTTTATGTCCAGCTCATTACAGCCACCAGCATATCAGCGAGATTCAACAAAATGCTCTTTGGTGAGTTCTGCCTAGAAGAGGAACCCAAACTGGTTCTGTGTGGAGAGTTGCTTTTGGTGAGAGTTTTGCCATTTTTATTTGAAGGAAAATGGGAAAGTCACCCCAGCAATTTCACTTTTCACTCACCAAGTGTCAAACCTAGTAGGTCTCCCTCAGGCAAAAATCCAACCTGTGTCAGCAGGACTGTTGGGCTTTGTTTTGTTTTGTTTTATTTTGTTTTGTACAAGGCATGTAGGATCCAGTCTGGCAACTCTTCAGCCATCATGTTTGGGTCCAGGATTAGTCCATACTTGATTGGATCCTTGTACTTCTGAGGGAAATTCTGTGGGAAGAAGGGACTTGACTTTAAGTATTACTTCACACTTTTCTGTGGCCTATGGGAGGATCTGAGATCAGAGCCTGGGACCAAATTTTTTTCTTGCATTCTTCAACGTAGTCCCTCTGAAGTCACTGTGACCAGATAAGCTATGGAGCATAGCACAGCCTTATGTGGACGCTTGGACTGAGCAACTTATTTTTAGCTCAAAGCTCTACCTTAAGGGTTGTCTGTTTTAACAATCCAGAATAGCCCTTGCTGGTACCTGAGAAAATAAATGAGTTTAAAATCATACAACCACTCTGGAGTGTTGCAGATGCGTGTGGATGTTCATGTTAGTTTGTAAGGCACTTTGCATCTCAGTGTTTTAACAAAGGAAGCTGCACAGATGTTGCCATTTTAAAAATCAGTGCATCTTCTGAGGTAAAAACTACACTGCAACTTACTGGTTTCACTGTTCTACCCCAAATAGAAACCTTAAGTATGTTCATTGTGATTCTAGAATATGAGGTGTAGGATTGTCAAATGAAATGAACAGCTGCACATGCTCTTTGCTGTGCAGACACAGACTGAGGAATTTAGGAGCTGATGAGTGCTACTAGATATAGAAAGACCACCTGAAAACCCCACGGGTGCAAATGCTCAGCAACAGAGATGTGACCTAGAAATCCTTTTCACACATGGCTTCTAGTTCAGTGTGTTGCACTGACCTATAATGGCAGCATAGGAAAAGCAACCCGTATAACAGAGCAGTTTTTAACTTGGTGCATGCCCAAACCTGATCCAAGCACATCCCATAGCACTTTGGCTACCGAGTGCAGATTGCTATTAAACAGACTGCTGCCTACATTAGTCAGGAACATTGCTTACTAAGTATGTTCAGACTTCTGGTTGTCTTGCACCAGCCTATTATCTGATCTTAAAAAGCTACCCAGCATTCCCCTGCCGGTGAAGGCATTGCAGATGGCTACGTGTCAGAACTGCAGCCATCTGCAGATCAGGTTGGTCTGCAGCTCATCATTCGCAGTTCAGGCAGCGAGAGAGGAGATGGAGAGCACAACAAAAGCATCCAAAACACGGCCAGCTAAACATGACTTCTATGCCAGTTCAATTTCCTTGGGACTTTCCCAGCATTCTTACCCCAACTGTTCGCAGCAGTTAAGATTCAAGATTTCTTTTTCTGGCCCAGGCATCCTAATAGTTCTTCAGGCCTGGCTGCAAAACTATATAAACAAGGATGAAATTCTGGCCCATGCAAATCATGGCAAAACTCCCACTGATTTGAATGAAGCCAGGCTTTCTCCCCACCACCCCCCTCCACCTTCCAAAATGTATGAACCCAGATTTAAAATACATTTTATAAATAGAGCACTAAAACTGTACTTTCCAGGCTGAATAGATGAGGGAATATCAAAGACTGTAGCCTTGCTGTTTTCATTAAACTTTCACTGAGGCTGGTTAACTGTGGTGGAACAACAGCTGTGATCCTGTGTTCTCACCGAGATTGTTATCAAAATTAGCAAAAGTAGTTAAGTCAAAAGAGAGAGAAATCTGTGAACAAAGTCAGGCCCCAGCTCCTGGAACTTTCTTCCAAGTGTTCTCAGAGTGCCTGTTTGTCTGCTTAACTGCAATTCATCTTTCATTCTCCCCTGTTGCTTATGGACTCCAGTCCTCAGTAGGATGCTAGATTCTTTGGCAAAGAGATGTAGGCTGTGTCGGTACCATTCTTCAAACTTCACTGATCATTAACTCATCTGCAAAATTCCTTCCAGATATCTTACTGCTACCCCTGTGCTGCTCCAATACATCAGCGTACCTCCAGACACTCCTAAAGATTTTGGTTCTGGGGAAAAAAACAGAACTCCACAACACTCAATGAGCACCAGGCTTTTCAGGGAGCCTGTGTTGATTCAGGGAATGCTCCCGAGGGAACAACATGCTGTACCTTGCCCGCTGATAAGCAGCAGCAAGCCATTCAGCAGGGAACTGCATGGTCCCACTTCCCAAGAAATGTAATCCCTCTAAGTCAACAAGGCAGGCAGGGCACCGATAATTTTCTCCGAACAGAGCAGACATTATTACATGTCTGGTAGTGAGTGAGCAGAAGTTGACACTATGTGTCTTCATTACCACAGAAAAACTTTTCACAAATAGAGCTGTCTGAACTCTGTCCAAGTGTTTGGGCAAGTTCAGAGCAGTGTCTCTCTGACCAGGTCACCTGTGGTCTGCAGAAAGCTGATGGACTTCAAGGGCTATGCTGTTGCTATTCTTTGTCCACCCTCTAAATCACATCTAAAGCTGTTAGGAAAGGCAAGTACTTCCCTAACAGGAATCAAAGCAGGATGGGATGTGGCAGAAGCAAGGAGCAAATGATGGGGTTTGCACCGAGAGTAGGGAAGAGGCACATTAAACCATGAAGAGTAGTGAAGAGATCTCGCCACACGTTCTCTCCAGAGATTTGTCCCATGCTATAAAAACACTGGGAAAAGTTCTGAGCTAAGCAGATTTCTTTCACTGAATGCACAAAACCCGTGCTGTCCCAAGGCTCGCAGGGACCGACAACCATTAGAGGGCAGCAGGTATCCAACACATGCACTGATGGATCCCTTTCTGAGACAGGATGTCCCAGCCTAAAGAACTCACTGGGCAAAAAAGAGAAAAGGTATTTACTTTAAAAAAAAATCTTAAAGAAGCATTGTCAGCCAAGCACCTACCCACAGGCAGTACAGCCACATGCCATCCTATGCCAGGAATAAAAGTGTTGTAATGTCTCATCCTGAATGAGCCATCCACCATCCTACCCAGCTATTATCCTGGAGATATAAGAAAGAATTGCATTTCTGGCAAACATCCTGACTTAACAGCTGAATGGAAGTCTGGAGTGAAATATTCATCCCATGGGCTGCCCTCAGCTTCCAGCTATGAAAACAGAAAGGGGAGGAGGGGGAAAGCCCCGAAACACTTGAGTTGGGATACTTGTGACTTGAGTCGAGATACTTGTGACTGTGACATCACTTGTTTTGCAAGGAACAATAAAAGCTGACCCTGCCACATAGGTACAATCTCCATTGCTTTATGTCACCTGGTCCTTAGGTGAGTGGCCTGGCCACTGAGGGCAGGGTGTGCTCAGAGCACTCTACCAGCAGAGCGTCCCAAGAGCGAGCAGCAGCATCTGCCTGGGGAGGAGAGGCAGGGCTCTGCCCCTTGCTGACCATGCTTCAGCAGGAGGTGCAGCTTCACTGGCAGCTCCTCTCCGTCCCACTGATCCAAGGGTGAAGCCTCTCAGCAAGCATATGGCATAGAGTGGGAATAAAACCGGCCTGGCAAGCCAGCAGCCACTCCGCTCCCATCAGGGAGAGCAACTCACTCATCTGCTCGCCTTGCCAACACTGAGGCAGCAAGAGCTTAAGCCCAAGTCAGAGACTTGAAGCTCAACATGATGCCAGTGATTTCAAGTGACAGGCACACCCAGAGAACTCCTTGCCCGTGGACTAACTCCAGCAGCCAGCCACGCACAGGCACAAAATGTCTGCAGGCCCCTGGGGACGCCCTGAGCTGCTGCAGCACCACCCTGGGGAGCCGACTGCACTCCTGGGCCGCAGCCCTGCAGCCAACAGTGAGCCGGGGAGCTGCCTCCTCACACACCCCAAGATTACCCTGGTTTTAGCAGGGAAAACTTCTCCTCCCCTGGCCACGAAACAAAATGGGTGCCCTGTCTCAATGGTGCTTCCTTGCTGTCCAGGCAGGCAAACTGAGACTACTATGGCTGCTCTAACCTGCGGGCTGGTGAGAGCCCTGCGCAGAGATCAGGACACCACTGCCAGCAGGGCGAACGGGGCTCGTGGGGGTCTGTCCACAACTGTGCCAGCCCCAGGCCCTGCTGCCACATTGTTTGGGCCAGAGCTGATGGCCCTGGGCGCTGACATGGCGTCCCGGCTGTGAGGGGGGCCTGGTCGGCCAGGCAGCACCTCAGAGCTGGCGCTACCCCCAGGGTCCAAGCGGGTGGGAGCTTTGGATCTGCTGGGCCTCCTGCCCAGCATGGCACCAAACAGGCTTGGGCAGATGTCTCCCGCGGGACCTGGCAAGCCCATGTCTGCTGTGCCCAGCCTGCTTGCACAGGCAGTGGCAGCCATGCATCCTTCCCGCAAGCTGCCCGAGCCCCCTGCCCTCAGCCTGCCAGCAGCAATGCCTGACATCAACCTCACTTCCCATCTCGGTTTCTGCATGCCAGGTTTATGATGGCCATTTACTTTTGTGTCAGCATTGTCCTTTAACTGAAATAGCTCCTCTTCCTCCTTAGCATTAACCTCCAGGATGTATTTATAGAGAGCGATCATATCCCTCTCTCAGCCTTTGTGGTGCTGGACTAAATAAGCCAAGCTCTTTTAGTCTACTTTTATAACCTCAACTCTCCAACACCCTAATCCTCCCGCTGCCTTTCTTTGCACCTGTTCCAGCATGAATCAATCTTTTTGAACATGAATGACCATAACTGCCCCTCATTGTGCACATGGCATGTCACATTGCTTTCTACAACAGAATTAGTATTTTCCTCTCTTGAGCACCGGGGTTCTGCATCAGGCAGCTGGGGACCTCGCCTGCCTTCCTTCCTCATGGATGCAAAGTCATCCTGAATAACAAACTAAGTTCTGAGAAGACCATGATGTGCTGGGGCAAAATACTGCTGGGTAACCATGGTATGGAAAAGCACATGATATAAACCCAGGAGCATCATATTTTAACAACTAGAAAAAAATATTTTGGAGCAATGCTGTGGAGAAGATTTTTTATAAGTTCAGGAGATGGAAACATCCAAAACTCTTTTTCTATGATAATCTTACACTCAAAAAACCTATCAAGTTTAGTATGGAACAAAACATTGTGAAAGGACTGTGTGGAAAAGGACTGTCATAAAAACCGTTCATAGGTGGTAAAATTATCCTTACAACAGAAGAACTAACCAAGTAAAATGTGCCCTATATACAGCAAATTATGACCACTGTCCCACATGTCTTTTGCAGCATCTCTGAGTGCCTGTATTACTGTTCCTGTGTGTGTCTGCTGTGCTCCTTTATTTTCCAGCATCCCTTTTGGCACCCATGACAATCAATCCCAGTATTTCTATCTTTAATCCTTCCTCACTCTGACTGGTGAAAGGAGACATGTTGATCTCTGTATGTGCAGGATTCTGAAAATCCATTACTTGGAACTTTTCTGTACTCCAGTCTTCTGTGGTGACCAGCTAGGGATCCCAGTCACAGCCCAGATACACCACACTGGAGCCCGTATCACATCTGACCACACAGCGCCGTTCCTTTCTGAGCCCCCCCCAAACACCAGATGCCTGTACTGATAAAGGAGGATGACCGTTCCATGTGCTTTCAGCTGCTGTCTTTATGCTATCCATCAGGATGTTTTCAAAGTCATGCAACACATGGACTCTGCTCTCCAGCAGTGCTGGGGAGGAAATGGGGCAAGGGAAGTTCTGCCCAGCCTTCTGGAGACCTCCCTGCACCAGGAAATGCTCTTAGTGCCACCAAATGCATTTAAAGGTAGAGCGAAAAGCCACAAATCTTCAGGCTCTTCAATTGAATAATCAACCCTTGTGTTTCACTTCTATTTGTTTTCTGTGCTAGATGGGCCTCCTCCGTTTACAGAAGGTGACCCCAGGGAGCGGGCGCTGACCTCCCGAGGGGAAGCCGGTGTTCTGCCGTGTGGCCATCCGTGCCCAATGCACTCTGCTCCTGGGCACTAGGGGCCACTCTCAGAGCTGCTGAGCGCGGCCAGCAGCTGTGTCTTGTCACTGTCCTCCCCTCCCGCCCCTGCCTGCTGCCCTGCTCACTGGAGCTTAGCTGGGAACCGGAGGGGAGAGCCAGGAGGGAGGCAGAGACAACTGGCAGGGATGAGGAGCTGGGTTGGTACTGGCTGGGAGCAGTGGGAGGGGGGAAAGGAGATGAGCTGAGCCTGAGAGAGGAAGAAGAAAAACATGCTGCTGCAAGTCCTTCCCCCGTGGAGTCTGAAGAGAAGAAAGCTGATTGCCGACAGAGAAGATTAGGAAGCCCTCCCTTGCTCATGCCAGCCCATCCCTGCGAAAAGCTGCCACTTGGGTCCTGCCCGGGGGCTTGGTGTCAGAGCACAGAGCTGGACCAGAATGTGGGAACAGAGGGACCTCCAGCTTGCTTGAAACAGATGGGGCACAAGCTTCCTACACCCAGGATTCACCTTCCCCCTGATTCCAGCTGGAGGTAGCACCCCTTGGGCCTTGCATCACCCCACAGCTTCCTCAGAGAGGGAGGACCTGTAAGGGAGATAAGGGCAGAAGAGGAGGAGGTGCTGGGAAAGGCAGAGAGCAAGTGAGGCCAAGACAGACCCTTGCCCCTGGAGAATCCCAGCAGACAATTCTGAGATGCTCTCCCCTTAATATAGCACCATCTGCCCAGCTATTTTCTCCCCTGGCTCGCGCACAGGGATCTCCACATTGCAATCAGTGTGTCTGGCATACTTGAGCTAGCTGCAGCCCAGCGGGGTCAGGCAGGGAGCGGCCGCAGCAGGGCACAGCAGCCAGCCCTTCAGCCTGGTCTCACAAAGGCAGCCAGTTCTCCAGGCCCCTGAACTGGTTTTTGCTGAAGGCCGTGCTGCTCCCTCTCCCCTGCTTTGAGCTGCACTGACTAGATCAGCCAGCATGTGCTGCCTTGCAACGATTTCAGGGCAGCCTGGTCCCTGGGAGCATAGCTCCATGCAGCAGGGGCTGGTACACTGGATAAAAGAGGAGAACAGGTACACCTGGGCACTGGTCTGAGAAACAGTTTGGCAGGTCTCATGATTTTGTCACAAGTCACATTATTCCATATTTTTGCATCACACCTCAGAGACAAGAGCTTCATTCTTCAACACAAACCTAACCTTGCATGAGAAGCCAGTAAGAATACCACTTTTGTGCTCACTGCTTATTTACAGCGCAGCTTGAGAATTGAGCCTTGTGCTTGGGAAGGTAAATTCATTTGTCTCTGGTTCAGGATGGTGGTAGAAGGAATTTTAAAAGACAACACATCTGTTTTCAAAGGGTGTGCTTGCCTCCCTCTTTTTCCATCTTTTGTGTTTTTTATCTACACAGGCTTTGTGGTCTCTGATGCAGAACCAGGGCTTCACCTGATTCCATTTTTCACAAAGTTTGGGCTGCCATGCAAATAATAATTACAACCATTTATATGGCTGAGCAAAAGTCTTATTTTTTCTTTTCCCTGAAATGGGTGTGACACAGGGACAGACTGGGCAAAGTTTGCAAAACATTTTGTACTGTATGCTGATTGCTCCATCTTTTAGACCAAGTTAAGGCTCCCGAGAAGAGAGGGAATTTGCCAGGGAAGATCCAACAAGGACCAGTGACTCACCTGGCACAGTAGAGGCCTGTGCTTTCCCTGCAAAGATAGCATGATGTCCATCTATGTACCCTGAAACCAAACCCAATGATAAATTTCCTCCCCTATGAAGCAATCCTACAGTACAAATCAAGATTAATTGACATCCTCGTGCCTTCCACAGCTGCACAAATGGTTGGTACAGCACAAGTGGGGCCTGTTCGCTAATCGTGAAGTAGCTAAGAGCAGACCTTGGATTACTGTGGTCTATAGTAATATATCACTTTCCATAAAAAGAAAAGAACATTGTGCTCTTTCCCAACACTCTTTCACCCCAGCTCATCAGTTGCCCAGCAATCACTCTCCTCTCCCAACACTTGCATAGCAGACAGAGTGGCTTTTAATCCTGGAGAAGTTCTGCTGTGCTAAACTAAAGCAAAAGGAGCAGGCAGAAGCAGCTGGGTGCAGGGGGAGGAGTTTTTTTGACCAGAGCAAAAAGAATGCAGTACTAGGGGAGTTTCCAGGTTAACAGAAGTCTAAAGGCCACTCTGTCTTTCCTAATAGCTCCAAAGTGCTTAACTGCCACAGGGAGAGGGAGAATATTTGACAGAGGGAGCAGACTCCTCTCTCTTCAGACGAATTCCATCTCTCACTGCACACTCAAAGGTGCTGTTGAGTTATGCTCTGTTTCAGTTGCAGGAGCCTTCTAAGGCACATACATTATGTTCTTTGTTGTGAAACCTGTCATTTTGCAAAGTGGCTGAAATTTTCAGTCATTTTGCAAAATGCTAGGAGATGATAGGTATGCACATGAAATCCTCACCCTCTGGCTATTACTAACTCCCTAACTCAAAGAGAGATGCAAAACTATTCTCATGTTCATTTCTACAACCAGGCAATCTTTTGTAATTACTTTTAAAGCCAGTCAGCAACACCCATCCCCTGACAAAACTAACTAGTATTTTCACAACTGAGCATTGTAACATCAGCCATTACATGTCAGTCTTGCCAGTAACATCTGCCTCTGACTCCCAGTGCTCTGGCCCGCCACGACTCCATCACCCAAGCTAGCCTCCCTCAAATGAATGTTGATCAACTCTCTGAGTTCAATAATAAAAGTTCCTTTCCATTAACCAAAGGAAAAATAAAGAAATGGTCACAGATAGAATTTCAAGGGGCACAGCACTATATGCTATGGGAAATACATCAGTTCCCAGATCCAGAATGGTGACACCACTGTCTCGGTACACATTCTGCAGAGGAAGATCAGGGTCATATGCAGAAAGTCAGTCAACAGTGAACACCATCAGGAAAAAGGCAAACAACGTGCTGGATGTATAAACAGGAGAAAACCCCTCAGGGCAAGTGAAGTAATCCTTCCATGCAGGACTATCCAGGCTGGAGCTGGACTGCTCTCTGGTTTTGGAGACAACTCTTCAACACCAACCGACTGGAAAAAGTCCAGAAGAGAGGTGTGAGATAGACAAGAGGCCTACAAAACACGATTAAGAACTGTGTCTGTCTGAGACCATCCCAGTCAATACAAAGTTGATGCAAGCACAGTTGCCCACAGACTAACCTATTTCTGATAGCTGTAATAGCTGTTGTGCACCAGGGTGCCCAGGATGCCAATTTTAGCACAAGCAGTGCAACAGGCAGCTTGCAAATGACTCCAACTTTCCATCACTTGGCATGTTGATGCAGAAGAGAAATAAGGCAGTGAGATAAAATGTCTGCAATTCCTATTCCAAGAAGACCAAACTTTTAGTCATCTTGTGAATAAAACATGTTGCAAAGTAAAAAAAACCCTGCAATCATTCCATGAAATTATTTTACAGGATGAGTAACTCCCATATGAAAACATTTTTAAAAATCATTCTAACCAACTGGCCCACGCTGTCATAATACCTGAACAGTGTGCAGTCTCAGGGCCCTACAAAGACTACCAAGAACTGCTTCTTTTGAAAAAGGGCAGAAGGCTCCAAAAATGGTTTACATGATTTGACCACAGAAACCACAAGAGTCTTTGGCCGAATCAAGATCCAAAATGAGATCTTGTAAGTCCAAGGCCATAGCCCTGTCTGTGCATTCCCCATTTTTCATGCTGGTTTTCTCTTGGTCACCCCTTAGTACAAGTAGAGCTATAACTGTGTATTACCTAGCACAGCAAACTACCTGAATCCTGTGGGAAGTTACACAGTTTATTCCCTCAAAACAGGGCTAAACCTAGTCACTTTTGATCTTGCAGGGAAATTCAGATTCAGAATCCAGGCTTGTGGCTGAAATCACCTCCTAAACTAGGCCCTGCAAGGCTGAAGTCACCTCCCACCCCATACAGTCTGCATCAGATCAGGGAAAGCCTTTCCTCTCTGTTAACAGATAGGCAGAAACTGAGCATGGAAATACCAAGAAATATCAAGAAAAAATATCCAGTTATCACAATCCTTGTTGTACAGGGCAGAGAAGGCCTGGCTGCTTTCTGTTAAAATCCTTGTTTGGCTCAAGGCCGATGTGTACACAACTTTCATTTCCTCTTCTCCATCTTTGTGTTCACCCAAGCTCACATTTCCCTGGAAGAGGGCTGCCTGGCACTCCTTGTAGTTGTTTTATGATTACCATAAGCAGTGTCTCCTATACAGAAAGGATAGGATTGGAGTCCTGTTTTCCTAGCAGCTCTCCTCTGGTGCCAGTTGGACCCTCTGATCAGAACTGCTCCTCTGTGGCTCCTGGCACTGCGCTGCGGTGCAGCGGTACCCAGGCTGGGTGCGTGAGGTGTCAGGGAGGTGCAGCTGCAGCTGCACAGGGCAGCAAGGGCTGCAAAACCCTGTCTGGAAAGTCAGGTGAATGCCCTGGCAGCAAGTCTTCACCCCAGTGCTGTGCTGCCCTGGCTGTGCTGGCAGGTGAGCCTGTTCTGGGGAGGATGAAGTTAACTCCACTCCCTCGGCACAGCCTGCGGCATGATTGATTGCAGTGCAAAGGCATCCCAAATTTCTAAGCCTGCTGGTCAGCCTCAGGACTCGGCACTGACGCATCCCCAGAGAAATCTGAAAAAAGAACTGATTCCATAAAAGTAGCCTATCAGCGTTAACTTCTCAAAGGCTTTTTTCTCCAGTTTCCTCCATTTGCTGACAAATATGAAGATTCTTCCCCCTCAGCTGTTGCAACGGTCTTGTGCAGTCAGGACCCTCAGCTGCTGAGGCAGAGGTGTGGATTTATAGCACTGGCTTTTGCATAGTATAATGCTGAGCCTCAGGGATCAAGGGTTATGACATTTTTATGGCCTCTCTTCTCCTCCCTCATATGAATATGAAGCAACTGTAAGGAAAAACATCTGGTTTCACTTTTCTTTTCTCCACCACTGTTCCCATCTGACAAAACCTTAAAAACTTGCCAGTGCTCTAGCGAGCTGTGTGTGCCAGCAGCCTGCAAGGAGCCAAGGATTTTTTGGTGTCATCACAAGCGAGAGTACACTGGTCTGGAAGTACTGGCTCCATCATTGCTAGAAGGCAGGACTACCCAGATTTTGTCCCACTGACAGATGCACTGGCAGCCCTCCTCCTTTGCTAGAGCAGGCTGAAGGCTGCTAAAGGACTGTCCCTCCATCTTGATCTCATTACAGGCAGCATCTCCAGAGGGAAATATGGGCCACTGTGGAGAACACTGTGAGAGGAGCTGTGGGCAGGGAAAACGAGATGCAAGGAGAAGTTCTCCCTCACCTCAGAGTCTTCAGAGGGATTCTTCTGGGGTCGAAAAACAGTGTTGCTCAATTCCTGAACAGTGGCATGCTAGTCTGCACCAGAAAAGAGAAATGAGCCCAAAAATCCCAGAAACTCCTAGGTCCAGGTGGGACCCACCGTGTCAGTCAGGAAGAGAAGCACAAAATACTACAAACTCCAAGGCCAGTCTGCCAAAGGTAGCCAATAGCTGGCCAATAGCCTGTTTCCACAGCTGGACCCTAAGAAATATAATCAGTTCCCTCATGTTATCTTATTTATCCAAGGAAAGACAAAATTAAACTATTTCCAGGAATCTGAAAGCATTTCTCCTTTATCTATAGAAAAGGAAGGCATCTATGCAACAGGCAGCATTGTGGCTCTGGAGAACCTCCAGAAATAATATCTTCTCAGGATCCCCCATCTTCAAACCCCCAGAGGAAACCAAGTGGACTGTTTGGGCTCATCTTACAAAACAGGGACAGCTGCTGAGTGCTGGCCCCAGGGACAGGCTGCTGAGTACTACTGCCATGGAGGCCATGAGATGTGAAGGTGCTTCATGGGGATGAAGTCCCAGGACTGTGTGGCAACCAGGATCGTATGTTAGGCATTAGAAACAAATCCTGTGAGTGGAGCACCCAAATAAACAACAGTGGCCTCCAAGAAAGGTCTCCAAGGGACAGGAACCAAAAGTGCTCATGGCAAAGGATATTGAAAATGAAGGCGCACAAAGAAAATGTTCTGTGCTGTGGGCTGCAAGAGAAGACCCAGGGTATTGTTTTCCAGTTTCTTTCTCTCTTTTTGACTGTCCTTCTTGACTATGCCAATAAAAAAACCACCACTCCCTCCTCTTATTCTTTTTCTTTGTTTACTTAACTTCTTTTCCTCGTAGCAACTGCATAAAGCTGAAGCCATCTGATATTTCCAAGTAACCAAGACCATTATTCACTGAAGGCACTGGCCTGGATCCTAATTGCTGCTGGTTTCATACTCAACACAAGCCTTGCAAACAGCTGTAAATATCTCTGTACAGTATTCCACTCATGTCAAGCTGACCCTAATTCTTACAAGTCTCCTGGGATGCAAATAAGAGTGCTGCCAGAGAAAATAGGTGCGCTAGGTACACTTTGGAAGGACAAACAGCAGCAAAAGAGGAGAGACTCTAGAAATACAATTTTATACCCTTTTCCAAGGCATGCAAAAGGGAAGCAGGTGAAAGGAATTGATGGTGACCAGTATTTGCAGGCCACGTGATGGGATGAAGAGACCTTATATCTGAGTGAAACTAGGACAATGAAGACTTTCTGGATCATATCCCAGCACCCAGAGGATGTTTGAGAAGGAAGCTGGAGCATCCCCTTCCCACTTACTCTTCCAAACCTTTGTTCCAGGCATGCTATTATTCTGGCATTACCCAATTTCTTCATCTTCTTTCCTTCTGCTCACACAAAAGGCCTGTGTTTCATGTGAACCTTTGTTTAAGGTTAAAGAACATCATAAGTGCCAGGTAGCAACACTGCATTACACAGGTGACGAAGTCAGGGTAAAATCCCTGTTAAGGAAGAGGAGAAGTCTGTGCTTTGCACCTCTCCTTGCCAGAGTCACAGAAAAGAGAAAAGGACGGGGCAGTAAAGCATGTGAAAATGTGCAAAATATGGTACTTTTGGTTTGGTTTTAATCTGCTTCACTCCTATAACCAGAGGAATCAAAAAAAAAAAAAAAATCACAGTGCAACAACCCATTTCACTAAAAAAAAAATTAGTCACTAAAATATCTTTTGGGTTTCTTTTAATTTTAAAATACAGTTCAAGTCAGAAATGGGAGTGAGAGGGACATCCAATCTCTTGAAAGCTCCCCAGAGAGTTAGGCACTTATAACACTCCCTCACCTTTTATTGCCCCTATTCCTCAAATCCTGCCCATCCCTTGTGTGATTTTATGCTGCCCTTCTGCTCTCCTTCCCATCTATCACATGGTATCTCTCTTTCCCTCATTTCCTCCTCTTCTCTGATCCACTCATGCATTCCAGCTTCCCTCACTCATCCCAAAGTTTGTTGGAACACCAACAGTCCTCTGGTGCCTTCAGCCCCTCATCCCACAGGGCTGTCTCCATCCTGCCAAGGGGCTCCCCTCCTGACAGCAGGGCTGCAGGGGTCTAAGTCCTCTGCTTCTCATGGCCAAGGCAGCTCCTCCACAAAGAACAGCAGAAACTGTGGGGAGAAATTTCAGCCTAGCTGGGGGAGTCAAAGAAGGCACAGCGTGAAAGTCCACAGCTACATACCAGGAGATGGAAATCAGTACAGCTGGTACTGTGTGTTCAGCTCGCAGCCAAAGTCCTTTCTCTCAAGGTTGTGCTGACAGACTACAAAAACAACGGCTGAAAGCACAGCATGAAAGCAAGCGATGGGGAACTTGCCCCAGCAGAAAGAATCTGTGAAGAGGAAGGTTTAACATGTTTGTTTGGATGTCAAGCCCTTGGCAGGGGCTTGTCAGGAGGGGCAATGAAAGGTGTTAATGCAATGCACACCTAGTGCTTCTTGATGCACATGTGTATTTCTCCCAGCCTTTCCACCTAAGTGCTCTCCTTAAGACTCAGCCCTTTCAGAGTGACATTTAAGAAGGACACCCCAGACCATCCCCCATCTGCTCCAAGACATGAGTTATGCTGCAAATGAAGACATGTGGCAAGCAAATTTTTACCAGGAACAAATATTTGCTGTCGTTCTGGATGGCTGCTATGCCACACTACATTCTTCCTGGCACACTGGGTGGACAAATATTCTCAGAAAAGTAAGTAGATTTCTGCCATCAGAAAGGACTGACAAACACTTCAGGCCACTGCACCCTGGGTCTTCATTTCTTGTCAAGCTGGGGGCCCTACCACGGGTAGGACTATGCACACAGCTGGCTTCTCTTGTGTGCTGGCGAGATGAAAGAGCCAGAGGGTCAGGTAAATACTAGTTGTTAAAAAGATGTAGACACCCAGCTCGGTGAAACCTTCACTAAGGGTTGCAGATACATGCCCTGTGCTAACCAGCCACCTCTTAAAATCTCTCAAGATTTCCACTGCCATTTCATTTATTCTCTTGCTCAAGTGCCACGTCTACCTGGCAAACGAATTCCCTCTATTCCCTTATGCCAAGTTTCACTCCAGCATGTCAAAACCACTGCCCTACACTGCAGCATTCCTTTCCAAGTGAACTATTCCCCCCCTCCCTCCCACAGGTTCTGCTGATGGCAGCTCGAGGTTGTATAACTGTGTGCTCCCTCCTTGATAATAGCGAGAACCAGGATTTCCTGGTATGCCAGAAATGGTTTTGCCACTCCTGCCTGTGTGAAAGGGGTGGGACAGGAGGCGAAGCAGCCATCGTGTGTTACAGTTCTGGGTCGTGTCTGTGCACCTTGACATCCCGCCAGGCTATAATAAGAGAGACCTGCAGGGAGCAACATATGTCAAAGTTGGTAATTTTCCTTCCTGCCTTCACTCCTCGAAACCGCCTCAACTGGATCAACGCCCGCCCAGTTCCTTCTTTGGACAGCAAACGAAGCATGCACACTGCAGGAGCAGCTGCCAGCTCTGCTGGAAAATGTACAGACCCAAAGATCACCTGTGAGCGCGCAGCCTTGGCGTGAGCTGTTCTGCACGTCTGCAGCTCCACAATGCTGCTGCGGCTTTGGGAGGCAACAGCAGCCGACCGCAGCGCCGGCTGGCCATTCGCAATCCACAGCCAGAGGCGCCTCTGAAAACACGCTCCCTGCAGCAGGGAGACCTTGCAGAAGCCTCACAAACTTCCCCTCATTTTTAAGCAGAACCAGGTTAATAATCCTCCCCCAGCAATTTTTAGCTTCCCTGGACAGCCATGGTGTCAGTCCACATCTGGAAAGGGCATCACTGGGCCATTTGCAGCTGGATTGGAGCCAGATGCTGGAAAGATTTGAAAGGTCCCTTGCACTGTCTTCCTTCAGACTTCCTTAGTGCTTCACTAACACCAAGACTGCAGGTGACTTCAAGTGCTGCCTGCTTGTGCTCCCTGTCATGCCAGGCATTTGGCTGAGATGCAGCCCTGACACTGGGCAGCTGGGCTTGGAGAACTAAGTGGTCTTTGGGGCCCACAAAGTTGGCCTCCCTCCCAAGATGAATCATCAAAAATTGCACAAAAAAGCCCCAGTCTCTTTAGGTTTGCAGAGGTTTTGATAACTTCTATAGCAGCCAGGATTTTAACTGCTTCTGTGGACATAATTCAGATGCTGCATTGTGTGAGGCTGTCCCATCCCTCATCAGGGCCAATCTGGCTTAAGATTCTTTCTGACGAAAAACTATAAACTCACCTGGCCAGCGATCTTTGAGCTCCCAGAATTGCCAAAGCAGTTCTGCTTTGCCTTTCCTCCTTCCTCCTGCCTCCCTTCCCCCCAGCTCCTTCACAGATGCACGTGGCCCACCTCACACTTTCTAAGCCCCTACCTGAATATGGGATTTGCAGGCTGTTTATTTTTGTGAGTTCGTTTCAGGGAAAATGGGAGCATCAGTGTCATCACGTTACTGAGCTCACCACATTTTCTGCATTGAGCACAGGCAGGCTGGCAGCACTGCTTGACATTGGGGCACTCCTTTGACAGGAGCAGGAAAGACCATGTACTCACACCAACTAATTCAGTCACTTTATTTTTAAATGCTGTAATAAGGCAGGCACAGAGTGAATGGAGAAGTGCAAACCCACTGAGAACTAGAAGGCTCTCAGAGCTGTGTGTTGCTTTATGCCTCTGCCTGCCTCGCAGTTGTCTCTGCAAGTGATTCAGAAAACCCTGTTTAATCAGATTCAGCTCCTGCCATCTGTTAAGTGAGACACTATAGGGACTGAGTATTGTAACAAAATGCATATCAGAATTGCCCTTGATTTAACATACTTTGTGCAACATGTCTTGTTGCCCTCATTCACAGCAATCAGAGCAAGGCTTTAAGGCTCCTTTTCTCTTTGGGGTGTAATGACTCACTGCAGTGGATGAGCAGGCCCCACTGACCCTCTGCATCCCCCCAGCTCTGAGTCACAGGCTGGGATTATAGGGACACTTTAGGATTACAGACAAGCATTCTTCCAGAAATCTCCTTCTCTTCCGCCTTTGCCAGTACCTTTCTTAACAGAGGCTGTGTATGCTCTCTGATGTGGCAGAAAGGATGGAAATTCAGGGACTTCCCGGACAGCTTGTGATTGTATAGCCGGGTGTCTGATCAAAGGTACCTATCGATCAGCCTGGTCAGTGACACCCAGCACACATAAAGATGGGATCACATAAGTCCATCCATCCTTGTGCCAGGAAGTCTCTTAACAGTGAAACAAAAGTGTGTATTGGCAGTTGGCAGAGGTGGGTGCTTTGCAGGATGCCTGGCACTTCTGAATGGCCCCTCCAGACGGCATTGGAGCAGGGGCTTCATTTTACACACCTTTCAGATTATGTGCTTTGTGCTTTTTCAAGCAGTCACAGGTCTGTTGTGGTGGGACAGCAACCTTATTTCTTGAAGACAACACAGCAAGATGCATCACAGTGCCATAGGAGCAGAGCTGATTATCTCCTCCTGGTAGGGTGGTTTAGCTTGCCTCTCACAAAATCCTGGCTGGGCAGTACCTGCCATTTTGGAAGAACATCTGCAGTGGCTGGAGGGGATGCATACCCTGCTCTGCTTGGGAAACACCTCCCCACATGCTTCAGTGTGTTGCCCAGGCTTCTGCTGCTGAAATACCTGACCTGGTTTTACACGGATGGATAGAGACACGAACATCAACGTTTGGAGAGTGACTCAGAGAGTCAGGGACTTTAATGAAATGCATTAAACAAAAAAAAAAAGGAAAAAAGAAAATGAAAGAGGGAGAGCTGACATCAAAGTGAGCAACAGAGGACACAGGAATTGATGGATTTCACACTCGGTCGATTGTTGCAATTAATTACATAGAAGGAGCTGTGACAGTGTGTACCAAACTACTCCCCCCACACAGCTGGAAACTCCACAGCTAGTGAGGCCAAGGTAATCAGATGTTGCAGAGGATCCAGTTGCACCATAAATTTCCACATCTTGCTCAAGCTCCCCAGGTAAGTGTCTGGATTTGGTTTCTGCGGTACCACACCATGTGCCCAAATTCGTCAGGACAGGCGTGTTTGTGCCTGCTACCAACCTGCTGGGTTTGCCTCCCCGCGGGGGAAGCAGGGAGGAAGCAGAGAAATTGTCGGGTTTGCATTTCACAACTGCCTGCATAATCCAGGTTGCTGTGCACATCCCGTGGCTCAGCCTTTCAGGCCCAGTGTGATGGGAAGCGGGAGGGAGTGTTTACACAGCCCGCTGGCCGCTCTGCAGTCGCTATAGCAACCCCAAGGGTCAGTTTATAGTAGGAGAGGAAGTTCACTTTTGGGGAGTTCAGCTTTCCAACACCAGCATCAAGCATGGCTGAAAAACAAAAGGCCAGGCAGTGGGAGGAAACACATTTAAAGGAGCTTCCTATGTGCAAAACCACCCGAGCTTTCTCAGTCACGGGGAGATGCTGCATTCCTTTCCTCTTGGTCAAAGGCACGCTGCCATCCGGCTGATGCCTGAGCCAGAGGGGTACCTCCCCTCTCCCGCAGATGCCTGTGTGTGTTTGAGAGCAGGACAGCTGTGGAGGAATGCAGCATGGTGCCCCACTTTCAGAAACACCCCTGTGCTGGCAGCCCCAAGCCGAGAGCCACAGGACCAATGTCCCAAGTGTACTCGCTGCACGCTCTGGCTCTGCAGAGGCTGCCTACAGACCTTCACAATGTCTCCCATAGCGGGAAGAAATAACAGGCACTGTCCTTTCTGGCCTGTATGTAAACCAGCAAACGTCTGTGTATCCAGACTTGGGGTTCTTTGAACTTATGCTGAGACTTAGTCTGCATCAGCGCTGCCAGTGGTACTGTGATTAAATCAGAAAAAAATGACAGACGTCTCTGAGGTGATGCCTAGGGAAACACCCTCTTTCCAAACACTACCAGCTACCCCAGAAAGCTTTTCTTGACCTGTACAGCTCCTTGCTCTCTTGTACCTCATTACCAAAATGGCCTCAATACTGACCAAGAGCTAAAAGAGCATCTGTCAGCCACTGTTAAAACAGTGAGACAGTGTCAGAGTGCAGTCACCCTGGGGAACTGTGTTTTCTCAGGGAAAGAGGTAATAAACACAGCAGCCTCTCAGCCACCAGGGAAAACAGCCTGCAGCCTGAGTCCTTGTCTCTCCCAGCAGTTCCCATCACTGGAGCTCATTGTGGCGTGGGAGGCAGGGGGCTACTTTAAAGAAAGGTCCACCCCTAGCTGAACAAGTCCAACACTAGGTGGGAGAACAGGCCACAAACTTCCTGAGCTCCCAGCTGAGCTCCCCACTGTGCATCACACTCCAGGGTTTCAGAGCAGGGTTTCAGTTTACCTACCCTGCGGGCTACCCCTCTGTGGTGGACATAAGGTTATAAAAGGACCCCTGCTTTCAGCAGCTGCTGGAGAAAGGGCCCTGAGTAGTCCTGTGCTTGGTCAACAACTGGGGACGTGCAATGGGTACTCCTGTGCCTGGTCTGGGCTGCAGTGTGGAACATGGAGAGAAGGAAGCCTAGTGAATCCTAGGGAGATGAACTGACTGCAGAGTGTCAGAGGGAGCCTTCCAAGGCCTGTTTTCCCTTCTAACATGACAATTTACACCAGTGAAGTATGATTCCAATAAAGCTCCTTCTGTCCATGAAGATCTGCCCACCAGTACTTGGCTGCTGGCTGGCTGGGAGATAAACAAGGTAATTGCAACGTTAATGGCTGTGCTGGAGCCTGCTGTGAAGGCAGAGCTTGGGGGAGCTAACACAGGTGTTTCCCAAAGAACGGAGTTCAACAAAGAGGCAGCCCAGGGGAAGAGAGAGGGGTAAAGAGAGGATATGGGAAGGAGAGACTGCGTGAGTCTGTGTGTATGAAGATTGGGAATTGTGATACATTATGCCAGAGAAAATATGGAGAAAGACACAGCATCATGGAGAAACATAGGTTCCAAGGAGATGAGAGGAGAGAGTTACACCATGAGGCACTGTACAGGAGAAAGAAGCACCACGTGGATGGGAAGGAATGACCCATAGCTGAGGCCTTCAAAACCAAAGTGATAAAAAGAGAGGAAAGATGAAAACAAGCATGGGTGCTGCAGGGGCAGAATGGTAATGAAGGCTACCTAGATCAGAAAGGTGGCTGAGTGAGGGGAAGGAATTCATCTGGCTATACAAAGATGTCAGATCCACTTGAGAAACAGTTGTATTGAAGATGCAACTCATACCAAAGCAGATGTCAAATACATCATACATCTACTTCTCTCTGAAAAGGGGGAGCTACAGTAATGATGCCAGAAGAAGACATCCACCCCAAGCAGATCAGATTTCAGTGAAAGAACTCTTTATGCCTAATAATCCTCTGTTCTTGGGTGGCAAGCAGAAGGGCAGAGCTTTGGGATGAGGGCTGTATGTGTGTGTGTGTTTGAGGTGATCTCCTGGGAGATTTTCCCCAGGGCTGGGTGTTACCCAAGGAAACATGAGTAGGTTTCAGCGCTGCTTCACTGCTGAACTCCGCAGCAGAGAGGACTTTCCCAAGGAAACTCCACAGGTGGGTTTCACTTTTGCTGGCAACACCCATCTCGCACGTTTAACCCCACAGGCTTTGAGCGGGGGATGCATATAGGGCCAGCAAGCAACAATATGTCCAGGAGCAATGAGCCAGCCTGCAGGACAAACTGCAAGAGCTGGTGGGACAGCTTGTGCACTGGCATGGCCCCTCACCCTGTGGCTATGGCACGGCAAGGATGCCCACAGGATTAGGCTTCTGTGTGTCCACAGCAAGCAGGCTTTGGCATCTTTCAAATAGGCTGCAGTTCAGGCCCTAGCTTGGGAAGCCCTTTCTCCATTGCCCTCCCCTTCCAGCCCTGCATGTGGATGAGTCCAAGCAACTCCTGATGTCTCAGGGTCACCCAAGTCCCACACAGCCTGCTGCTGGCCCTGGTTACAGGACAGACCTGCCTGATCTCCTTACAGTAATTAACAACAGCCCTTCAGATGGTCTAATGTCACCGGGAGTCTTTCTACAGGCTCAGCTCATGTCCTAGAACAGTGCTTCCCACTCCTTTTTCCACATCAGTGACCAAAGAGGACTCAGCCCCTGCCCCAGGTTCCATCCCACAGCACCCCCAGCTCCCTGCATCTGCCTCACTGTCCTGCCCACGCACAGCGCCTGGGGATGCTGAAATATCAGCTGAACTGGGCCACAGAGCACGGAAAAAGCAGGAGGGCACCCAGGTGACTGAGACACCAGCAGTACACACAGTAATGGTTTAAAACCTTGGCAGGGCTCTTTGGAAATATTACTTGTGGGCAGGGGGGACAGGGAGGTGGAGGAAGTGTTGTCAGCATTCTTTTATTCATACTCTATGAAGAAAAATACCCTGAAACAATGCAGCTGGGATTGGCAGCAGTTGTGAGTCACTTGCCATAGAGGCAGAGGTCTGTGTGAAGCCCCAGGCAGGGCAGGAATTTAATCCATCTCCCCAGATGCTGCATAAAGGTGTAAAAATGTGAGCTTTGGTACTGGCTCACCATCTGCTTCGAGGTACATGTAACAACACAGTAAATACCGTTTGCATGTATTTGCAGATTTACTGGTCAGATAAGTGGTAAGGATGGTATGAAAAAGGCCTGCTTAGAAACAAGTAGGGTTAAAAAGAGGCGTCTTCATCTTTGTTGCTGCCACTACTTTGTATGGAAATAATTCTTACATTCATTAGACTGTAAGTGGTCATCACAGAGGGTAAAAATAATTAGGGAGGAAATAATAGGAAGGATGTTATTTAACATTGTAAATGTTTCTATATCTTCACCTGTGCCTGGATATTGCCACTGAACCCCCCTCAAAGGGAGTTTATTCAAAGAGAAATTAAAAATTAGTGAGAGAGAAGACAAAAATTGTATTGAAAGATATTGAAAAGTCAAGTGGAAAAATCTTGTACCCCATAAAAACCTCTACCTTGTTAGAAAATGTTCATCCCACTCAAGTCTAAAGGAGATTAAAAACTCCAGTTCCACAAAAAAGACTGGAGAAATATTTCTTTTTGCCCATTCTCATCACTTCTGCCCCAGGGACAACCTCACCATTTTAAACTGATTTTCTAACCCTGCAGAGTTAACCTGCCCCAAGATACACCTCTTGCCATCAGCTTCGAATCACAGTGGGGAAAAAAAGCCACTTCACTTCTCCTACATGCTGTCCCACTCACTCTCTGCTGAAGACAAAATCCTGGGGGGCCGGGGGGGGTGTATTTCTGTTTTCTCTGAGATGCTGATTGTGGGGGTCCAATGAAGCCAACTTTCCACAAACATCTCAAGGCTAAGACAGCTTTCGGAAAGGGGATCAGGGATCAACAACACACCTGAATGAGGGGCCTGACTTTCTGACAGGCTGGGAGGCAGGTCACCAGCATCCCAGTGGCAGGTGACATAGATGAATCCTTGTGAAAGTGCGGCATCCTCAGCTCGTTCAGCTTACTCTAAAGGGCAGAGCTTCAAAATGAGTCATGTTTGAGACTCCAAGTGGGAGATGGGGAGAGTCATGTTTTAATGTCTTTGATGCAGGAGCCCAGACAGCACTTCCTTGTGATGATGAGGACTGGTACTTTGCTTTTTTCTTAAGACATTGTCAAGAGAAATGGAGTCACATACCAGGAGAGAAATGTATCTACACTAATAACTGCAATAATTCCTGCTCACTTTTGTCTTCTTTTGCAAAATTGCCCTGCATACAGAAAGGTTTCCTTATGCAATATGTCTGATAGATCCTACACTTTCAAAATGCACTTCTCTGCACCTATCCAGATCTTCAGAGAGGGCATTTTTTGTTCATCTTTTATATCTCACTGGGGACTCTAACTGGTGCCTGGGTCCTCCTGCCCCTTGAAGTAACCACATTCCCACCTAGGAGAATAGCAGTCAGGCCCATCCCAGGCACATCTCTTATGGCTGAAGTGCCATAGAGCAGATATGTTTTTTTGCTTCTTTTTGCAGCTTTCTTATGATTGTTCTCCTTAAGCTTGGCTTAGCCTGTTTCCCAAATATACAGGACCACTTCCCTTACTGTTTGAGGACAGTCCCACTTTCTCATTCTCATCTGCTGGCATGCTGTAGGTGTACTGAGGTGTCCAGCTCTCTACAGGAAAGAGGTTTAACGATCATAAGATGTCCCTGTGGAAAATGCACCACTTTTCAAGCATGGGAGCATGTCAATATTCATATAAGGCAGGGAAACCCTTACTAAAAGAGAAAAATCCACTACATTTTTGTTCATTCTTCTTAAGGGTGTCCCTTCAACAGCACTCAACAGCTGTTAAATGGGATAATCGCCTGCTATCCTCATGTCACTAATTCAAATGCTAATGGCTCTCAGTGCATGAGAGGTTATTCAGCCATCCGGCACCCCAGGTACACTTTGCATGAGGAGGATGCTGAAGGGATTAAGCTCCCTTCTGGGATTTTAGAAACATTGGAAAGAAATGCTTTCAGATTAATTTGGAGAGGAGATGATGTCCAAGACAATGTGTTTGGTTTGTATGGCAGGGTTTTTGCAGTGGGTTGGCTCCAAGGGTGGCTTCTCTGTGAGAAGCTGCCAGAAGCTTCCTCCATGTCCAAAGGAGCCATTGCCAGCCAGACCTAAGATGGACCTGAAGCTGGCCAAAGCTGAGCCCATCACTGAGGGTGGTAGCACCTCTGAGATCATGTGTTTAAGGAGAAAAAATTGTCGCACAAGAGCAATTGCAGCTGGAGAGAGGAGTGAGAATATGTGAGAGAAAGAGCCCTGCAGACATAAAGGCTGGTGAAGGAGGAGGGGGAGGAGGTGCTCCAGATGCCAGAACAGAGATTCCCCTGCAGCCCATGGTGCAGCCCATGGTGCAGCCCATGGTGAGGGCAGGCTGTGTCCCTGCAGCCCATGGAGGTCCATAGTGGAGCAGATATTTACTGTGGAGGGCCCCACACCAGAGCAGGTGGATGCCCAAAGGAGGCTGTGACCCCATGGGAAGCACATGCTGGAGCAGGCTCCTGGCAGGATCTGTGGCCCTGTGGAGAGAGGAGCCCACCCTGGAGCAGGTTTGCTGGCGGGACTGAGACCTTGCGGGAGACCCAGCCTGGAGCAGGCTGCTCCTGAAGGACTGTGCCCCATGGAAGGGACCCACGGTGGGGCAGTTCAGAAAGAACTGCAGCCTGTGGGAGGGATTCACCTTGCAGAAATCCATGGAGGACTGTCCTCCATGGGAGGGACCCCTGGCTAGAGCAGGAAAAGAGTNGGAGGGACCCCTGTCTAGAGCAGGAAAAGAGTGTGAGGAGTCCCCTCCCTGAGGAGGAAGGAGCAGCAGAGACAATGTGTGATGAACTGACCTCGGCCCCAGCTCCCTGTCGCCCTTGCACTGTAGGCCCAGTTCCCCATCCCCCTGCCCTGTGGGAAGGAGGTAGAGAACTTGAGAGTGAACTCGAGTCCATGAAGAAGGGAGGAGTGGGGGGAAGGTGTTTTCAAGATTTAGTTTTATTTCACATTATCATACTCTGATTTGATTGATAATAAATTAAACTAATTCTCTCAAGTCGAGTCTGTTTTGCCCATGACTGTAACTGGTGAGTGATCTCTACCTGACCTTATCTCGATCAAGGAGCCTTTTCTCTCTCCAGCTGAGGAGGGGAGTGATAGAGCAGGTTTGGTGGGGACCTGGCATCCAGCCAGGGTCAAAGACAGGAAAACTGGGGAGGAAGGAGGCCAGCAGGAAGGATTTGCACATTTTGATGTCTCAGAGGGGCTCCATCCCAATACTGAAAGACCCTGGTGCTGGTGCACCCAGCCCAGCCTCAGTCCCAGCCGACTGAGCCGGGGCTCAGTTTGATCCCAGAAAAGTACTGCTTGTGCAGTGGCAGTGCTCAGCAAGCACAGGTCATCATTCTGCTGTCGTGGCTAAACCACTATCCCAGCAGTGCAATATTGGCTACCTGCACAGAAACAGAAGCACCTCCTCCTAAGGGCCGGGTCACTGCCACAATCCTGCTCCTGGCCAGGTAACACCAGGCTCAGTGACACTCCAGCCCTGCAGTGCAAAGTACCAAGCTGTCGGTACCCCATGGGGCAAACCCTCTGGTGCTCCTTGCCCCTGTGACAGGAAAAAGGCTGCAAAAGGCAGCAACAAAACCTTCAAAATCAACACAACTTTTATGGAGCAGACCTTGCAACTTGATCCATGCTTTTGTGTGTGTGCATGTGTGTGTGTGTACAAAAGGTAGTTCAATACATTAATTTATATTTCACACATGCAATTCCCCAAAAATCTCCTGGTCTTCACAAAAGTATGTATTGTCTTTTACATGGAAATAACCACAGATTGCATAGTCACACTGTTAAACAGGTTACACCATTACCTGTCAGTAGTATCTACACAAAAGCAGAGCTGGGTTAAGCCTAAAACCAGTCTGTTATGAAACTGCTGATAATACATGACCCATGGGAGATGGGCCATCAGTGTCTGTCCTTCTCCTGCACAGCATTATGGTGATGACAAAGGAAAGGAACAATGGTCACTTCAGTTTCCACTGCAGGAACTGGTGGATGTGCCTTACCCGTCCCTTCTGTTCTTCAAGGAGGCTACCCAGCTCCCTTGTGTCTTCTGTCTAGAAAGTGGCAAGTAGGAAGAGAAAAGGAGAATTAGCAGATCAATATCATACCCTCGAGGGGGATATATAGAAAGTGAGGAGGGTAGAGGGCTGGAAAAAAAGGATAGATCTTCCACAGCTCTCAGCAATGCTCCCCTGAAACACTTGTGGCCACATTCTCCAAAGAGATCACTAATCAATGAACATGCACTTTTATCTTTTGAAAAAACTATTTTGACCTGAAACCAATGACGTGTTTCATAACTGGTCTTAAGTCCATAGAGGACGCTATTATTTAAGGCATTTCACTGGCCAAAGCACTTTCTCAGCCTCACCATTCATCCTTGACTTTCTTTTTAATTTTGAAATTATCCTGTACTCAGCTCTGCTGGCTTGATATCTCCAGTCCCCTCTGTATATCATTCCTAATTCTAGTTCCTCAGCATCTTCTCCTCTGAAGATTTACTTATGCACAAGAAAAGTCGGTCTCATTTCATGTTCCAAAAAAAATGTGTATGTATCTGTTGCCATGGCAGTGGTGTGGGTTCCAACCAACCATTTTATCCACACTAACTTTAAAATGGTAACCAAGTTTAAAACTTTGGTTTCCTCCCAGGAAACACAGAACCAGTGCAGGCAGCCCAATAATGAGTGCTGGAACACATTTGCCCTTGTGGGCTTGGGGCTGACCACCAGGCAGCCATAACTGGTCCCCTCCACGGGCTGCAGGGCTGACCCAGTTTCCCCTAGGAGCTGTCATGGCAACCTCCACGCTTGTGTTTGTCATTTTGCATGGAGAAACCTTCATTTTCTGGCTACGGCAAAGCCAGAATGCAATGCCGGTGGCAGTGCAAGTGGGAGAGCAGCTCAGCCCTTCGCCCCAGGTCCTGATCCTGAACAAAACCCATGTCATGTGGTCGCAAAGAAGTTGGACACAGAAGGAAAAGCAACCTGTCTCTTACTCTTTTCCATTCTGGTGCTGCTCTGTTCCTCATCGGGAAGCACATTCAGGCTGGCTTGATAAAGAAATGAGGCACAGGAGCCATTTCCTGTGTACACACCATGAGGCAGAGCCTGCCCCTCTTCATTTCCAGTCCCCCGTGAACTCAAGGTCATTGCCCACCCAGATCTGACTCAGCAGAGGTTTGGTACCCTCATATCCACAAAATCCATGGGAAGAGTCCAAATGGGGGAGAGTGATCATGGCTTCACACAGAGGAAGGCAACAGTGGGAGCTCAGTCTGTACCGGAGAGTCTGCAGGAGCACGGCACAGGTTGAGGGGCACCTGCCTGGGCTGCTCCCTGGACCTCTGGTTGTGCATTTACCCATTCCCAGCCACTCATTACTCTGAGAGGGAGCTGCCCACAGCAACAAAGAAATGTCAGCACTTCACACTAAAGACCTTGCCAGTGAAAGGGGAGAGAAAAATGTTCTGAACCATGAGGCAGACACCCAAAAGTCCCTCCTGTGTGGTGGAGAGAAGGTAAAAGGAGAAAAAGAAAAAAAAAAAAGAAGAAAAAAAAAAAAGGAAGAAAATGCCTGGGAGGTTTGAGTTATAAAGGGAAATGAGCTGTAAGATAATGTGCTTGGACTGGCCAAGCTGAGGCGGGTGCGAGAGAAGTGGGTGACAGCCAGCAAGCACCAGAAAGAGCCCAGGCAGTGGAGAGGGAAAAGCACAGCCTGCTCAGAGGGAGTGAGATGCACAGAAAGTGCATGCTAAGTAGGAGTGCCAGGATGACATTTGAAAAGGGAAAATTTAGGCTGAGTGTCAGGAAAAGCTTCCTGACAGTGAGATGCATGCACTGGAGCCATCCCGCGGGAGAAGCCCTGGAAGCCTCATCACTTGGCTTGCAAGGGCTGAGCTGGAGGAAAGCTGCAAGTCCTGGAAAGGCCTTGCAGAAATCCAGAGCTTGCAGAAAGTCAAGAGCAAGGCTTGCATTAATTACAGGAGGCTGGCTTAGAGATGAACTCCACAGTCAGGAAGATTGTCCAGGAAGAGGGGAACTCCCAGTAGGTGACTGGGAGGCAGCAGGTCCCAGGCACAAGCATTGCTCTCCCCATGGGAGCCTAGAAAAAAATGGGTGAGCTCGATAGGGAAACAGATAGGGAAATAATAAAATCCCTTCTCCTTTAAGGCAACATTATCTCTCAGCAAAGGGTTGCTCTGCTCTGGCCAAGGCACAGTCAGTCAGGGCTCAGGCTTCTGTTAGTCTGGGCCCCTGGGAAGGCCAGCTGCCAAAAAAAGAGGGAAATTTTGCTTTAGTCAGGGGGTAGGGCATGGGTGTATTGGGAGGGAAATGAGGGAGAGTGAGGGAGCTTGCACAGGAGAGCGAGGGAGAGGGGGCACGTATGTATGCGCTGTGTCTCTGGATGTGTAGCAAGGCAAGAAGCCCAGCAGGATGGTTGGGAGTGGGGGAAGGAGGTAATGGCTGCAGGCAGAAGCCAAGGCAGAGAAACTCCAGTAATGATGCTGTTTCGCTCCTATCAAGAAGAAGCCTTGTCCGAAGAAACCCATGTTAGAAACAGCCCAGGCATGGACTCCGTCCCCAGAGCTCCCTGAGCCACCAGCCTTCCCCATCACAGGAGGAGGAGGAGGCAATTTCCCCTGCAGGGAGGCAAACAGAGTAGCTTCTCTTGCAGGGGACTATCCCAGTGCCCCATCCCTGGGCACACTGCTGGACAGCTTGGCGGGGTGGAGCCTCCCCATCGTGGCACATGAAGAGCTACAGCATGCAGCTCCTGAGCTGTGAGGTGAGCTCACAGGCAGCCTGGTGTGAGCTGAGCATCATCCCACCAATTCCAGTGGCCTTACTGGGAGCTGATATCACCATGTCACTTCCACAGCATGAAACCACATTTGAAAATCTCATCCCTAGTGAGCTCCATCTACGCCCAAAGAAAGCATCTCTGTGCCAAAGGTAGCCACACATTCATGCAGGAGATAGTCAGGCATGGGCAGTTAAAGCAATAACTGGGCTGTGGCACAGCTGCCCTGGGAGTGCCATCCCTCTCCCATCCCAGCTTTTACTGCGGTGTTCCTTTATTCGGATACACCGCCCTCTTCATTTAAACAGCAAACCCAGCAGGGCAGGAAATGACAGCCCATGCTCTTGCCGAGCCAACAGAAACGGAGCTAAAGTGGAAAGCCTATTTTAAGAGTAAAGTACAATATAAAGAGGTTGCATTTATTTCCAGACCAGACATTACAAACCCAGGGAATTCAGAGTTAAAGTTATGCTTAAAATAAATTCAAACTTGTTGAAGTGTGGCAGTGTGCTACCAAGGCATACAAATAGCCTTAATTCTGCCCTGCAGTGACACACAGCCGTATGACTGTGATTAAAATGCTTTAGTACTTGTGCTCCTAAACTAGATTACCCTGATAAATACAATTTTTTTCCATATTCCCTTGCTTTTCTCCTCCCCCAACAACCCTGTGCCCCAGATATTGCCACTAGCACAGATTTCACTGCCTACCAGGANGGTCCTTCACATCTGTAATGGGAGCCCCGGGCTAAGTGTTGTCTTGGAAATACCCTCCCTCCCACTGTCAGATCCGCAGCCACCCCTGCCCAAGGCTCTGGAAAGCACAATTGAAGTGTGCACCAAGTGATCATTTAGCCCTGCTGAGGAGAAGGGAAGAGCTTTCCTCACACCTTTGATACCACTGTAATCTACACTCATGTATTTTACAAGCCCATTAAAACCCTGGGTTTAAAGTGTAGCGAAAATAGAGAGAAAGAAACATCATCTGGATAAACAATTATGGCTTTTTGTCAAGGATTCAGGAGCTAATCGAGTCCAGATCTGTTCCACATTCACATTTACATGTGAAATTGTACTTACTGAGCTAGAAAAATCTTGATGCTCAGATTAGCAATAAGAGTCAGCTCTGCCCCTCAACTACACAGTGCAAACTCTGGAGTGAATGAGGGCTCCCAGGGTGTAACAGAAGGCAAAGTTTGGCCCCAAATACTTGAGGGCCATTTGGCTGAGATGCACATGAAAGTGGCTGCTCTGCACTTCAGCCCAGTTTGAAATTATTCTCCAGAAGTTGTATTTACTTAAGAGAGTGGGTGGCCTGAATTGTCACGATGTGTTCGAATATTTGGCCCTAAATCACAGCTGTCCACTTATTTGCACTTTTGCTGCTGGGCAGCAGGAACATCCCTGGAATTAGTCAGCATCAGATGCATTAATGAGCTAACAGATATATTACGGTTTACAGTTTAGACTTTTTTTGTTCATATAAATACACACCTCCTCTCCACTTGTTTCCCAGAACAGCATATCTTCTTGAACGTGTCGACTTTCCAAGCTTTATCTTATTTGGCCTTTATTAATGAGCTTGCAGAGTTTTCTATTACACATGGAAAAGCACCTTGCCCCTAGCAGCCTTTCTGAGCATTACACACAATCCTGGAGAGGCTCAGGAGTGTGAGGGGAAATGGTCTAGCCTCCAAGATGTTCCTCTTCTCAAGCCAAAAGCCATGCTCTGCATGCAAAGATCCCAAGTAAATATGGAACCAATAACAACCACGAGCAAAGACCTTTACATAAGGAAAATATTTACAAAGTCCGTGTTACAAGTCACATCGTCTGGAGGAAAATGCTTGCACCTTTGCTCTGCAGAAAGCAAGTAATTTGTTGCACCAAAGGAGAGAAAATGTTGTTATCTGGGTTAACACTCCTACGATTGATTCATCCCACTTCTCCACTGCCAGAAACCTTTTATAAATCACAGCTATAGCATAGGTCATGATTTAATAACTTGCCAAGAAAATTTATCCTGTGCGAGAGGACTTTAGGACCGGTGTCAATTCTTTGCAACTTGTATGCCTAATGGATGCTAACTGCAAACCGTAATCATTTTTATTAAACAAATCAACAGAGTTTTTACCAAGGTAATGCTCTAGCATGGAATCAGTGGGAGCCAAGTTTTTGTATGTGTGAATAAAACAGTTTTTCAGAAAAAAATGCTTATTTGCTGACACTGGAGTTTCTTGTGGGAATACATCACTTTTATAATTAAATTTTCATCTGGAAGATTTTTCAGGTCAAAAATGGAATTTCTGGTCAGAATCATAGCAAGGAGGAACACACAGGAAGCCGGGCTCTCAAGTGAGCACAGCCAAACCTCTTGCATCCCGAGTACTTGGCTTAATTATGGAGCCAGCAGCTCGTCTGCCATATGGCTGCTCCTTACCTGGTCTTGACCATTTTTGGCCATGCTTCTCCAGCACCATTTCCCGGTTCTCCTTCCAGCCCCTCCCAGGAGCAGAAGATGCAAAGCCATGGACTGAAAGCATCTGCTCACTGTACAATTGTATTTTCCGGGAAGCATCCCCAAACGGGTGCCTGCCTCCAGCCGGAGAAGCGCGAAGGAGCAACCCCACTGCCAGCAGCCGCTCTCACCCACGCAACAGGATCTGGGAGAGGATGTCTGGCCATATCTGCCTTCCCCTCCATGTGCAGGAACACACCATATCAACAGAAAACACCTTTGGTAAGAGCATAAATGCACCTCCCTCCCCGGGAGGCTGCACGGCGTTATCTGCAGCGGTGGAAGGAAGCAGGAGAGCCGAGCTGCTGGCAAGCCTTCCTACGCTCACAGCCTGATTCACCGGAACAGCCCGGCTGCTTTTTGCCACCGTAATGACCACACACCAGGGCTGCAAGCCTGGTTTAACCGGCCAGTTTGTGACACTCTTGTGCCCACAGAGTGGTACTGAATAGCTGGAAGGGGTGGTGAGCCCCTCCACGAGCTCCTCTGTGTTGCATACCTCAGCCGGGCTGCTGCTGCAGCCAGAGGTTGAAACCGAGTTGTCACCAGCCCCACCGCACAGCCTCGTCCTCTGTTCACCTTTGGGAGGGCAAGTCAGAAGTGGTTCAGCTCAGCCACCGCAGTTAAATGAGTCTGAAACACTGTTAGGAGGGATTAAAATCACATGTGAGTGTGTGTGTGTGTGTGTGGTTTCACAACACCTCCCTCTCTCCACCGCCAGCCACACCAGTTTCCTCAAAGAAAAGCAGAACAGTAGAGCACAGACCCAAAGTTATGCCGTGATGCATTAAAGCCTTGTTTTCCCACTGCTTAAAGAACTGACCCAGCCCCCTCAAATGTTCCCAGCATATTTGAATTGTGAGTCAGAGACCACAATGGAGATACTTGCCTAGCTTGACAAAGTTTAAGTATCTCCTGCCAAACACCAATCACTGATTTTTTGCTCTGTCACTCATGAGTTCTGTTCCTGCTTCTCTAACCACACAAAACACACTGCCTCATTGTGGAAGCCAGGATTACTGTTTGGATGCTTACCTGTCGCATCTCCAACTTTTCATAATCCCCTTCCTGAGGAGTGCTGCAAACAAACCAGATGGAAATTTGCAGGTATTGAAAGCTCATGTCTCTGCACCCAGTATGGAAGCAATAGAGGATGGAAAGAATAGCAACACTGAAAAGTGAGGCCAGGAAACACTTCATCTTTGCAGGCAGGGTCTAACATTTAAAAGGAATAATATTTCAAGAACAAGACTGGCACCTCACTAAGTGAGGCACCTCACTTAGCAAAACACCCTAGGGCTTAGGAGTTAGTCTGTGATGGACCTTTCCTTGGGCTTCATTCGCCATTGCTAAAGCAATTGCCTGTCATGAGTTAGCATCCAGAGTGGCAAAATAAATTTTTACTCTTTCAGTTGCAGTGGCAAAAGGCCTGCAGCACTGAGCAGGGCTCCATTTTCTTCCACACACACCTCCCCCCCCCACCACCACATGTCATCAAAACAGCTCATATAGCCCTGCTTGGGGCAAAAAGATTATTATTTTACTCACCGTAGGTCACACTCATTTCCTATTTGTTAATTTTCCTACACAATCACGAGTGCTAGAAACATTTTTTCTTAATTAGCTTTCCCCCCCTGGCCCTTTTTCTTCCATCAAAAGGCACAATTCTCACACAATCTGAGCGCTCTGGCAAAGAGGCACGAGGGCTTCAAGGAAATCCCCCAGTAACGGAGTGCAAGGCTTGATCTGCAGTGAGGAGAGCTGGCAGCCCTGCAGTGCAACTCAGCACGCCAGCTGTTGCTCCAGTGGTGGAGCCACGTTGGGAGGAGTTCAAGGACCAGCAGCTGAGAAAAAAAGTCAGACACAATCAAACCCTCCAACGCTACATGAGGTCGAGGTTGTGTGTGTGCACGTGTGTGCATTTGCTTTATTTTCCTTTTTTTGTTTTTCCACCGCAACTAGACTTAGTATTTCTTCAGAGGATTCATGCTTGTACTTGTACCAAGAAATCGTTCCCATTATCTCCTCCATCGCCTGGGCTGCAGTGCAGGGAGCAGCCTGCTGTTATCCATCCCTGCTGTCTGGGGTTTGGGACAGCTGGGCTGCAAGGCTGGAGAGATGGGGGAGTTTCCGGGCTCTGGGGTGCACGAGGAGGAGAGAGATCATTTTGTGTGCTGCTAATCTGTCTCTGCAGGAGCGCTGGTTTTCGCCTCTGTAGCACCTGCCATGGGGCGCCTGGGGGTGGGACACAGGAGCAGGAAGAAAAATAACTTCAAGCAAGATTTACTCCCTTCCTTATTAGTTAATGCTTGCCAAAAAAAATTATCCAGAGGCAGGGGGTTGAATAGGTCTGAGTGGACTTCACATAACTGATGTAAACATCACACTTTGACATCTCTCTTCTTTCAGGAGGGGGGAATCTTTGACTGAAGCTGTGTCCAAAGCCCTAGACAGAAACCCAGGAGCTCTAGGATGTTCTTCCCAACTCCGCCTCAGGCTTGAAATTTCAGGACTGTGGTGTTTTGCTGACAAACCTGAGCCATGCCAAACTGAAGATAAAATACCAGTGACGGTTTCAAACCTCCCATCCCCCCCGAGCACAGCACGCATCGCTCCGAGCTGTGCACATGTACTGACCTCTCCCAGCTCGGTCCTGGTGACAGGGTGATACACGGCCAAGACCTGCACTCCCTGAGCACCCCACAGGCTCTCATGTAGCACGGAGACAGGCACTGGAGGTGCGTAACAGGAACAAGGAAGAAAAAGAAGCTGTTGCACTGTGCAACAAATACAGATCTTAAAATGAATCTCATCTGAGCTGAAAGAAAAACCCTGTTGTACGGCCACACTAGGTCAGACCAGCTAGTGCAGGGGGATGCAGTGCATTTTTAGAGCACGCTATTCTGGACAGCAAGCTTTGGAAAGTGTTTCTGTAGGCTGAGCCAACCTCACAGTGCTGGGCCCAAAAATATTTAACACATGCTCTTCTCAAAAAAAGGCGTTTTAAAGGAATCTGGATTGCAATCTGAATGCAAGCAGCTTCTTTCAGCTCTCCATCCTCAGAGGCAGTGCAAGCAGATCAGGCAATTCAAGAGGCATAAGCTGGCCCTGGTAAAGTCTCAGCCCTCAGCTTGCTCCTTAAGCCAAAAATAAAGAGTATGTCTGTAAGTTTCTAATGCTGTTCGTCGGAGCAGTGGCTGCCACCAGTGCACACCACAGCGCTCTCCCTGGTTTCGTGCCACCACCAAGCCATCAGCTGGGAGTGTCAGCTGCTGCTTGCATTACAAAATCTGGAAGGGATGGAACCTGAAACCAGAGAAGCAGCAAACAAGGGCCACAGCAGAGCAGGACGGGCTGCTCACCAGAAGTACCTCCAGCACTCAGGAGATGACAGATTTTCTGGGCACTCAGAAAACCTACATGAGCACATGCATTTGCACAATATGCAATGAACCACTGGCTCTGCTCTTTTGACAAGGGCATGTAGTGATGGGACAAGAGGTAATGCTTTTAAACTGAAAATAGATTTAGATTAGATACTAGGAAGAAATTCTTTACTGTGAGCATGGTGAGACACTGGAACAGGTTGTTCAGACAAGTTATGAATGCCCCATTCCTGGAAGTGTTCAAGGCCAGGCTGGAAGGGGCTATGAGCAACCTGGTCTAGTGGAAGGTGTGCCTGCCCATGGCAGAGGGCCTGGAACTCAATGATCTTTAAGGTCCCTTCCCACACAAACCATTCTGTAATTCTATTACGGCACATAAGACTATGAGAGCACCATCTCCTC
The DNA here is from genome assembly GCA_013397915.1 of Daphoenositta chrysoptera. Lineage (NCBI taxonomy): Eukaryota > Metazoa > Chordata > Aves > Passeriformes > Daphoenositta > Daphoenositta chrysoptera. The sequence continues at coordinate 524,788 of VZRO01001047.1, forward strand.
ACATCTGACATTCAGAGCCGAGGACTTCAGAGGCCTAAAACAGGGGGTGCCCCTCTCACTTGCCCCTGCTAACTCCCAGCAGTTGCAAGGGAGGCAGCAGCACACTACCCAGCTCCAACCCACTGCTGGAATCACCAGCAATCCACCAGGCTGTTACGCCCTTACAAGAGGGCTTGGCAGAGCAGCTTCCCCAGCCAAGGCAGGGTTTGTATCAGGGGCTAAAGATCAAACTGTATCTATCTCTGAACACACCTTTGTTAGTTTTGGCTGCACCCTTTCAGGTATCACCTGCCTCCCCAGGCAAACACGTTCCTATCCCGGGCGCCACAGGCCTGCTGCGCTCCTCCAAGGGCTGCATCGGCCTGCCAGGAATCTGTGCACCTACTGCATCCACACCAGCAGCAGGGAGGGAGAGCCCCAGCACTAATGTGGCTGCAGCAAGGATGTTGCAGGGAGCAGAGGAGGGAGCTGGAAGCAGATTCATGGTCAGGCTGCTGCTTGGCTTTGCTGGAAACTGGAGTGGAAAACTGGCACCGGCATCCAGCCACCCCAACAAACATTGCATTCATATGCAGAGCTACAGAGCAAACGATCTGTCAGTTGTTCATCTGGAGAACAGGTTTCACCAGCCTGGATTAAATGATTATGTTGCCACAGCATGTGCTTCTGGCTGCTCTTGGAGATAAAGGAAGTAAGGCACAAGGAGCCTTACAGGAGAGAGGCCTGACCCTGCAACCCAGCTCCCAAAACCTTTGTGCTTGGAGAAGGTTAGGACCAGCACAGAGCATGGGGGATGGGGAGCAAGTGTGTTTAAAAGGATGAATTTTGGTGCTGATGCACTGAAATCGCTAACGCAAGAAAACACCTCATTCAATCGAGAACAGAAGGTGCACACTTTACCTCCAATTACTGCCTCCAGATGTGCACCAGACTGGCTGTATTTCTGAGCCTGCTGCTCCTCATTCCCACAAAGCTGAAGGCAGAGGGAGTGCAGTTGGAGGTCTAACAGCACATGTGCAGCTCCACCAGAGCCTGCGTCCTGCCTCCACAAAAGCCCCGCTGAGTGACTCCCTTAGGATGAAATTGCAGTCGACTTCATTCCAGGCCATGAGCATATGTCTGGCTACGGACATTACTGCAAGCACACAAGGAGAAAAAAAAAAAAAGAAACATAAAGGAGAAAGTGTGAAAAAACACTGGTAATCCAAGCCCGGTTAGGATAATGGGTGTTTTCCTCCATAGAAAAAAAGCTACTTCGCTACCTTTAGCAGTCTGGCCAGCTTCCCTGCATTAGTCTTTTGCAAGGCAGAAAAGAAAGGCTGACACCAGCTTTGCAGACTCAAAACCAAACAATTGCACCAAACCCATGGGCCCCAGCAGCACCCCCTGAATCCCTCTGGAGTCCACAGGGACAAAAAGCAGAGGCCCAGAGCGCTAACACAGCAACTTTAGGACTCTCACAAAGTTCAGGGGGCCTTGAACCCTTGTACCAGGGAGCCCAAGGCATCTTCTTCCACTCTGTGGCCTTTGATGGGTCGTCAGAGTTCACCCCATGTCCCCATCTTTCAGGAGATGATGTGTCTGTGGTGAGTGCAGTGAAAGGAGCAGGGATGCAGTCACAGCACAGTGTGGGCAGCAGGAGCTGGAGCCACCACCCTCTGCTCCCACCGTGTTTCACAAGATGAGCAGTAGCAGCAGCACTGTTGCTTTCATATTTCCCTTTTTTTTCCCTCAAAAAGAGCAAACCCGTGCTCTGAGCATTGGGAGCTGTTACAAACACTGCTCTGGGGAGAAGTCCCTCCAAACAGCCTGCAGTAAGCACCCACCATCCAACACTCCCAGCTCAAGCACTTGCAGGCTGGCAAATACCTGAGCCATCCAAAGTAAGGTCTTATCAATGGGAAGTGCCAGACAGGCCTAAGCAACACTGAGCTGCCCTCTTCACCTCGAGTGGCCATGAAAACACATAGGATTTGTCCAGCTGGGATGGCTCCCAGTCAGGCATTTACGTTTATGGCTCATGGATGGGTTTTTAAAAATACATCCCAGTGCATGCACGGATGTACTCCAAGATACACTTATATCCACAAGCACATGACCTAGGAGGTGGGTTAGAGCTGAAGTGACTCAGCCTCCCGGTTACAGGAACAAAATTAGCAACCGCTCACAGACGTCTTATGTCTTAGATGGGGCTAGATGGCACTGTAAGTTAGTTAATGTCCCTTTGCCTCAGGAGATTTCACTTTGGCATTAAGATCAGTGGAAAACCAGGAAAGCTGGTGCTCCCTCGGGTATATTTTCCAGAGCTGGGCGAGTAATTCACACCAACAGCCTGATTCAAGGTACCTAGTTAGGAGCTGTGTCCAATAATTTAGTCATTCTCTGGAATTTTCTTTTTTTTTTTTTTTGAGAAAATAATTCTTGGCTTGACAGCATTTAAACATATATTTTCTCCAAATACTTGGCCTACATTTTCCCTTCTTTAATTTATCCCATTTCTCCTCATTAACCCCTGCCCCGCCACCCCCGTTGTTCCCATGCTGGATCCCTCTACCGCTCCCGGGAGAACTGTGATGAAATGACATTCGCCTCCCAGACCTCCTGGCACATCACCCCTTCTCTTCAGGATCAGCCCAGCGGGGCAAAGAGCCCTTTGGCCCGGAGCCCCTGAATCACTTAAGGATGCTCAGCTGAAACGGAGCAAAGCAAAGGGGTGGAGGGAGGCGAGGACCGGGCTTGAAGGGACAGTGCCTGGCTGTATTCGGGTCAGAGCGTTGCGGTCCCACGGCCTCGGGTGTCTGCCTGAGCCGGCTGGAGAGGCGAAGGAGCAGGGATCTGCCCTAATCTCACACCCAGACCTAGCAGAGCCTCTGCACTGCGGCGAGCACGCTGTGGCTGATGGCACCGTGCCACCGCGAGGGAACGGCATCCACGTGGCTGGGAGGAAGGGGGACGTGCAGTCCCGGTGCAGCGCATCTGCCCCTGGGGCTGGGAAGAGCGTGGCCACCTCTTTAACAGAGACCCTATCCGTGCATCTAGTACTCCGATGGGTATCTCTCTCCCATCAGTTAACAAAGGGAGCAACCCTCTGGGGAGGGGAAAAAAAAAAAAAACAAAAACAACCAGAAAAGCACACCAAACCCCCAAAAACCCCAAAACACTCTTCCCAGCACAGGATCCCATCAGCTCCCTGACCGCCTGGGTCATTCATGCCTGTGAATCGTTTCCCCAAGAAGCAGATTAGTCACGTACATTTGCAATGGCAGCGATTCTGCCAAATAGCTGAGGAGCGGGGCAGGAGGAGAACAGCAGCATGACAAAAACAGGCAGAGGAGGGGAGAGGAGAAACAAAATGTTTCTTCCTTTTCTCCCATGCCCCTTTGGTTTTCAACTGCGTTTGCATGCACAAGCTGCTAAACAGCTGCATCACGTGGCGGTGAAATCCAGGCGTTATCTGGCCAGAGACTTGGACAATCCTGCCTTTCCTTTTTCACCCCCGGGCTGGCAGAAGCATTGCCCAGCAGCCAGAACACTGATAGCTTCTCAAAGGTTGGGACCAAAAGCCTCCCATAGTAGGAACAGTGTTTGGCAACTGGGAAAACCTCTCACTTGAGCTCCCATCTTCAGAGTGACTGACAAATGCCAGACCCCGGCAGGGCTGACATAGGCCAGGGGCTGCAAAGTGTCCCGCTCAGAGGCGAGTCACTCGGAGAGGAAAACAAACAGGTAAAGGTGCCCAGAAATCCAGCTCCTGATCAGTACGTGGCTTACTGCAAACAGTTACTTCCTTCTTCCAATAACAGGCGTGAAAAATCACCGCTGTCATTAGAGCAGCAGCGCGTGGAGCCGGGAGCAGGTCAGGCTGCTCCTCTGTGCTGTGCACGCTGGTGTCAAACTGCCCCTGTCCCGACAACCTTCCAGCCACAAATGCCCCGGGAGGTAACAAAGAGGGAGATTCAAAGCAAGAACACCTGAGTAATCCAGTAACGGGGGGGGGAAATGCAGGCTGTTTCGGGTCATCTGATTTGTGCATACATTCCCAGACACTCAGTCTGTCCCTTGTAGTTCAGGGAAATGCTAAACGGGCAGCATGGCCTGGAGAAACTGTAAGGAGGGGAAAAGCAGACGAGTGCCTGGGGGAAAGCTGATGAGCTGGTTTTCAAGACAAGCGTTACTACTGCAATAAGAGATAGGGACACATGTAGGCGTTCCCTGTCCTGGTAATAAATAACAGCTACAAAACTCTTATTAACCTCTGCAAAATATGTTGGTTCTGCCAGTCCATCCATCACAAATCTATCTGTTACTGCAGAATTCACTTCAGCTGTCCCAGAGAAAGACAGAAAACACAGCATACTGGCCACAGCATCCCACATCCCGGCCAAAGGGAGTCACAACTGCAAAGGATGCATCCTTGTTGTCATAAAAATGATGCACCCTCCTTGTATCCTCTGCCTTAGGGGGCAGCACTGAAAAAGGAGACTAAAATATAAGCATCACTTCTGAAACAGGAACTTCACAGTAACACAAAACAAAATTTTTTAAAAATGACCTCAGGAATCTTCTACCTTTCTTTCCTAGGAGCAAGCAGCCCAGGGGCTTGGCCTGAGCATCTGGCCTGGTGAATTCACTTGCAGTCCAAAGAAAGCCTGGCCCCATTCATCAGCAGGGATGGGAAGCGCCAAGTCTCTTCTCCTCTCACCATCCCACTTCCTGGAGGGGAATTCAAGGAACAAGTGGCCTGATACTGCTGAGAGAAGTTCTGTCCCATGTGCTGCCAGGCTTCCCACGCTGTCCCATTTCAGAGGCAGCATGGGGAGGAGGGGGAAATGCATAAATCAGAGCTCTGATACTTGGCGCTACACCAGGACATAGATTAGACTACTCAATCATTTTAATTGCTATCCAGTGCAATAATCTATCTAGGCGATTTACTCTAAAACACGCATAGCACTTTGGTATGTTTATAATGCTAATTGGGAAGGTCCTGAACCAAACAGCCACCCTGGGTAGCAAAGCTGTGTATTTGGGGAGATTTATTTGGTTGGCTGTTTTCAGAACTGCACTAGAATATTGTTTTTCTTAGCTTTTTTTGCTTCAACATATATATTTTTGTATATTTATTTGTCAATCTCATGTATTAGGCAGACATAAAAAAAATGCAGAGCAGTAACCAAATTTACAGACGCTTCCCATGCAACACAGGGTTATTCTTCCATGTCTTGTTTTTGCCCTCCATATTTAATTTTGTACTCCTGTGAGGACTTGGGTGCTCAGGAAGAATGCCATTTTTAGAATTACCAGACCTAAGCAGCTGCAGCTACATAAATGAGGAGTATGTCAAGACCTGAGGGGAGCCAATGGTTTTACTAGGTCATCAGTTAACCCACATGGCCAGGAGTGCAGGGTGTCAGTGAAGGAGATAATCCACCTGCAAGACAGATCCCAGCATGCCTCCATGGGAGTTTTGAGCTCCACAGAGGCACTTTGCTCTCCCTTAAGAAAGATGGTCTATCAGAAAGAGTTCCTTCTGCTCTACCTGTACCGTTACCAAATGTGTTATTGCAGGTAGGCACTGGGAAGGATGTTTTGGGTATGCAGATGCTACTGATACGCTGAGCAAAACCACAGGGAAAAAGATGGTGCAGCCTCTGCTCTGGCTGTGTTTATCCCACATGTCAATGAACAATAAAAACAGGGCACTGAAAAATAAACCTCACTGTTTCAAAAAGCCCCCAGGAGAGTATCTTCAATGGTATCATATTTTTTCTGCTTCTTTCTGATCCTTTTTTTACTGTTGAAGTTGACATCTTTTTCTTCTTGCTGAACCAGCATTTCCTGACAGCAAACCATAGTCAGAAATTTTCCATCCAGCCCTGAAGTGGATTTCAACATTTGGTGTTTGTGCATGCTTATGAAAAGAGGTTAATGTGAATCACAGAAAATTATCTACATTATGTTCAAAAGGGTACCGCCAGTGAGGAGCAGCACCTACATTTGGGGAAGCCCAGACACTCTTTTTGCCTCAGAGCTGGGGTCAGCTCTTCTCTGGTCACTTACATTTGTAATGGTGATCCTCCTTTGCATGTTTACTGCCCAACTGACCTGTCACTTGGAAAAAAATCCTTCCATGGGGAACACTGCCTTTCGTGACACAGCACATCCACTTTCAAACACCCTGGGGACATTCTGATGGTTTTAAAACCAAACATCTTGGAAAAGAGCAGTGCTCTCCCAACAAACAGCAGTACAGTCAGGCCTCAGAAGGCAAACACGCAAGGCAGGAGCTTGTGGGAGGAGATGGTAATAAATACAATAGTCAGCTTCTTAATCACCATCCCCAGTGCCTGATAACCATTACCTTGTTTCAGTTGCCCTGTGCTTAACAGTGACAGGACAGCCCTCCACATTTGGAGGACTTTACCCAGCAAAATCTCCTCAGGGATGAACAAGCATTGAAGTGTAAACACACCCAAGAACTTTTAAAGAAGTTGGAAAAGAAAAATCTCTCGTGCTGTGAGAGTCATCAGGCATGAGGCAGTGTGGGTACAGCAGCTTCCAGTCTGCAGCAGTTGCACTCAGCAACCCCAAAGTCAAGGCTTTTTTTGGGAGCAGGGATGGACATAGTGAAAACCAGCCTGTCCTCACTCAGAATTCCTGCCTGCAGGGCGCTCAAGCCAAAGCTGTCTTAATATACCCTTAAAAGCAGGCAAATGACAAGCAAGGCATCATTTCCTTCAAAGCCCGGCACTCCTCCTCTGAGACATCGACAACTGCTAGCGTCAGGAACAGGGGCAATAACTTCACCAGGAGGTGAAGCTGGTTTATGAGGGGGAGGAGGAAGAGTTAAACCAAACTCATCAACCCACCCAGTGTCATCAGCCAGCAGCTCTGAGCACACTCGCACGGGGAAGTGGCAGAGAGACACGACATCGCAGCAGCATGTCCAAGAGAGGATGTGTCCTAGAGGACACAGCTGATTCATCATCCCGCTTAAGAATCTCGGGCAGTTTCAGCTGCAGAGGCCTGACCTGCTTGGCATCCAGCCGGCCGGCATCAGCTGCCTCCTGGAAAAGGGAAAGAAAAAACAAAAAGCTTTGAAATGACAGAGTGGGCAGAAGAATGGGGAGGAGGGGAAAGGAGGGAGTGTGGGGGTAAGAGGTGGCCTTGCAGGCTCTGGTTGACTAAGAGGCTAATTCCCCCCCACTCCCCGACTGCGACTCCATCTAATTACCCTGTTTCCTCTGAGCTGATTGGAAAGTGGCCTTGTGTCTGGAAAAGGCAGTAAGCATCTTACATGCATCTGTTCCACCTAATCCCTAATAACTAGTGCCTGTGTGTTCCGGGAGAGGAGGAGGAGGTGGGGGAGGACAGGCAGGGAAGGGCCGGGAAGGGTTTCCCGTGTAGGCTGCCATGTGGCAGAGGGCAGGGCGGCCTTGTGGCCTGGGCTGGGGGCTTTCAGGGAACTAACACTGTTCCTCTTCCGCCTGTTTCACAATCTGGAGGCCCCTTTCCTCCCTCCCCTTGCAATAATAACAAATTTTTAAAAAAAAAAAAAAGAGAGAGAGAGGGCTATGGCTGGGAATAAGGACACATTTTGCTGAGCCTCACTGCAGTTGGGATCTGTTTAAGCCACTCGTTTTCCCCTTGCCCTAATCCTGCATTATCCTTTAGGCATGACGTTCAATTCCTGAAGGGGGGTGGGAAGTGCTCTCCAGAGCCCTGCCTGGTTTGCCCAGGAATTTGGATTGCATTTTTTATGTGCAGCTCCGGGAAGGGGCAGAGGGACAATTATGCAGCCGTTTAGTAGCCAGGCAGGCACATTTTCAGCGAGCTCTTCCTAGTGGGAGCTAATTCAACTCGAGGAGAGCGCAGGGATAAACATCTCCATTTGCCAGTAAAAGGATTGTCACATCTGGAATTTACACAAGTTACGAGGAGCCAGGAGCCACTATTTCGTTTCGCTTGCACAGCGTCATAAAACATGTTAGCACTTTAAAAGTGTTGCAGGGCAGATGGATGCAGGATGACAACAACTCCCACAACCCTGCCATGCCCTCACCCTCCCCTGCCACCATCGGGGGACGCCAGACTCAGCCCTGCATCTTGCTCAACGCCCTCAACTTTGCTCCAGCCCCTGGGAAGGGAGGCTTTTGGCCTCCAACACAGCCAGCTGGCTTCACATCTCCACGTTTACAGCCCCAGGAGGCTCCCGGCTGGGAGAGGGACCCGCTGTGCCCCCTGCACACCTCGCAGGGAATGCCAGCCTTCCCCTCAGGCTCAACCCACATGGAGGAGGACTCAGTAACCGATCGCTTTAAACCACTTTCAAAAAGGTTGGCTGTGCCTCTGTGGGCTGTTTATTTCCAAGAGCTTTCCACATTTATCCAGCCAGCTTTCCACTGTTTTGCTTTTGGATTTTTGCAGTTGCAAGCTTTGAGCGCTCCTCCTTGCAAGAGCCTCCTCTCTCATCCCTCAGCATAGCAATGGTGCCAGGGGTGGTAATGAGCCCCATGGGCTGACTTCCCATAGGAAGCCCCTGTCCTCACCCCAAAAAAAACCACTGGGAAGCGTCCTGAAAAAGCAGTGGGATACAGGCATCCACAGGCTGGACCCATCCCATCCAGTAACATAAAAATTAAGGAGAAGAAGCTGAAGTCAATGGCCTTTGACCTTCAGCGCTACACATCTGCACACAGGCCTTAAGGATGAGCAAGGCAAAGGCCTACAGCCCATAATTCCAAGTTTGTTTTTCTCTCACTTTGTCTCATGGAGCAGTGGTTACCCAAGAAACCTGCTGTCCACTGATTTTCTTTAGGGACTGAGCCACACTGGGTGGGAAAACCAGAAAAGCACAAAAGGCATCTCTTGGCCCACCATGCTGGTTGTGAAACACATTGCAGAGGTAAAGGCCTTCAGGTTACCGTGTGGAAACTTGGCTGTGATTTACACCTCCTCCTCATCCTCCCTCCAAGGGACAAAGGGCTGCCTTGAGGAGGCTCACTTCACCCTGCAGAGGACTGGCAGCATCACTGCTCACTTTGCTGCTTGCTGGCAGGGCACAATTCCAGCTTTTGTGAGTCATCCCCCTAGCCCATCCAGTATGGGATCCACAGCCTGGAGTCCCAGCAGTGCTCACATGAGCCTCTTGGGGAGCAAACCTCATGCCAGGGACGGCTGCCCTGCAGAGGAATACACAGTGCTAGCCCTGCAAGGGTGATGGGAGATGGGGGGAGTCGGCTGCCTTCTGCTTGAGCTCTCGTGACTGACCAGAAAAGTGAAGTGAAAGAGCACAGTGGGAAGCTGCAAGGTCACACTTTGCCTCTAGTGTTGTCCAGATCCTTCTGCAGACCCCTCCTACCCTCCACATGCATAACACATCCCATGTCACTCTAACTAAAACTTAAAGCCCCTTGAAGTAACTTGGTGCAACTTTCTCATGAGTGCAGGCTCCTGACACTGTAAGATTAGCAGCTGAAAGAAAAAGAAAAAAAACACTTTAAAGTGTCTTCAAAACCTCCATCTTTAGGTAACAGATAAGTGGCATAAACACTCAAAGTAATGTGCCCACAACCACAGGCAGTTTTCTGTTAATTCAGGCTGAAGTACTCTGAAAAGGGAGGTCACCTTCCTCCCAAGCTGCAAAGATGACTTCAGGGAGGAGCTGTGACCACAGGTGTCCCTGTAGCACAGACTTGCCTGAATGTGTGAGGGTTGGCATGGAATATAAACAGTAGCAAGCAGATGGTGTTTTAGGAGGAGAAAATATCAAATTTATGACCAGAGGTTGTGCTTACAGTTACAACTGCAGCCTCACTACCTCCTCCTCTATATTCCTACCAGCCATGCCACTATGGCTCAAGCCCTCTGAACACCTTTTCCACAGCCTGGTCATTGCACCCTCAGGAAAAGAAAAAAATCCAAACCTGTTCCTCAGAGGACACACTGGCATGAAGTCTGCTCCCCAGCTACACCTCCAAATGACAGGAGCTGCAGAGGGGGAAGAAGGAAGAAAATTTGGCTCGAAAATATCTCCTACATTAAAGAGTCAGCACAGGAGGGAATTTATTTGCACCAAAGTGCCCAAGACTGCCAAAACTTACCTAGGATTTATTTGCAGAGCTGGGAGGAGAGCAGGGAGGTATGGACGCCTGGGCTTCCCTCGGTTAGTGCCCTGCAGCAAGTGCCCACAGTTCAGGAGCTGTGTCTCATGGTCCTGTGCTCTACATAGAAAGTGTCAACCAGTCCCTCAGTATCTTGTATTCTTTGAGATCCCTTTCAAAGCCTTTATAAGGGTGTTTAAAACAACAAAGGTCTTTGCATGACAAATTCAACACACTGCATACACAGATATGATGGTTTTCAAAAGTGCTAAAGGAATAAATTCACTGTATCCTGATTCATGCTCTGCTTATGGCAGCATGCTCCCAGCCTAGAAGGAAATAAAACAATTACTATATTGTATGATATGGGTTAGAATGAAGTGGCTGTTTTCTACTCTGCTTTCACTAAGGTCCTGTCTTTCCAGGATGAAATCTTGATATTTGTGATTACTGAGCAGATTTATTCTGACACCTGTTTTCTGGGGAAAGTCCACAGCTTCCCAAAGATGGGCTGTGGATGCAGCATCTTCATGGTCACAGCCCACTGAAGGGCATTCATTATTACTCATCCCAGCTGAGCTAATTAATCCTCAATAGCAGTGGCTTATTTTAATTTTCTGAACTCTGTTAAGGCAGGATGGAGTGCCCTTAACTCCTCTAATTCTAGAAGCTGGATTTTCAGCTCACTTCATGGTTTGTTTTTTTTCTTTCACTCTTCCACTGTCTTTGCAATAAATAACATACCACAGACCGTACCTCGGGAAAACCCGTATCTGCAGGCCCCCATCCTGGCCCAGGGAAAAGCTGATTTTACAGGGAAGATGACCCTACTTTGAAGGTGTCCCTTCCACCCAAAATGTCTCTGAGATAAAGGCATTATACTACTTGAGTGGGGATAAGCAGAGTCGAAGCTGCATGAAGCTGGGCTGACCCAGAGCATGGCCAGGGCACTCGGCTCCCCTGGGAGGAGCCTGGAGATGCCTGGCTGGGGGCCAATGCCTGTCCAGAGATGGTCTCCTTTGGGGCTGTTGGTAGTCAGCAATGAGTATAAAATAATGTTGCATTAATGGGCTTGGGGACAGAGTGACCACTCCTGAAAATCTCAGCCGAAAGTGCTCACTCAGGGCTAAGTGGCAAGTGAATTGGCAGAAGCTCAAGCCTTCATTCTCCTTCTTGCCAGATCTCTTCTTTAGCCACAGGCTCTATGGCAAAAACTTATCTGCTGCAAATTTATATAACAATTATGTCACCATTAGATTTCAGAAAGCACCTGCAAAATCCAGTTAACTTACCACACCAAAAAACAAGAAAAAACAAGGTACTTCAGATGAGAAGATAAAATGATGGCGTTGTTTTCAAGGGTGAAGCCTTTATGGTTTATAATTAAATATAACCTTCTATTTGAGTTATTAACCTAACTTTAATGGAAATCCTTGAGAACTTTACTTAATACTCTTTAATGGTAAAATGTAAATAAGGCATTTTTAAAGCAGATAACAAACTTCTTTTACAAACAACAGAAGGTTTTTTGCCCACATCACAAATGTTAGAGGTGATCCAACGGAGGGGCCAAGTGGACACAAACCGTACACTTTTCCCTTTCTATATGAACTGGTGTAAATTGGGAACAATTCAACTGGTCATTAAGCATAAGAGAAACACAGGGGTTTGCTGTGGCTGTAGCTTGTTCAGCTATGGCTTTATATTTAAATATTTTTACAGTGTCTTTCACACCGGTGCTTGGGGACTCCCAGGCAGTCAGAGATGCAATTAGATAAAAGAGGCTATTTGACTTTTCATCCTTATTCCTTACTGCCTTGGTTTTGTGGGTTTAAAGCACAATCTTTCGACTAATTAAACACATTTGAATATTCTGGTGCATGTGCAATGAATGTATAATTAGACTCAAGAGAAAGATTATGTGCTTTCGAGCTGACACTAACACTTCAGCATAAAGGTACCCCAGGCACCACTAAATGTAACCTATGAGCTCCTGCTAATAACACGCTGCCTCTGATCTCCAGAGGATTATCTTACTCTGGAGCTCTTATAGGAGCCATATACTGAAAGGGGCCTGAAACAGATACCCTGTAATTTACGTCCCTGCTTAGTGCCTCGGTGAGGAAAGGCGGCCTTTGCTCCAAATTGTAAGTGTTTCTTTCCTTCTCTGCTTTTCAGGTCTGAAGTTAAGGCACATGATCTTCAGGGTGCAGAATGCTGTAAGGAACCTCTGGGTGTTTTCAGGGAAGAAAGTGTATTTTTTTGCCCATCTTCTTTTCTTTTTCTTTTTTTTTTTTTTTTCATATTCAGGACCACTTTTTTTTTCCCCTATAAATTCAGAGAAACCTGTTAAATAAATTATATGAGACCCCGTCTCTCTGCTCCAAAGTTAAAGATATCTGCTGATTTATCCTCACCTAGCAATACCTCCTAGTGCTATTATTTACTATACCTCGTAAATATCAGAGTCCTTTTCCTTTCCTCTACTTGGCACTTTTCCCATCAATTTTACACTGCTGTGTTTTGTTTTTGTTGTTGTTTTTTAACAGAGGTTTCCCTCGCAGCCACCACATGAAAATAATTTTTTCTTTTCTTCCCCATTTTGTGGTTAGATCAGCTCAGACAACTAGATAAATATTGTGGGGAGCTCACCCTTAAATATCGGGTTTGCCTGTATTTTTTCAAAGAGGTCTTTATTTCCTTAAGTTGTAGGTGGTCTCCTTAAGACAGCAGGGACACGAACCTGGTGTAGTGAAAGGAGGGGAAAAAGAAGAAGCAGAAAAATGCCCTTAGGATGTTTCCTGTGGTAAAGCAGAGTAAGGAATATTTTTAGAAACAGTAAGAAATATTTCAGGGCAGCTTCAGACAAATTCAAATCCAAATCTTCTGTGAGGTTCAGTGAACTCTGCAAATTGTGTGTTTCCTCCAAAACCCCAAGCCAGGCAACTTGAACCTGATTTTGGAGTAAGTAATGGGGACCCTGGCATTTCTGCACCCCTTGGCAGTTGTGAAGGAGGTTGTGTGGGTTTTTTTAAGATGTCTGTTTTTTCAGAGTAAAATTTGCTTTAAAAAACCAGTGGGCTAGCTACTGAAAATCAGCCCCTATCAACTATTGTCAGCCACAGATTTAGGCGAGGGGGAAAGCTCCTTTACCAGCAGTGTGCCTTTAGTGTAAGCAATCTGCAAATTTCCTCTCATTTTAAAAAGAAAACAATCGCTGGACAGGCCAGGAGATAACAACAGGCATGCAGCCTCAATGTCAGCAATACCTGTGACATTGCTAGCATTACCCTTGGGTTAGCATGGCAAGTCACACTGTGCCATTGCAGTTCAGTCACTTTTCTGTAGGGTCAACCCCCTTAAAAAACTTCCTTCAGCAGGAGGCTGGCTTACCTTTTTTGTTGTTGCTGTTTACACTGTCAATAGGACATGTCCTCTGCTGGCACTGAGGAGAACTGTGCCAGAGAAGATGTAGGACCTGTGTCAGTGTACTTGATCCCTGGATTTCATCACACATAACGTGCTTCACTGCAACTGCTTTGCTTTACCCCTTGCTCAACAACAGAGGTACCCAGACTTCAGAGCTTTGTATCTGTGCCCAAACTTCAAGGCTGACATACCTCAACAACGAGAATGAAGTGCAAAATCTCCTTTACTGTTCCAAAAGCATGCAGTTTGGAACGTTTAGGGATGAAGCAGGTGCTCAGCTAGGGAGCACCTCTGTACTGGCCCCAGCTTATGCTGGCCAACTCCAAATAAAGCTGCTCCTCTCCCTGGGCCACAGGTAGTCAGGCTGGCCCCACTGACACCCCTCTGCAGCCCACCCCCAGCTGTGGTGGGGCTGCTCCGTGCCACTCCCTGTGCTCTGCTTGTGAGGCTTTCAGGGTTGCATAGACCATCTGCTGGGACCCTTCATTCACTTTTCCCAAAGCCCTTTTCTATTGGGAAGGAAAACCCAAAGTGTCGGCCTACTCACATGGAAACACACCACCTATCTCAATCAGAGTTGCTGAGGCAGATTGCTAAACTTAATTACCAGTCCCAAGGGCTGAGACAGTGAATGACAGGTCAATTCTTGCAGTGAGCTAGGAAAGATTGCTGATAAATGCTTTCTAATTGAAAGGATGATAAAACACCTATTAGTCACTGAGGAGCTTGAAGAATGAGTTAGTCCCGGGGTTTTTTACGCTATGAAGAGCAAGAAGTGCTAATCTCATCAGCACTCTGTTGTCATTTCCTACCAGCCCAGTCACTCAAAAAGTCTAGGAGGGATCATGAGTGACATTGCAGAGGGGTGACCAGTCACTGCTCCCTCAGTCCTATTAAGGAGATTGAATCGAAATAATCATTAGTACCATGGATAAAGTCTATTGTACTCTGGAGAACATCAGACGTTTCTGTGAATTAGGGAAAAATCAAAGAACAAAAACAACCTCTAGCACACAGCTCTCTTGGGAAATCAGCTGTGTTAACAACTCGATGTACACTTTGCACAGCACCTTTCAGCCCAAAGTGTAAAATGGAGGCTGTGGCATCAGGGCTCCAGGTGCTCGAGGCCCGGCTCCAGCAGTAGCAATGATCTGCTGCATACAAGCAGTTTGGAACTCGAAGGCTGAACTTTGCCCTAGAAAAACCTCTACAAGGGCACATGTACCTGTTTGTCACTCAGGCATTAGGACAGTCACTCTGGCGGAGTGGAGGATTGTGTCTGGAGGACACAGCAGTCATACAGGATGAGAAATGCTCTTAGGTTGTCACAGCATCAAAAGCTGCCAGAGCTGCCCCGCAAAAGCCCTGTGCCTAGACATGACCCAAAAGTTACCTTCTGCAGCATTAAGTGACACAACACTGGCTGCTGGGAAGGCAAGAAAACAGCCACCACCCATTAGCAGGAACCTCTGCTGCCTTATTTGCACGCTGTGCAACCCTGGATGATTTTTTTTTTCTGCTGCTTCTCTTACCTTTCCCCCTTTTTTGCTGGTCTTTCTAGACCAGGAGATGTTCAGAGTGAGACTGCCAGTGTATTTGCTCTGTGCCTAACACGATGGGCTACAGCCCTGGCTTAAGCCTCTGGGTACTGCTGTCACGTAGATAATAATACACGACACTTGCACACACCACATTGCTGAAATGTAGCCACACTAGAGGTGAGCTTGGGATGTGGCCAAGTGACACAAGCCACAGAACATGTATAAAGTGAGGTTTTGCCAAAGGCAAAAGGTCAAGGCATTTTTGCACCTTTAAGAAGCAGGCCTCACTTTTTGTGTTAGGACGTGCCTTACTTTCCCCTTTCTGCCCCACCAAATTCCACACCGAGTTCTCATTACATGGTATTTAATATCTACATTGTGAAGCCCGACATTTTCCAGGAGGTTGCAGCACTCCCAAAACTGTGCTTTCCATATTCAACTAGTAACAGATTTGCTGCCTGTAAATCAAAAATTGTGTAAATTCTTTCCACAAAGAAGACAGTTTCGCGTGGAAAAGAGTGTGCCTGGCTGGCACATCTGACTAGATATTGACATGAGGGGAGAGAGACAATACTTACACTAACCAGTGTGTGAAAGCAGTCCAACGACAGCATGATAACTGTGCTTGTATTCATGGATTCACATAGTTTGTAAAACTCTAAGGCCCTGTTCTTTTAATTTCAGATCCCCAAACTCTTGAAAGTCCAGGTCAGCCTTGATCAGCTCATTCTTGTTGTGCTCGACACGTTTTGCCTCAAGTCACAAGCCCCAGGCTACAGACAGACACCTCCTTCACAGTCAGATTTACACGCAGGTATTTTAGCAGAGCTGCATGAGACAAGTCAGATCAGCAGCTCTGCCAGTAAAATCTTAGAGATGTAACTTGGAAAGGAGGGACAGTGATACACAACTATGGGAAAAAAATTCTTCCAGCAACTGTGTCCAAAAGGTACATCAACCAGGAGCATAGTGACTACAATATTACATTAACATTTAAACCAGGAGCCTCATTTAGTGCCTGGCCATGAATTAAAGTCACCTTGGGCCATTCACTTTATACCACCTCAGACCTGGTCTCCATGTTATAATTATGTATCAAATATAGCTATGCATACATAAGTATGCATCAAATATATGTTCGTTTACTTTATGTAGTCTCTAAGAGTACTATCCATGTTGTGCAGGCACCTATGTTGGTATAAAGCTTCTCTTTATTGACTAAGGAAAATATATTTCTATAATATATTTTATTATGGAAATTTATTTATCTATCTATTTATTTATACTTACATAAATATTTCTAACTTATGTGTAACCTGTGCCACTCTACATCCCTAAAAACTACTACCTACCCATTCTCACTGCAAGAATTTTTGCTAGGTATTTGGAAAAGTGCACCTGCTGAAGCAGCCCAGTCCATTGTTGTGGTGGTTATAAAGCTTCAATATACATCCCAATAAAGGCTCCCTAGCCATTTTTACACATACTGTGAAATAAAAGACACATATCTCAATGCCACAGAAGCTTTTCTCCCTCTCTCCATGTTCTCATCATCAGTGAACATCCTTTGGACCGAAGATTGCTGTTTGATCCCAGGAAAAAGTTAACAGAGACAGCAGAGCTTAGGCAGTTGCTCCGAATGGCCTAACTAGGGGTCCACTACAAATCAGATCAAGCAACTGATCCTTTCCCTTTTCTTTAATAAAAATATATTTAATTTTTCAGGGTGTGTTTTTTTCTTGAAAATCGTTTTCAAGCCAGCTGCAGCTGCATCCTCCATCTCCTCAAGCCACAGCCTGAATTAGCATCCATTCAAATTAATGACAGATATCCCAAGTTATATGTTTCGTGCTTACAGCCAAGCTGAGCAGATGTGATGCATGTTTACAAATGCAGAGACATTTTGGGAGTTGCCCTGTTTGATGTCTGGACATGTTTTGTACACACTCCTCATATTGCTGCAAGTTCTTGGAGGAGGATCCTTACACAGTGACTTTACTAAAAGAAATAAAATGAAGCCTCCTTCTGTTTAAGTCAAAAGGAACTTGGCTTAAAGCTTTTTATATTCCTTTTTTTTTTCCAGTTCCAAGATATCTCTTTAGCTTATATCTAACTGTGTCATCAGTAATTAGGCTTGTACAGGAAATCAATCTCAACAGGGATGTAAGATTCAAAACCTGCCAGTAGGCAGTAGATAACAATTCCTTTTAAACACAAGCTCTTAAAAATTATGCTTATTATGAAATAGAGTCTCTGAGTCCAATTCCCAGATAACCTAACAATAATTAATTTTGTTCAAAAGAGTAAGCCTGAACTGTTGTGGTGACCATAGGAATACAAACCACTAAGAGAAAGCCTGGACCGAGCTCCTCTGGGCTGGGAAGTATGAACAGCAGCGTGACAATTTCTAGGAGGGACAGCAATGTTAAAAACAAAAATACTAACAAAACCCCAAAAAACTCCTGACAGAAATTTAGGCCTAGGAAATGCATGTCAGCCACTAAGGAATCCTGTTCCTGTTAGCCTGGAGATTCAGGGTGTCCTTACCAGGTGCAAACCACAAGGACCACTCTGGGAGCATTTGTTTCCTCCATTCGTTGTTTGCATCAAAAAATTTTCTCTGATAGTTACTGGAGCTGAGCTTTCCCACCTATGCAGAGAGGAAAACATGGCAAAACATAGATATTTTGTGATCATACATGTGCTTCCATATCTCTGTACACACAATCACATGCAAACACAGAGAAGGTCAAATGTGGAGCTGAGGAGAGGCAGTGTCCCTTCTCTGGTTACATGTCTGCACATGTAACTCCAGGTTCAAACACTGAGGTGATGTAAATTGGAAATGCTGTGTTTCAGTCAGTAGAGTTAGGCTATTTGATGCTGATCCAAAATATCTTCTCTAAGTATGTAGGCACGCCATGCCCTCCTAAATCTGAGCAGATCCACTGAGTCAGAGGTAGTTTACAAACAATCAAATTTACTCATTTTTTCCTTCCACCTGGAGCCTATTAATCTATAAAATTTGGGAAACAATGAAAACCCACTGCAGTGTATTATTAGCTTTTGAAAAGTCCTGCATTCAGCAGTTGGAGCTGGAGTTACTTGCAGGAGTTAGATTAACAAAGTTGCTCTAGCAACACAGTTCTTGAGATGCAGTCAGCAAACCAAGACTACAAAAACAAAGAACCCACAAATCAAGCCCACAAGGACAGGCAGCTAGTTTCATTGCTTCTGACAGCAAGGTAGTTTAAGTCCTGCTTTCATCTGGCCATGTGTGTCCTTAGTGATTTTGAAACTGGGAAGGACCTATTAGATATGTCGAATTGGGGTACTGCCAGTAGCTATTGCTTTCAAGACCTTTACACACTGAGATGGGAAGAATGTGTCCATGAAATAGATACTGGAGCCTATGTGTTTGTGCATGTGTGCATCAACTTCAGAAGGAAAAAGGCCTGAATGAGTTAGATCTGTAAGCTTAGCTCCCTTTGGGAAAACTCCTCCTCCAGAAAGCTTCTACTTTTTCAGAAAACACACATTCTTGTTATTCCAGCTCTCTCATGTATTTTGTAATTCCGATGTGCAGTGAGATCAGTGTCTACATTGGCATAAATGACTCCTGCAATTATGGCACAAATGAGGAATAAAATATCAAGACTGCTGCACAGATACACAAACTGATCTATAGGAAGGCTGAACATGCTGCTTAACATTCACAAATAACAGTGCAGGTGTACCCAGATACATCTTTATCTTTGCTCTTACAGTTTTCACTTAATGACTTTATGTAGTCAAAGTTCCTCTATATCATAAAAAGAGGCACTTGGAAGACACTTGGAAGTTGAAAGGACATCACAACACCTTGCCTCTCTGTTTCCATCTTGCATCCATACCCTGTGATTTCAACTCCACCTCCAAGTTGGACTGAAGTGGAAGATAAACCAGGCTCCAGTCCAGAGCATCACTCTGATAGGGAGACCAAGACATGTGTTGATGGAGAGTGGTTCAGAGGACACATCACTGACCACCAGTCACTCTGCATTGCCTGCTGCACCCCTTGACTCTGTGACATTTCCAGACTTTCACAGTAGCAGGGTCCATGAGCCCTTTCATCAGCCCTAACTCCCAGCAATTGTCTGTCTTTGGGATTTTAGAGCTCCCTGCTCACTCCACAGCTAGTAAAGGAAGCAGCCAGGCATCTGGAACGATTGGCAAGTCCCTATTGCCCTCCCATGGGGTCGGACGTGCCCTCCCAATCCATTTGCAGAGCTCTCTGGACCAGGAGTTTGGGAAGGGACAGGGGTCCCAACCCACATCCAGCCATGGCAGCCAAGCTCAGCTGGGAGGTGCCTGCAGCTCTCAGGTTCGACCCCTCCACGTCCAGCAACTGGGATTTCTCAGATGAATGCTCCTGCCCTGGAACTCACTCCCCTTGGCAGCTGCTCAGACCTTGAGTCTAATAACCTTCAGGGCACCATACAAACCTCATTCATTTTGTTTAACCTTCGATTAACTGGGTTTCTTCTACAATTTTCTCTGAGATTGAGGCCTCCATGGCAAACAGGAGTGAGAAACAAACTTCTTAAGCTTTTCTGCTAAAGACAGCAGGGCAGCAAAGCAAATACAGTTACTCCATGCTACCTAAACCAAAAAACAGTACTGAAATGTGTACAAGAAAACAACCTTAACATTGATAAACCTAAAAACACTGTCTGTAAAGAGTTGACTGCCTCTGCTTGTCTCTTTGGCAAAGAAAACATTTCAGACACAGAGCAGGGATATAGCAAAGGGCCAAAGTAAAATGCAGAATTAATCTCTTTTTTCTTTAATTTGTAAAAACACCTGCTATG
Organism: Daphoenositta chrysoptera; assembly: GCA_013397915.1. Lineage (NCBI taxonomy): Eukaryota > Metazoa > Chordata > Aves > Passeriformes > Daphoenositta > Daphoenositta chrysoptera. Next base: position 544,711 of record VZRO01001047.1, read on the forward strand.
CTAAGAATGCAAGAAACGTTTTTCTATTTCTTTTCTCTCTGAACAATTGCTAGAGCTGCTGTAGAGACATTTTGCAACTGTGAATACAAAAGGAGGTGGTTTATCTGGCAGTCAAGCTGTGGTACCCATGATGAAAGTCTGAGGACTCTGGCACTGGCATACACATGCCAGCTACTCCCTCCTGTGATCCTCTGTGCTGCAGCTCACCCAGTCTCTCTTTTCTTTTCCATGTCACGATTTTGTCATAAAGTTTCTGAACCCCTTGCCTGTGGCCTCAGATAATCTCCTGCCTCAGCTGAAGGGACTGCCTCAGGGAAAGACAACCTAGCTAAAGGCTCATGTCCTAGTTGCCAGGACGAAGTAGGGGAGAGGAGAGATTTAAGGGATTTAAAAGTGTTCCCTGTAATTTGACAGTTATTAATCATGTACCAGCTCTCTTAGTGCCTCCAGCTCCTTCATAACTCGGTATTTACTTGCAGAACTCCAAGGGTTTCTATGGAGCTACATAAGGTGAAAAGAAAAAACCCTGAATGGTTCCCGAAGTAATTCAAAATTAATTGGCTAGATTGTGGTGTTGAGGTTCGTTGAGCTTTTTCAAAAATCCTGACAATTTCTGTGGCCCAAAGCAGGGTAGAGCTGAGTTCCAGAGTCAGTGTGGTTGGAGGACGTTGCATTTCCTCCAAGATAAGAGAGAGAATCATTTCTCACTTTGCCTGGCTTTGCAGTAACACTGGAGGTATGTGATCACGACGATAAATGTTGCAATGTACAGCGGACTCCTGATTCAAAGTCTTCTCTTTATGAATCTTTCCTATCTCTAAGAGAGTATGATGTAGCTCTTGGGTAGATCCCAGATGTGGGATCCCACTTCAGCACAAACCACACTGAGACCTTTGTGGCAGAGGTGAGTCCTCTCTTCCTGGCCAGACAGTGCAAACACAGCTCGAACACGCTCATCTCCTTTGGGTTGGACCTGGTGAGACCTGGAAAAAGGAAGAAATTAACACTACACTTTTTGTGCCTCAGCCACAGAAAAGGACAATCTGTGCATGGTTAACACCTATTAACCCAACCATTAATGGTCCATATGCTGGGCTTTCAGCTCTGCATATTTTCAGTTTGATCCCTGGTAAGGCAAGGTAGCATCCACCACAGGCCTCAGTGTTTTAGGGGAACCAGGCAAAACCCTGTGACTTCAGAATCTAGATCTGCATCCATATTTTGTAGCTACCTGCCAGCCCTGCATTAACAGTTTTGGAAAACACCATTACAAGAAGAAGGGAAAATCAAAAGTTTCCTACTCTGCATGATGAAGATCCCACTTGGGAAATCACCTACTCCACTACTCCTGCAAACAAGATGCCAGGCATAAATATTTCACCCAGCTGAAAGTAAATACAGATCCTTCTGCTAAACCTGCAGTTCCAGACAAACATAAAAAGGCTTAAATGAAGGTGTGAGGCCAAAAATGAATTTTAGCAGCATGAGTAGGCACAGTGCTGGGGAGCACAGGGGAGCAGAGGTGAAATCATTTAGCAAGAGTACGTGGTGGGAATTTGAGTGACTCACAGGAGCAGCAGCTTTCATTATTTCAAACCATTGAAAAACACCCTTGGTCCCCACACCAGGGTGTGGCTGCACATACTGAAGGTGTCTCAGGTGTCAAGTGGCAGAGGCATCCGTGGAGCACCTGGGTACCCCTGGGACTCCTCCCTGCCCCCTTGATTCCAAGGCAGAGTGGCAGGATCTGCACATGCTCTAGAGGGCTGCCCACATCCCTGCTGTTTCAGGCAATCCATGTGGCAGCCCCCTGCCCGGGGTGCACTCCTGTGGGGGTACACTGGCAAGGGGATCAGCCTGTGTGTTGCAGTGAAGACAAAACTTTGATCTTCCATCTTCTGAAAAATGTAAAGGGGTGGGAAGGATAGAGAGGGGAGAGGAGGTCACAGAGCATGTAACCATGCAGACATATTGCCCACCACCTGGGAATCCCCCGAACATGGGAGAGGGCTTCCTTTGCCAGAAAGCTCAGCCAGCTGTTTTCCCAAAGGGCTCGTTGGGGTTACAAGTATCTACACATAACAAGGAGCATCTTTTAGCCTGCTCTGCTTTTAATTAAGGACTTAGTAAGCACTTTCTTAACTCATTTAGGGACATCTTTCCTTCATTTCCCAAAGCCAGTTACCCACTGAAATTACTGACCTTAGTAAACACGAAAAAAAAGGAGTACCACTCTTTTAATGAAAAACCTTGGCATTAGTTCCTAGTAGCAACTGCAGAATCCTTATGGAAGAAGCCAATTAAGCAATAAAGCACAATAAAGTACAGCCTATTACACTAACATAATAATTCACACCTACAGTATTGCTACTAGAATCACACCTGCAGTGTTGCATAAAGCCAAAAGCCAGGAACTGTTAAAACAAGCTAGCCAGTTTATTATTACGATATAATTTCTGCCTGGGGATACACTACAGAAAAGATAAAATATTGGTATGTATTCTTATTTGAGTGCGAACAAAAATCAGGATTTTAAAAGGGAAATTAACAAGTGGTTTAAGAGTAAAGTCAGATGGAGCTTGATTCATTTAAAACTATACAAGGCCAAATGCTGACAATTGGCTAGGGGGTCTGCAGCACAAGAGGAAAGGAGTGGATGAGATGACACCATGGCATCTGGCATCTGGTCTGTGGCCTGCTCTCATGGGGCAGGTATTTAGCTGACCTTAGCTGAAGGACCTCATTGAAGCCAACAGAGCTATTACATACCTAGAGCTAGCTGCTGGGCTGGAAGTAATTTGATAGAAAAAAAATTAAGTGCTTAGTCAAAGTATCTAGCATGCTTTCCCTTTGAAACATCCCCCGGTGATAACTATCATAATTACACTTCCTTGCTCAGGTTGGTTACAGAGGAATTAGGCAGCCATCACCCATTCTTGCTCTGTGAAGAGGTTCAGCTGAGTTAAAGGCAGGGGACATGGCACTGCTCAGCTGTGTCAGCAGCAGGTCATCCATCCTAAAGCACTCCCAAACAAGGAAGAACTGAAAACTAAAAAGATCCAGAGACAGTAGAGACCCCCTCTCCTATGGCACTCCCCAGATAGCTGAGAAAACAAAAGAAAGGTGTTGTTTTCTTACAGCATAAATGGGGCTGGATGTTCCCATTTTGCTTGGTTACGACCCTAATTGGACCAGTTCCAGGATGTAAATGAGGGAGTGGTGCTCTGGTACTTGGGAAATAGCTTTTCCATTTAGAATTCTGGCTGGCCAGAGAGCAGATGTAGCCTGCTCCTGCTCTAACACCTGGCAGCTTCTGGGGGTATGGGGGAGCTGAATGCTGGCATTCAGTCCTAGTGCACCTGTAGCAGTGCCTGAAGCTGCCCCTGGCATTACAGGCAAAACAAAGGCACTGCCCATTCCCACGCACTGGCTAAGAAACCTGCTCCTTACTGCGGGCTCCTTCGGCAGGCTGGGGCCCTGACGAACAAGCCCCAGAGCTTTTGTGTTTCCTCATTGCCCTGATGGCCCGAGGCTGGTCACCTCAGCCCTGCTATCACATCCTCCTCCTGCCTGGCCTCCCCTGCCTCTGCTTTCCTGTCCGTCTGACGAGCTGCCAGAGAAACAACCTCCCCTTCCCACTGCTCCGACCTTGTCCCCAGGTGCCCCGGGAGGCGATGGTCGCAGCAGATCTGTGGTATGGAGGCTGCAGCCACCTTTCCTGGTAACACGTTAACTCTAAGCAGCCAGGCAGGCAGGAAAAAGGTCGGGGGGGTCCCTGCATCACCCCTGCTGGCAGAGTCCATTCCCCTGGTGTGGCACACCACGGTCCCACACACAGTCAGCCTCCTCACAGCAGATGGACAAGGGTGTCCATCCTGCCCATGTCCTAGTCTGCATTCTGGATCTCCAAGAGTACCTTTGGGACAACAGTCAGGGATGATGCTTGCCCACCACCAGATGCAGAGGACTGGAAGGCACTTGGCCTCAGGCCATGTCCCTGTGCCCTAGGTGGCCCCTCAGATCTCCAGACCATGCCAGTCTCCAGGAGTCCATATGTGACAAAACCCAGGGATCCAGGCACTCCGTGAGGAGCTGAACTTAGAACCTGGTGGAAACCCCATAAATTAAAGCCCACGGAGTTATCCAGGATTGCCACTAATTAGTTAAACAAACCTTACCCTCTGTGATTTCCATGGAGACTCAGTGGCCCCAGCCTCCACTGCTTCTCTCTGAAGCTGAGAAGTTATCAGGAGTACTTCCCTCAAAACTGGGCTGTCTTGCAACATTTTTCTGCGGCACTGTTTGCTTTGGTCTGAGGATTTCTGTGTGCAAAACAAACAAAAAAAAAATAAACCCAAAACACAACAAACAAGTAGATAGTTTCTAGGAAAAATTAATGGTTTTAGGGACCAAGTTGGAAGAAGGGGGTGAGAAAAAAAAACAGAGAGGGACTTTAGAAATGCCTGGAACATGCCCAGAGCTTGTGCTAAAGTGAAACGGGGTGAAAATGGGTCAGATCTTTTTCTTTTAAATTTGTATTCTACCGTGATAAGTGGCTCCTTGAAAACTTGTAACAGCCAAAAGTGTGTTTCACAGCTCTGGACTCTGAAGGGAAGTAAAAGTAATCTGGTTTTCCTCTGCTTTTTTCGTGAAACAACATCCCTTTACAAAGGTATATGTTGTGCTCCATTCAGCTCCCAAGCTGCACTACTGAACTACCACATGTACATACAATTAATTCTAAAACCCAGGAATATAGGGGAAGGGGAGTGACAGAGTGACACTCTATTTTTTTTTTTTTTAAGAATTTTTTTCTAAAGATGTGGCAAGGGGAAAAAAAAAAGTGCAGAAAGACACATTTTATATTAGAACCAGATGTGGAAAGGGGGAAAAAAATTAGGTTTGTGCCAACCGGCATCGAGGAGAATTTTTAATGTTTGAGCTTCGGAGCTGAATCTGCAGCACGCCGCGCCACATGCTGATATCCGTCAGTCTAATGACTACGGCATCTTAGCAGCATAACACTCCTGGCAGCAGAGAGAAGGGAGGTGGTAAACTAAAATCAACCTCCTCTCTCCGTCTATTACAGCATAACCTTTTGGACAGTTAGTGAAAACTGGTTCAAACTGTGCTGCCGTCCAAACTTCAGACTCATTGAAAAGCCTGCCTTGGCCCCAGGCCAAAGTCCAGTGTTTTATTACCAGTCTCATGTCTTTCTGTCCCTTGCCTTCCATTATCCACTTATTTTCTTTAGCTTTTTATATTAAAAAAAAGGAAGAAAATAAGTATCCTTATACTACAACTAAGTTAACAAATCCTGGTACATGTCACAGACCTCGTTAATTGATTCCACATCCAAAACAGAAGACTTGGGCTATTTTTGTTGTTCAAAGCTGTACATTGGCCAACATCCTCTGCATATAATTAACCCCCTATTTCCATGGAATCTCTGCATTAACTTATTACAGTCTCGGCTGGTAATGAACTCCCGGGAGAAGTCCACACACAAACATTGGCCATTGGCTTCGCTGCCCACGTGGATTAAACAAAAATTAATCTCATCTATTTGGTTATTCATTTGGTGTCTTTAAATTGGAGGCGTTTTTCTGCTTCGTTTGATGCACACAAAGAAAGAGGGATCTGGCTACTGAACTTTATCCAGAAACATCCATGTGTGGAGCAGATTAATGGGAACTTTTCATACCCATAATAGCTTTACAGCAGTGAAGTAGAACACGCAGTTCTCCCTGGGTGACTGTAATGCTCTGGGAGACAGGGAAAACAAATGTGGCTAGAAGATGGCAATGTTTTGCTCATCAAGTGCTGTGTAGTTTAGACATCATTAAAGTGACATGTTTAGAATTGAACCTGGGAGGAAACTCACATTTTGTTAATGTGGTTTTTTTTGTTTTGGTTTGGTTTGGTTTTTTGTGCTGCACTCAAACTTTTGGACACTGAAATAAAATGGATGTGACAGATAGAGATGTCCCAAAACAGCTGCTGGTATCAAGTGACCACATGTAAAATGGTGAAAGGGAATTGACAGGCAGACTAGTAAGGAAAAGCAGCGGAAGAAGCAGGGCTTACTGATTCTCCCTCTACCTGCTTCCCACTGGAAAGAGTGATTTCTAAATAAAGAGAGCAGAACAGATATGTTTATATCACTTATAACTTAACTGCCAGCAACCACCTAGCTGAAATCCCAGAGAGCGAGGTCCTTCTCCAGGCTTTGCACTGACCACAGCTCAGCCACCTTACTGCTGTGTGCCTCATTTTCCCCATGGGATAACCCAGGGTAAGAATAGCAGCGTCCTCTGGAAAATGCTCTGAGAGCAACTAGGGAAGAAGACCTTAAGGAGATAACTCTAAATAAACTCGCTTCTCCCCTGCCTCCTCTCCACCTCTCAAACTCTTTCTCAAAAAGAGGGTAGCTCTTGGGTTTTGGGGTTGCGGTCTTCAACAGCACTCATCTTTATACCATGTCTCTGGTCCATTGGGATCACATGGAGGTGTCCTGAAGAGGTGCCATGGACACAAAAGCTGCTTCTTGACATGAACTGGCTTTATCAGGCCAAAAGCATCATGGTCATTCCATCTGTGCTAAGGAACTTCCTCAACCAAACCCTTACAAATTCACGCTCTAACTTTGATGGATAGTAATAATCCCATTTCTCGCATGAGATCCAAATGTAGCAAACCTGCCTTTCCCATAAATGCCCCTCCCTGCCTCTCACGTGATTTTGGTTCTATTTAGAAAATACTCGTTACTTGGAAAGGTATTTATGCAAATTTTCAGTTAAGGGTGTGCCATGTGCTGTGAAAACCCACAGTACTGCATAAGTCACCTCCTTGTACAACATTCCTGCTGTTGTAGGACCTTCTGGAAGAGGAGCAGACCTGCCCACATGCTTCAGGGCCCTCGGGATTTCCTCTGGCCCAGACAAGTGCTCCTCTTCCTGTGAGCCAGGGGTGGAGCCCCTCCGAGACCAGCACCTTGAGTCCACCTCAGAAGTGCCCCTGAGCAGGCTGAAGGACCACCTGCAGCACAGCCCATTCCTCACAAGGCAGCTGCCAGCCAGGATCAATGCTGAACAAAACCTCTGCCTTTCTCTGCAATGCCATCATTTTCAGCCCAAGCTTTTCAGGCTCACCTGGCACTTGCTCAGGTGATTAAAGGTTGTGGTGGCAATTCCCTGTCTAACAGCACCCAAGCCAGCTGGATTAAACTTCCCTGGCATCCGTCTATGTGTGCCAAAGCCTTGGGCAGACATCACCTTTGACAAGCAGGGGCAGATGGGCTTGGGGGAAGGTGAGCGTGGTGGCCCAGCTCCTTCTTGGAGGCACCACTCCCCTCCCACCCCCCACCTTTCCAGCCAGCATCCCCCCAGGCAGCAGGGCTGAGGCAGCAGCCAGCTGTTCCCCCCCACATCCCCAGCAGCTGCTGTCCCGCTGCCACCTCAACATCCCGCTGGCATGGTGAGCTACATCAGTGGGAAAGCAGCCAGGGGTCCCTGGGGTACGGCAAGAAGCAAAAATGGTCAATGTGCCATCCCTGCAAACAGTCTGGAGCCCCACAACGCGGGAAGCACACATGGGTGAAGCCCCTCAGGGAGGAGGGGACTACCCGCCCTGCACCTCAGCCTCGCAGGAGGGAGCGGCAGGAGCCGTGTACCTCGTAATACCTGTTTCAGGTGTACCTGAACAGAAAGCATTAGAAATCGCTGAAGGGCCTGGGAAAAGGGGGTTTAGAGAGAGCATTCACATCCATGGCCTTAAGTGCTCTTCACCTGAAAATCACCTGCTGAGATGTTGCCATGACTCTCATGGCAATGCCTCCAGGGTGGTGTGTCCTGGGGTGTCATTGCCACTCATCTCCTGCAGTCTGAAAGATGAGCAACAGGACTGTGACTGGGTGCCCCCTTCTGTGGCATTTTCAGGCTGGACCGAAAATGGATAGGCTTTGTTCATCCAATGAAGGTCTCCATTCACTTCTGACAGGCTGCCACAACCTACTGCCAAAAAAGAAGGAGAGCAGAAAGCAAAGGGTGTACAGAAAGTGGAAATCAGGCTTGAGGACAAATACCAAAGCCAGTGAGGATGTGGCTGAGACCCACCCACTTCTGCAAAGCAGCTTTGCAAGTTCTTTTGCCACCAATATTTAACCAGTCAACCAGTTCATCTAGTCAGCTACGTCAGCAAGCACCTCTGCTCCAACCACACCACTCTGGTCCTCCAAGCAGTTGCTCTTCAGCGCCGCTCAGGCACACCACTGCCAGCTGGAAACACACTGGCTCAGGTACTGAAGCCATGCAAAAGAGCAGCAAGGCACAGGGATCAACTAGCTGCTGGAGGCTGGCACGAGTTCTCCAACACAGCTGCCCAGCTCGCCTTTTTCCAGGCACAGGGTGCCTTTATCCAGGCTCAGGGTGTCTCTGGCTAGACTACAGAGAGCAGAGCACAGCTATGACCAGTCCAGGGCACAGCAACAAGAGGAAGCAAAGCAGAAGTGTCACGTATGCTCACTGCATCAAACCCAACATCTGAAGGACACCGCTGTCATTGACTGCACAGAGATAATTTCTGCAGGCAAACACATCAGCTGGACGTGTCCAGGCCCGTGTTCATTACCAGCTTGGAGATGAAGTTGGTGGGATTCCTGCAGTGCTGAATTACTTGGCTCATTACATGCACACATTCTCACATACAAGTTTTAGCACCAGACTGCAAAAAACATTGTGTAAGAATTGTGACTTTAAAATCAGGATTGCACCTAATCTAGCAGTCTTACTTTCACAGTTCCCACGAAAACAACAGTGTGATTGCCCTTTATTCAACATTTACTAATGCTTCTAAAATACTGAGAAGAATTTCGCTAATCATCCATTTCCTTACGCTTCACAAAGGAGCTGAAATAAACCCTTAAAAATTACAAGACGTGCAACAACCAGCGGAGGTCTGTAAAGCTGCACCAGTTAAGTAACCAGCCAGCAGATTACAGCACAAAAACCTTTTCAAAGGGAACTCGATATCAGAGCATCGCTGAGAACTCCATGAATGCAGATTGCCGAGTTGCCTCTGAGGGAGGATTTTGCTGAAAGTCAATGAGACCCTAGGGGAGAGATTTAGGGAATTCACTTCTCATTCAGCCTGAAGTCTTCTCGAAGCAACTTGGATATCCACACCGATATCCAAAGCCTCCCGCTCAAGCACCCAAAATTCAGACCACCCACAGCTTTCACACACATTCAGGCCCCCCAGGAGAGTCGAGGTTTGCCTGGTGGATCCAGAGTTTCCCACTTCTCCACTTCTTGTATTTCCTGACCCTGTGGAAACTACCTTCAGCACAGGAGGGAGCTGCCTGTATTAGCAGGGAACGCAGCCTGGAGAGGAAGACGAGGAGAGAGCAACTGCTAGTGCTCTTCAGCCGACCTGACCACCCTGCGAGCTCTGCAAGGCTCTGCAAGGAAGAGCATGAACCTCGGGGAACCTGTGGCACACGTGATTGCCAAGTGACACCTTCCCAGGAACCCGGTGAAGGGTCAACTGATGGAAACTGTGACCAGGCAGCAGACTGGAAATCCTGGGATTACAAACGCTTCCTTGAAGTTTAAAACTTGATGGCATCCATCACACGCTTCCCAATTAGGCTTCCCATGATCACCATGCATTTTTTCTTCACTGTCTATTGTGCTTTTGATGAAAGATACCAATCCATCTGCAATCACAGAAAAAGAATGCTATAAAAAGTCCCAATACGCTGTTGGGACCCTGTAATTTCTATGAACTACATTTACTGTTTTTAAGTGCAGGGAAGAAAAAACAGGAATTGATCTACAGTAAAAGCAGACAATGCTGTGTCAGGAAAGAGTAGAACTTCCCTATTTATCAAGCTGGGAAGTGTCAGCTGGGGTTTTAAAACCCAACATTTATGTGTGAAAAATGTAAAATTCACAGCAGAGCCAGGTTTCCAAAAGTTTATCTACACAGTTGCAAGCCTTGTGTAGACCTGAGGAAGTTAGACCAGCTCAACAAATAACATGATTTTTAAAGTGAGTTATTCTGGCCAGCTCTGTGAATGTGTGTTTAATTTTCAGTTTATTTTGGTTTAGCTTAAAATTGACTTCAAAATCAATTATTCTGGTTTCAAACCAAGTTGTCCACTTTGTAACAGTTTTAAACTTTGCTCTGAGTTGTGGAAAGCAACTTTCCTGCAGAGCAGGGGACAGGACAAGTTTTAATTCACACCTTTGTTTATTTGTGAACTCCTGTGTGGAGCTAGTCTTATTTTAGAATAAAAGCACTCATGCAGGGACTCAAGTAACAAGAGAGTTAGAGCCCATATAATTATTTCTGAACATTTTGTGTGTACGCCAGCTTTGCATCACAACACCCACTCTGTATGCCAGTTCTGATGTCATGACACAGCTCGTTGTAATAGATTATTTGGGGATTAAAACCAAAACAAACAGGTATTATAAGGAAAAAATATTGCCACATGAGGGCATGCTTCATCTCTTTCAAAAGCTTGCCTTTTCGACTCAAATCTAAGGCAAGTTACATTTTAAGACCTAGTTTTAGAAAAAGGAAAACTCAGGTTTTATTTATGATTTGCTAGGTTTGTAACATACCAATTAAGTGCAAAATTAGCACAAACTTTGAAAAGAAACATTCTTTGCTTCCATCCGTGGTCATACTATTTTCCTGTGGTGACAGCAACATGCACTTTGGGCTTAGGGCAGAAGAGATGAGCTATCTCAATGCATAATACTCGTGTTCTGTACCACGTTGTGCAAAATAAGCAAAGGACACAAAATCCAAACACAAAGTTATGAAAGACATAAATTTTACCTTTTGCCCAATGGGAACAGCTTCCCGGCCGACCAGGCACGTCAAGGCAAAGGGAGGCATTTCTTACTGTTCTCTTGCAAAAGAAGGGCAGGGTTGCAGGGTTCCCCGGGGTTTCCCAGCTCTAAAACACCACTGGATCTGTTTCCTCCCAGAAAAGACTGAGTCTGCACCCCCTTGACCGTGAGATTGCTGCCAAACCTGCAGTCCCCTTTCTAGGGATTCCTCAAGTCACATGGTCAGCCCAACAAAGTGTCCCCTGCTAAGTCCCTCTTTCAGGCAAAACTTCCATCATCAGCCTTTCAGAGCCTACCAGCTCATTTGTGGTAACAGCCCAGAAATTAATTAGGTCTGCAGACTGTACTGACAGGCAGCAAGAGGTTAATCTGTCCACCTAGAGAGCTGCACTAGAGCAGGAATGCTCAAGGCCACAAACCTGCTCTGGTCCTGAAAGGAGGATTTTGGACCCATGGTAGAGCACAGTGATTAATTAGGAAACAACAGCATCCAAGTGTTTGAGTCACTAGAAGCAATTTTTCTTCTAGTGAGTCAGAGTAGCTGCACATTCTTGCTTCCTGGAAACTTGAGTACTTAAACATGCAACATCCCACTCCAGTATCATGTCTGTCATGGGAATGATTCCACAAAACAGTAGGTTTGTCCCAGGTAATTCTATTCTCTTGCCAATATCCACTGATGCTCAACATGCTACAGGATCTGGCTTGAGGTGATTTGTCAAAATCAAATGGGAGGGTGTTTTCCCACATTCCAGAGGAGCAGGGTCACACACCAAGTTTCAGAGCCTGACATTCACCTGACCTGGGCTCAACAATTCCTGCCAGAGGAGCACCAAATCCCGGAGCCTTCGTCCTTGGCTGATCCAGGGAAGCAGGAAGCTGCAGAGGCTGTATCACTCACAGCACACGGCTGCACAATTTTAGAAGTCTGAGCTTGTGCTGACTAAGATGTTCGCACTGACGATAAAAGCCAGCTCACAGGGGAAATCTTTCTTCAGCTTCTCCCTTTATCCAAGAGATGTAAATTCACTGTGTGTGTCTTTCACCACCGCACCCATGCTCCAAGATGACTTCATCTGGCCACGAAAAGACAGACGAAACACGAATGCTCCGATGCTTGTGAAGACAGGTGCAGTAAAAGCCAGAGGTGGAGCAGTAAATAAGTTGAGAGACAGGCTTTTAATCTAGTGATATGGACAATACTGAATTCCCACATATTTTCTTTGTTGTAAACATCTTTCAATTATAAAATTGAAAGATGCCAGGCTTTATGTTTTCACTGTAAAGTATCACAGGAAAATGCGCTGTGGTATTGGATGGGAGCATCACAGGTATTCTGTGCTAATGGTGACTATGATTTTGCTCTTTCTTCTATGATTGTGCCAAAAGTAGTTTTGAATTTATGCCAGAGCACATAAATACCTGGACATTTACATTTGCACTATGCCCCTGGACGAGCAGACCTGAAGAACAAGAACTCTGAATGTTCAGTCAGGGCTCAAGTTTCTCCTTAACTCATTTGCCAGGCCATGAACTACTTTCTGTGCATCTCCTGGCTTCTCCACCAGCGTTTGCACCACAGCCTGACCCACACATCCTCCCAAGCCATCACTACTCCAAAGCCCTTCAGCTCCTGGTGGAGCTGCAGCCAGCCACCCCTGCCCACTGGCTTCTGCTGCTGCCCCTTCCTCAAGGACTTTGCACAGCCACCCAGTCACCAGGACCTGGAAGGGCCGCAGTGTGATTTGCTAACAGGTTGGAAAGAGAAGCTGGATCCCCCAGAAATAAAAGCAAGGGCAGGGAGATGACCAGGCTTTCCTGCTGAGTGCTAAGGGAGAAGAGAGGTTCCCCACTCGCTTGCCTGGCCCCTGGTATGCACAGCAGCAATGTTATCTGCACCTCAGAGCATCCCAGGATTGCCTGGCACGGGGAGATAAAGGATTCTATCGTATCTGTAAAGAGGGACAGGCTGCGTGAGAGGCAGCCTGTGGCCCCATCTCAGAAGTGGCAGGAAAAGGTCAGCGAGTGTGAGGGAGCAGGAGTGAGGGACACCTGAGTCACACATGGTAAGACCAGCCTGGCACAGGCACTCACCCAGCTGGGGAGCGGGAGGGCCCTCCCACAGCTTCCTCTGCTGCAGTGTTCTACACGCAGGAACAAACTCCAGCACCTGAGGAACAACCTTCCCACCAAGCAGGCAGGGAGCTGTAGAGAGCAGGGTGAAAGGGACTGTCAGTCTGAAGAGCGCTCAGGGAAGAGAAGTAAAAATGATGGAGCTGAGCCAAGTAAATAAAAAAAGAACAAAATGAAAATAAATAGAGCAAAGTAAAAAATAAATACATAAAAAATAAAGGGGAAGGAGAAGTACCCACTTTCTCACTGGCTCTTGCCTCAGCAGCCCAGTCCTCTCCTAGCTCATGGAAGGACAAGAGTGGGTCTCACACGGCTTTGTCCCTGTGAGAACATCACCCAGTGGACAGATCCCACAGTGGGAGCCTTCTCTGGACAGTGGAGGAACTGACCTCCACCCACAATGGACAAGGAGGCTGCTCCATGAGCAGGTGGGTGACAAAAGGGCCTCCACTCTCCCTGGGCTCCTGGGACCCATCTCAGCCTGAGCCGTGCCACCATTTCAGAGGTGGCTCTGGCTGGGAGTCAACAGGAAATCAACACCCTGGTCAAAGGCTGGAGCAGCTTGGAGGCCACAGTGAGCCTCCTGGCAGAGCTAGTGCCACTACCGCTCCCAGGAACACACGGGAGGGGAAAACACTTCCTTCTTCAGTTCATGCCGTCCTGGATTAGGCAGGACAAGGACATTTCACATCACCTGCCCATCCAGGTGGCCTGTGCACATCCCTCTGGGGGGACTGCCACCCAGTACAAAATCTTCAGGGAACATAAGAAGGCACCTAAGAGGAGATGCTCTCTTTCCTACGTCCACAATGTCCAAGGCATTGGCTGGCTCACCAGCTCCCCCAAAACACACTGGTAGGATGCCCCTGAAGCAGGGGCAGGATGTAAAGTCTACAAGTCCATGATTTCATCCGAGCTGTGGTGTTGTTTCTGACCAGCCACCACTTCAGTAGGTGGCACTTTAGCCTGTGTGCCAGCATGTGCCCTTGGAAGTCTCTCTGCCAAAACCTGCCCTTTTTTTGCATCACTGCAAGCATGGCCTGCCTGGGAGGGTTCCCTGAGGGCTGAGGAGGAAGGGAAAGAGCAACATTAAGCTTAAAAGGCAAAATCACAGCAGGATTCAGGCACTGAAGTTCCTTTGGTGCCACTGAAAATCCCATCCAAAGTCCCAGCAAAGGCAGGTTATACAAGTTAAACCTGCCCACACACAGGCACTGCTGTCCCTGGGACTTTTGCCCCACTCACAACAATAAGTCTGTTTATAAAGCACCAGCTTCCTGTTCCAGCTTCGCCACTTGTTGCAGCGTCAACAAGCCCCTGCAGCTGCAAGGCTGCCCCTTGCCACTGATCCCATCTCCTAACAGGAGCCAGCAGGGCAAAATCCTGCCCACCCCAAAGCATCTCCCACTGCTCCACTGACCGTCCTCCCGCATTTGTGGCACCGGTGGCTCTTGGGAAGCTGCCGGGCTCCATGTGGCCACAGCCGAGGTGTGAGCACGTTTTGCTTGCCTGACAGCTGAGAACCTGTGGCAGAGAGGCGGCCAACAGCTGGGCTGGGAAAGCTACTGCTGCTGCTGCTTGCCAAGTCTACGTGGTCGCCATAAAAAAAATATTGCCAGGCTTTTCATGGAGTAAGAGCTAAGCACGAGCTCCCACTTCAGCCCAGAGACAACTGTGCCTGCTTCTCTCTCTGTGGAGGAGAATTCCTCTTTGACTGGAGAACAGTCATAAGGGAAACAGCACATGGCAGCAATCATGGGAGAGTGGCAAACAGCCATCCGAACTGGTGGTCACAAAGCTGTCCAGCAGCTGCAGAGAGAGAGGAGGAGGGGAAATGAGCCAGAGGGAGATGGAGTGGAGGAGGAGGGGAGGAAGGCTTAAAGACAGGCAGATTAAGGGCAGCCTCTCAAATGAGTCAAAACTCACTGAGACATGGTTACAATTACCTGTTTATCAGGAGACATCCACAAATGAATAAAAAGGAATAAAACCTGGACAATTAGGAAGTGGAAGTCAATCAGATTCATACATATTTAACAGGGACATTCATCTGAATAGAGGCCTGCCTGTAGCATGCTAGAAACAAGTCACACTGCCTGGGAGGCTCACACAGAAAGCTTTGCTCCAGGCCAGCATGGGACAGAAAGGCAGGGAATTGTTTGCTGTGCTCAGGGAAAAAGCAGCCCTGATGTGAACAGAGATGAAGAAGCCGATGAGGTGCAGGGGAAAGGTTATGTCCCATGCTGGTGAGATGCAGGGAAAGGGCATGCTCTCTGGACCCTGACCCGGGAAGGACAGGATAGACCATGCTCTGTTTCACAGCTGAAACCCGCCTCCTGGCACACACTGCCGGGAACAGGCAGGGCTGCTGCCTGTGGAGCCAGAGCAGCTGAGCTGCAGCCCAGGAGACAGCACAGCTGCTCAGGGGCAGCCCCAGGAAAAAGCTTTAGCTCTTGTTTTCTGGTCCACAGCTCTTGCTCTCAATGCAGGAGCACAGCTCTGACAAGAAGCCCCAGAAAGCTTCTTGAAACGTGCCAGGATCATGACTGACATTAGGAGCATGAGCGATGGAGGGATCACATCTCCTTTAGTCTCTCTAGCAATGGCATGGATCCCGGCATGGATTTGGGCTATAAACCTATTGCCACACATCCTGGTGGGCCCTTTCAGAACTGCATTAGTGGGAATTCAAGCCTAAGAGAACCATGTTGCATCAAACCACATGACTTCTGCTGCACCTCTGTCTGGGCACTGGCTGAACCAATGCCCTTGCACAGGGCTCTTCAGTGGCATGTCCTGTATCAGAGTTGCTCCATGGGCAGCCCTCAGCAACCTTGGCGTTTGATGTGAACCCATTAGCATAAAAATGGGAAACCCAAACTGGGTACTACTGGCTTGGGAAGTGTCACCAAACAGGATTCTCCCTGCCTACTGTCCTCCACTGGCGACCGTATGAAACACAAAACCAGTTGTTGCTACGGAGAGTTCCCTCTCTGTCCAGCACAGCCTGTTGCAGGAGTTCTGCAACCCAGGCTGTGTCCTCACTGACACCTGCTCAACCTCAGAAACCCTCCAGAGGTTTGTACAAGCACAACTGGCTGAACTTTCCACTGAGACACGGGAACACAGGCACTCTCATCCCACAGGAATTGCTATGGCCCTGTTGACATGGAGGCTTGTAGGTGGTGTTTCCAGAGCAGATTTCCCTCTCTCCTCAATGCGGAGGCTCTCCCTCGGGGCGGCAGCAATGGCTTCGGTCCACCCTGTCATCTGTGGCAAAGAGGCATCAGCCAGACAAGGAGAGGCTCTTATCGAACAGATGGGGGGCAGGACATAGCTGAAGAAAAAATGGGGAGCGCACCTACGGCACATGACAGTAGTACGTGATATGTTCCAGAGATACGGGAAAATGACAGTTATGAAAGAGACTAGAGGGGAAGGGAGAGAAAAAAAAGCCTTTTGGCCCAAGTCCAGGGGGAAAGGTTCATTTCTGTCATCAGACTTAATGGTTCAGCCTGGGGAGAAATGCAAACGGCACCAGGTCCTCCCTTCCCAGAGAGGGAGAGCAGGGTCAAACGCAGCACCACCTTTCCTCTCCCTGTGCACGCCACCTGCCTCAGCCTGACCTGAGGCGGGAGTTGTCCTGAGCTGCCATTGGATCCAGGTTTACAGAGAACAGCAGTGGCCTGGTGATCACTGCATCACGTAGGGAATCAGAAGTACTTTTGCCCCAGGCAATACAGTAAGCTCAGTAGGAACCAGTTTTCATGCATCAGATATATTACATAGATGCCACACATCCCATTTGGCAACTCCCTCACATATTGCAAGCTTCTGGACAAAGGGACTCCAAACTCTTTGGATCTGGCACAGGACTCACTGGGCTTGAATTTAGACTTACATTCTTGGCCAGAAGCCCTGAGCGCTGGGAAGGAAGCATCCTTTTTCCCCCTCCCCTCCCTCCTTCCCACTCCTGCCCCCGGACGGAAGGCATATTGGATCACTCCTCTTTGTGAGTAAGGGAGTGCTCTTCTTCTGAAATAACACCCTCTGCATGGGCAGCTCTGCTGGTCCTGCTCTTCTCAATCCACCAGGAAAAAAAATCTCTGCTGGAATACTGTTCTGCTGGAATCAAAACACATCACAAAATCCAGTTGACTTTGACAGGATTTTCCTTAAGGAGAAAATCAGGAAAACAAGGAGTTCCTGATAGAGTGCGTTGAAACATTTTACAGCATGTTTAAATGCAGCATAGCTGCTTTTTTATTCCTATTTCAAAGCTACTTTAATTTTGTCTCCTTGTACTGCATTAGGTAACATGCAAAACTCAAACTCAAAGCTTCCAGTTATTAAAAAAAAAAAAGAGTTGAAAGTAAGAAAACTGAAGATTTTAAAATTTGCCAAGTCAAATTTTGAACAGTAAAAACTCTATAAAACCAAACCTAAATATCAATTTTCACCCTCTGTAAAAATATTAAACATTATTTGAATACAGTTCTCAATCTGTGAAATCCCCTGCTGTAGATAAGCCTTTAGTACTAGGTAGGATGATAAAACTGCTGTACAGTTTTAAAAGCTGCTATAAAATTACTGTAATACTAGTAGGGGGTTCTACAGAAAGTACAACATCTAAATTTTTGAAAACATACATATATTCTATCACCAATAAAAGTATGAAGCTAGGAGAGAAGCTATCTATACATCAGTATTTACAGGTTTAGGAATTATATAATCCTAAGTGACATTTCCCAGCATTTGTCCTCCACACGACTTTTCAAAATAAGCAAACAACTTCAGCATCCTGTTAACTGTGTTCTCATGTGCATATATGCAGTCCCATTGGTCTCACAGGTGTAAATTAGGGCAGGATTTGGCCCACTATATCCACAGCCCAAAAGAGCAACTGCAAATCCTTAGAGGAGCTGGGGAAAAAAAAAGAGAAAATAGCCCTAAAACAATTAGTGAGATTAGAGACAAAAGAAAAATAATTATGTTGACAAAAGCAATGCTATATGTTAGCTTGACCCTAAATAAAACCTTAAATACTGTCTAGTAAGTCCTCTGTTGAAATCACTGAACTGAACACTAAAATAAAAGCCAGTTTGGAGGGGGCAGTAGCTTCGAACCTACAGAAAGCAGCTTTACATACCAACCGCAGGCAGCAAGTAAAGATCACTGTGTTTAAGCAGAAATTGCAGGAAGTGTGTGGGTGGCAATAGCCATCCTCCACACTAGAGTTTAGTGGAGGACACTGTGACCATTCCTGTGGCTGGTCCAGGAAAATATCCATGCCATGGAGAGATACACTGCCAAGATGCATCCCTGCTTTCCAAGGGCTCAGCAGCTGGACTTGGGATGAGCCTCATGGATTTGCCAGGGCTTGAAACAAAATTAGACGAGCCAGAAATGAAAGGTGAGATCTTGGACCAAGTACAATAGATCTTGGATCCTGTACAAAAGTCACAGAGATCAGATGTCACCCAGTGATTAGGGGAAGTTGGGATAGTATCAAAGAGAAGGTAGGCCAGCTATATTAAGAGGAAGAAAACTCCTTCAATTATGGTCCAGATCTGCAAGTCAGAAGATGTAGTTTATACTCTTGACAAGGCTGAAAACTTCCTGTGCCATCTTAAGCAACCTAGTTTGCTCCTCGATCCAACAGGATAATAATTTACACAGTCCAGAGCTTTCCACTAACTGAGGTGGATAGAATGCTTGCAGCTCCCAAGGAGAAAAGTGCTCTTACCTTAAAACACAGCAACAAAACCCTCCCATCATCCATCTGCTGAGCACAGTGGGAATGCACTCGGTGGGGTACCACACACAGCCAACTCCCACTGATGTAAAACATATTTTAGTGCTTGCTACTTAGCCCCAGCATACCGCTTCCTATCCCTTATAGCCACCTCTATCCCACCACATTCTTCATGAATGGAAACTATTCATATCATTATACTAGAAATAGCCTAGTAAACAGGAAAAAACCCAGAAGATTTGCCAGCAGGTGCAATGGGAGGGGAGAAGGCGATGGTGATCAGCAGCTTTGGCAGCCATGTGAATGGTACCAAGCACGGCAATTTAACCACCTCTCTGTCGAGAAAGTCGGAACCATAGGGATTCACATTTAGAGAAGGCTTCCCAACACACTGCTGGCTCTTATCTCAACCCAGCATTGTACGTGCTACTCATCACAGGCCATGACAGAAATTATATCGGCATCAGCAGCAACCAGAGTAGCAGAATATTCTGCAAGAAAAAAAAACAAAAAACCAAAAAAACCCAGTGTTTACCATGAATAATGTCAGTTGTTCCACTGTTTCCAGCTTCCAGGTAGGGTTATTTGGCTCTGAACTAATGAAAGCACTTTGGGAATATCAGCTGAAAGGAGGGCAGCATCCAGATGTATTTGACAGGAGTAAAAACCTATGTAAGCCCTACATTTCTTGTCTAAAAGTCACCCCCCCAGAATAGCTTGTGATGTAGTTATTTTTATTCAGAGAAGAGCCTGTGCCTTGAGTTTGGATCAGAGTCCAAATTCCGCTAGAGTTTCAGACTGTTGTTAAGGTAGGATGCTCCATTCTGGCCCAGTTCTGAAAGAGGATGACCAGTAAATTAGGAATCTCATTTAGAGTCATGCTCAGACAATAAGGGTGGTCCATTTTTACAGGTTTGTGTCATACAAAAAATGAGCAGTTTCACATGAAAAGTAGGGGTTTTTTTCTCAAGAAGGGAGAGTTTAGAAACTGTGTCCCCGTTTCCACATTTCAGAAAGGCTGCAGGTTGTTTCATGGATGCTTGGAAGACTTCTGTGTCTCACCAGTCCTCAGAGGTTACCATTTGATAAAGGAGAGCACGTTTCACTAGCTGAAAATCATAGCGGTGAGTACTAACAGCTCTCTGTCTTAAAGCACTATCAGCACACACACACATTTACCATTAGGCCACACACAGTATTGTAACTTGCTCTGTTTTGTCTGTGCATGTAAGGATTCTTTGGCAATTTTCTATATTTTGGGATGTGGAAACCCTGTAGGAACTACAGGATCTCTTAAAAAACACTTGCTCATTTTCTTCCTCCTTCCTCCCATTTATGAATGATCCCTTGAGCACAGGAGCTTTCTTCATTGCCCCTAGTGGATATTCTTAAAGATTTTATTATAACTTGCTGGTTCAGCTTTAACCACAGTGCTAGTAATGTAATAATTTATAAAAATTTATTGTAAATGCTGTTAGTAAATCTGGAAAATAATGATCTCTTAGTTACCTGGGCTTATAGCCCACTGTGTACCCATCCTAGAGCCCTTGTTTACACAGGAGGCTGACATAGTTCCAAACACACCATTTTAGTTGCTCATGTAATAAATAAATACCTCACACGTATTGCATACACATGCTTGGCACAAAATGTAGAAGTGCACATTCACATGAAACAGGAGTAACATAGTCTATTCCAGTAGATGCATCCAGTCCCATACACATCTTCAGACCTGTAGGAGGCAATGCAGGAACTGTTTGGGGCTGTGGACGTGTTCTGTGGGAAAGGATTGAGCTGCCTTCTTCCCTCTCCCTCTTTTCTAAAACTCAGGGTAAAGCAGTGCTAGTAAAAGTGCTCTCTCTTAAACGTAAGAAATGTCAGCTGGGTTAACAAGCACCACCTTTGCCTGCACATAAAACTACCTGAAAGGCTTCACCTGACAGATTAGGAAGACCTTGGACAACCTTTTCTAAGAGCAGAGCGAGGGGTAGAGGTGCCATCAGCAGAGGACTGGTAGCAAGCATCTGGAATGGCTGTAAAATTTCCAACCAGCTCAGCTGTTTGAAAATAAATGTCTGTCCACAGCCTTATGGAACTGAGCTGGTACATCTTCAGACATCCCTTACATAAATCTCTTGTACACTCAAGAGATTTATGATAAACACTTGCTCTTTCCTTAACCTCCAAAACCTTTTCCACCTGCTGAATAACTCAAGAGTCTTTCCTCTCACCCAGCCTGTTCAATATCTATATAAAGCCTCTGGAGAAGATTCGGTGGCACCACAGACTGACTTGTCAGCAGTACACATATGACACCCATCTCTACATTATCTTCACCTCCCATGCAAATAACACCATTACTCAACTCTTCAAGGGCTTGACTAAGATCAGCAAATGAATGAAGCTGACAGAAGGTGAATTGTCTCAAGAGCCTGGGCTGACAATGGCATAGGAAAATATTTTACACTTTGATAATGTCCCTTGCTGGCATTAAGACTTACTGACGATTTAGTGTTCATCTGAATTCCATCATCCTGAAAACCCCAGTAACTGTTGCTGCAAAAGCCTCAATCCATCAGCACTATTTCCAATCAGATAACTGAAAAGATTGGACTTGGCCCTTATGCTTGATTTCTACAACCTAATGGATTTAGAAATTAGAACCCATGCAAGAATGCTTCCAGCCATTTACTCAGCAGCACAAGACCACCAAACAAGCTTAAGCTCTGTTTTTGCTCTGCTGACTACTCAATCCCAACTTAAATTCAAGGCTTTGCTCTTATTTTCAAAGCCTTCATGACTCTAGTGAAAACTGATTTAAAGGCATCCACACTTCTGAGACATGACACAGTTGAAACCTGATGGTTATATTGCTCTGTAACAAACTAGATACCTGCTTTGGGGGGTGTGTGCACCAG
The DNA here is from genome assembly GCA_013397915.1 of Daphoenositta chrysoptera. Lineage (NCBI taxonomy): Eukaryota > Metazoa > Chordata > Aves > Passeriformes > Daphoenositta > Daphoenositta chrysoptera. The sequence goes on from VZRO01001047.1 coordinate 566,379, forward strand.
GGACAGAGATTCCCCACTGCCTAGGACACAACCTGCAAGAGACATCTATAAATCTCGGAAGTGCAGAACAAGAGAGGAACTCCAGTTTTTCAACCCAGCCTTCCTGTCTCTGTTCCAACTGTACCAAAACCATCAGCATGAAGAAGTAGCCCATGACTGAGAGATCGGAGGAAGTGTGATTTCCAGGGGACTCCACTGAGAGTTCCCTGGTGTCTGATAAAAGGAGAGCTGAGCTGGTAGAATGCTGATGGTTCTAGCACAAACAGGCTCTTTGGTGTACTCATCTGCCTCTCTCTTTCAAACTCACAGGAACTTCATTTTAGATCTGTATTCTTTTGTCAACGGGCTCAAACTTTTGGGGAGGTGAGAAGGGAAGGCACATAGAATCACATATACAGACAGACTTACACAGCATGAATTCAGAGGCTTTGTTTTACTAGGAAAGAGTTATTGGCAAAAGCACCCTATGTAAAGAATAGGAGAGGAAACAAGGGAGAGGAATGCCAAAGATGTCTTGTGTTCATTCTCATGAGCTCATAAAGTGATTGGAGGCAGATAGATAAAGGTATACAGGAACATCTGAGGAGTCATTGCTTTCCAACACACCAGTAACAGCCAGCGACTCAGAACCTGGAGAGAATCACACAAACATTTCCAAATAACAAATGAGTCACTAAAGATAATTAGATCTGACAGATATTTATTTCCTCCTAAAACAAATCCAGAAACTGCTTTTCAATTATATGAGATGCAAAACAAGGCAAAAAGTTGAGATCCCGTTGAAATACATCTGAATCTATGTCCGTAACTCACTGCTGCACGGGGGGGAACATTTTTTTAAGGTTGCATTTCCATGTTACTTTTTTATTTCCTGACCATTGCAAAGTTGCAATGCATCTAACTATGTTTAAATAGCCTGCCAAGGAAAGTAACACAGAGGTACACCAATAGGGCACCCAATACATATATCTATACACTATTCACATATATCTATACATATATACAGAATATATCTATACACTATAGACATATATATCTATACACACATATATCTATACACTATTCAGAATAAATGCCCTGACAATGCATAATTGTCATGATGCATCTAGCATTCCACGAATCCTCCAGCTGGTCTTGCCTGGGAGGAAAAATGTGCATGTATGAGCAGGGATACTGTTCAGAGACACTAAAACAGGTTCATAAGAAGTCATCCTGTTTTCTTCAGCACAAAAATAAGCCCATATCAGGCTTTTTTTTTTTTCTGACAACAACTGGCAGTAACTTTGTGCATTTCAAATGCCAGTCAGACAACTTTTCAGATGGTTAAAAGGTGTGTGAAGGTTGAAAAGCTTGGAAGTCTTGCCAAAGTTGATAAAACTTTGCTGAAACATTGAACAAAAGTTTCCATGAAATTTTCACTGCAACAACCATTCAACTTGAAATCTGCCTAAATTTGTTCAGACCTTTGGGCTAATCTGACAAGAAGTAAGAGGCCAAGCAAACCATCAGAACTGAAACTTGGAATCACCAAAGAGGCCCACGCCAAGCCTCTGCCTTGGTGGGGTTTTATCTTGTCAGGCTCTTCCAGTGCTTGATTCCAGCAGCAACATTTGGGCTGGCACACTGTGCCAGAGAGACAGCATTTTTGAGTTACAACTGAGAAAACAAGCAAAAAAATAAAAGCAAAAATTATGCTGGTTTAATCATTTGGTAAAGCAGCTAGCATCGTCATGAAAGTGTCCAAAGTGCAAACCAGCCTCCTCCCCACTCTCTCCCAAAACTTTTATCTTCTTTTCTTAAACTGACAATTCAGAAAACAGCCAGAGTGCTGCTTCTTTCTGCCTTGTATCCTCTGCCACGCTTGCACATGTGCTTATCCAGTAACAGGCATCACCAGTGCAATGGGATTACGTTCCACTGGTGAAGCGCATGAGCACAGCCCTGGGTGGGGCTGCTGGAGGATCAGCTCTTAATAAGGTGTCCAATTTATAATCTAGCAGGGCGAAGAGCAACTGGCTCTCAGAATGAATAGCTCTTCTGTCTTACCATCTCCTGAGGCTGGCTGCTGGGCCGGCCCGCCTCATCCTTTTTTTTTTTTTCCTCTCTCTGTCTCTCTGATGCTGTTACTCGTTTCACTAAGTTTTTGCTGTTTCCCAGACTGGAAATATAAAGAGGAAGGAAGACAAGAAGTATCCACCCGCATCTGGTCACACACTGCAAACTGCAGCAAGATGAGCAAACGCTCTGCTAGCGTAATAGAGTACAAACCCTCGCTATTTACTTATTCCAAGAAAGTTTCGTTTCAACCTAGGATCCTGCTGTGGGGGACCGCCTTTGTGCCAAGCGATGCCTTTAGAGGGGCTGCTCCGCGCAGGGCGGGAGGCCGCGGGCGTGCAGCCGCGGGGCAGCGGGATGCGGGCGCGGGNCTGGCGGCGCGCGGGGGCGGCGCGGGGCAGCACCTGCCGGGCGGCCCGGAGCTCCCCGGCAGGCCCGGAGCTCCCCGGCAGGCCCGGAGCTCCCCGGCCGGCCCGGCTGGGGATAACCCACCCCGAGCCCCGCCCGCACGGACCGGCGGCACTCACCGGCCGGCGGGACACGTCCTCCGCCGCAGAAAAGGCCCGCAGGAAGGCTAGGCGCAGCGCTTCTGCAGAGGCTGGTGGTGGCACAGCCGAGCATCTCCCTCTCTTTTCTCCTAAGAGGTTCTCTGGACGAAGATTCCCCCTGTCCCGGGAGGCTTGTCGCAGAGCCTCCCATACCTCCAGGAGGCACACTGAATAGATTTCCTTGCCATGGCGATGACCTTATCCAGCCTCTCACACAGCACATATGGGCAGCGTGTTGCAAGTCAGGAAGGGCTGCTCCTCAGGAGTGACTGCTCCTTGCTACCCACCGTCCTCCTCTCTTTCTGTCTCTGTGCTTGCACTGTGCGGTGTGGAATGACTCTTTCCTGTCTGCAGCACTAAAACAAAAAAAAACCCCTTAAATACTTTCTTACAGTACCACCTGAAAACTTTCCATCATTCCGTGCTTCCCCCCCTTGCCAAAGCAAAGTGAAAGGTGATACCACCAGCCACTTGATCAATCTCTGTCAGGGTCGGGGGCATCTGGCTCCCGTAGGATTTTTTATAGTAGGAGTCTGTTTCTAAGACCATTGGCTCTTCTGCAGCAGGATGCTGCTTTCCGGATCTGATTCAAGCTGAACTCCAAAAGACCACAGAGAAAGAAGAAGCAGGGAGTGTGCAGCCAACTTCCTGGAAAAGACACCCGAGCTGTTCTTGTAGCCTCCTGCAACCACACTCCATCCTCCCCAGCCCCTACAGCTGGTCCCAGCAATGGCCAGCACTATGGGCTCTGAAGGCATGGGAAGTGTCCCACAGCTGGCCTGGGGAGCCTGCCTGGTTTGAGCAGTGTTTTCAATTAATAGCCCGCTCAGCAGCCACATCATGTTCTGTGAGAAATGCTAAGTGTCACTAGCAGTCTCTTGGTCCAAAATGTTTGGGAGAGCCACTGTTCTGTCCCCAACCTCACAGGAACTTTGCATCTGGGAGGAATGCCTGGGATGGAGAACACAAAAGGACAAGCTGGACTGAAGTACCCATTATGCTATTGAAAAAAATGAAAATAAGATGTCAACAACTTCTATGGGCCTAATTGTTTCTCCTCAAACAGATTGTTAGCTTGTGTGAATCAGGGTAGCTCTACTGAGTAAACCAAAGAATGGAAGGGGGGAGGGGGATAGCCTTGGGATCAGAAAGGCACAATATGGGTCTTTATCCCCATTGCTTGCTGGCTACTGAGTAACATTAACTTATTGCCACCCCATCCACCCACCCCCCAAGAGATAGTGGCAAGAGAAATGAAGAGACAGAGGGTGGTAAGACCGCATAAGTTTCTGCAAACACTACCACACAAGGCCACCCGAAGGACTGGGCCTTGACTCCCTCTCTGCATCTCCTGCTCCTGCCCTTGCTGCTCAGTTCTTCCATCAAACCGAACCACACAAAACTAAACTGACTAAAATCCAGAAACTGTCCTTTTCTGAGCCAGATTTCTCCCCTGAACTGGTCTGCCTCACAGCCACATGCACTTTGGACCAGGTGTAAAGATAATATAACTGCTTTTTTCAGCATCGGTGCCAGCTTGAAGAGTACATCAGACTGCAGCCTGGTGAAACACTGGGAAATCCCACAGCAAGCCACAGAGTAGGAAGCTGTACTTTAATTTCAGCAAAACAAAGATCAGGCAGTGAGTGAGTGATGCAAATGCACCTAGTCAGATTTCTCCACTGGACTTTCAAGAGAAAAAAGAGGTAAAACATCAAGCACAAAGGACAGCCTGACTTCTCCAAACACAAAATCAGGACAAGCCAAATCCTGTCCAATTGCACAACATGAAAGAGTGATTCTGTGCTCTCTTACCTTGTGCTAAGGGAACAGCAATGTTCTGACCTGCAGTGATTTATGTGTAGCAAATTCATGCCATAAACAAGTGAGAGGAACCAAAATCTCATGCCCTAATCCCTCAAAGCAAAACCAAATTCATTCTGGGAAGCAAGCTTGCAGATGAAGAAGGTAATGCTTATGCTTATTTGAATCCAATAAAAACATCCAAACAAAAGAAGCCATGATCCAAGAGCTTTTCTCCGTTACTTTTGCAAATAATGCTAAAAAAAATTAATCGTTTCACATACTTTATAAAAATTAATTTATCTTGATGTCTCCCCAGCTGGACAGGTGTTACTACCTCCAGTGAACATATGAGCAAGCTGAGTAAGACAGACCTGGCTCTGCTTTTAAGTAACATCTAATTTTCAGTGCACTTCTGTGTACAGGCAGCTTCTGTTAATTTTGGCTAGAGGTGTAAGTGATTAATACACATGTAAGACAGATTCTGGATATCTCAAGATACAGAGCTAAAATTAAAGCCCATGCTTGAAAATGTGATCCTAAATGACTTGCCCTTGGCTGGGCAAGACAGGGAATCTGTTGCAGGATCAGGACAATAAGCCAAGTCTTCAGATTCCTTGGGGCTTGTCTACACAAGAAATGTAGGGAAGCAACACAAAATTGCAGCACGCCAGAAACATTCTCCCCAGGTGGACCCTTGGGTGTTCACTGCTTTCAAAGAGCAAACTTTAACCCCTCCATAAATTCATTCCTTGCCCCAAAAATACAGAGAGAGACCCACTTCTCAGTGCTTAGCACCATCACTTGTTGCCACTTTCTAAACTGAGAGATGCTGGTGGCAAGAGGATGTGGTGACTCCAGAGGTAGCAATGAGAAAGCCAAGGGTAAAGTTTCACTTTGGTTTCAGCAGAAAGCTTCCCCATGAAGATGTTTTGGTCTGCAATCAGCACTGAAGCAGCTTACCTGCGTTTCAAAGAGGGGTGAGCTACCTCCCACTCAGCATACTCAAGGTTGTGTGTACCCATTTTAAGCAGAGACACGGAGGATCTGAATAGCTGCCCACACTAGCTGCAGGACAATGCCAGTGCAAAGGAGGAGCTGTGTGGTTTCATGCTTGTACTGAGCAACACTTCTCTCTGCAATAAACTCTCTAAAGGTAATTTAACAATGTCAACACAGGGGACTGGGCTACAGATGCGCATCCTCCCAAGCTGAGGTGCTGCTGGAGAAGTCTATTGACCCAGCCTGTGGCTACCATCCTTCCTGGTCTGCTCTGCTCGACTCTGCTTGAATGCTTCTCACAATTTTTCAGGCTGAATGAGGTAGGTTAGAGGGGACCTAGTATTTCAACATTACAAGCTGCCACCGAATGACAGGAAGTGGTCAACCCACAGCTTACTCCCTGGATCTGAAGCAGCAGGAACCTCTGGCACCAGGGAAGAGCTGGAGACAGAAACTTCTGCCACAGCCTACGTGAATGTCTGTGGCCTAAGTGCAGGGTGACAGTGTCCAGAAGTTCATCCTCTGGCTTGTCACATGCCAGCTTTCACATGGAAATGAGCCTAGTGCTAATGCATTAAGTCCTTGCTAACATTTAAAATGGTGTGGGCATAGCACTGCCATTATTTAAATTCTCAAATTGGGGTGATATAGCTTAACTGGCAAAGATCAGTGTAGGCTAGGTCTGCCAAAACTGGTGGGTGCAAAGAAAGTGCCGCAGTACCCTGTGGTGAGGATGGCAGCCAGCCACGGAGTGACCACCCAGTGGGTGCATGCACCACACAGGCAAGCCTGAGGTCACTTTATGGTCTTGGTGGACTGGAGAAGAAGAGGAACACTTCAGGCTACAGACATACAACTGTTTGGACTGTAGCAGAGCCCTCTGGTGTAGCTTGCCCTCGTTCCTCACAAACCCACAGAGAGACTTACACCTGCTGTCCCACGACACCAAGTCAAGTATTTGTGTAGCTAAGCTCCAAAGACTTTTTTTAAGGACCTTTGGGGTTAAAAAAACGCCACCATGCATTCTCCCTGAAATGCATGTCTTTTCTTTTAAGTGGATCATTTCACAGGACTGGCTTAAAGGGCAGCTAGACAAACAGCTGTATCAGCACAGCCGCTGAAGCAGTAACCTGGGGCAGCGGAGAAGGAGCCGACAGGAGCAGCCACCTCCCTCAGCTGCAAGCTAAAGCTGGACACCTGACTGTGGCCCAGCTCCACCTATACTTTCCAAAGTGTGCGGTTTGATTTGGACTGGTTTTCTGGTGGGTTTTTTTCCTTACACTTCCTAAGAAAATTAGACTTATGTAATTGTTCCTTCCATCAGTTTTCTTGTAATCTGTTTAAAGTCTGCTATCCCATTCTCAGTCAAATCTGAGTTTCAAACATGGCATAATGATCTAAATCTGTCAATGTCTGGGTAGAGGCCCAAATTTGTGTCCTCTGCAAGGGGAAAAGCAGGCAAAACTCAGCTGCTACCCAATGCTGCTCTTTAGCTGACACATAGCTCTGGCCTATGGCTTCAGACGGACAGGGAGGGAGCTGAAGTGGTGAATTTGATGTTCATCATACAAGGCCAGGCTTTGTCACTGTAATTGCAAATGCACAGCCTGCCTTTACCCAGACTTTGAACCTTATGGCATGTAGACTTCAGTGTATACTTGTGTTTCAAAATGAAGTATCCTGTCAGAAGTTCCTTCTATGAGTCATTAAAATGCAGTTAGTACTTTTAAATCCATTCAGTGACTTCTGCATCAGGCTATTGTAAGATGACTTAAAAACACAAGTAGTACAGATATCCTCAGTGAAAAAAGGTGATATTTACTTCTGTGCAGGGGCTCCTATGTACCATTTGTGAAATATGATGACTGACACTGTATTTATATTGCTAAAACGCATTTTCTGGGGGTAGCTCAACACAGAGATGAATTTCATCTAACATGAGAGGAAAAAGGTAACTTGTCAGACAGATAGGTTATTCACTGATCTATAAATGAGAGGTAATAACAATGCATACTGTATTCCTGCCTGTTCCCACACACTCCTGCTTGTCATCGCAAGAGCTCTTTAGTGCCCTGAAATACAGCTTGACAATAAAAAATAATTGAAAGTGCGCTAGAATCATTAACTTTTGGAGCTTCACAGTTTGCCCATCCTTAAATAACGCTGGTTATAAAATCCTGTTTGCACTACAATTCCTTGGCTCTGCGCCATGTAGCATGTAGAGAAATCAGCAATATGCGCAACAGGGACTTCGCCGGCTATAATATGAATGCACATAATGGACTTTCTTCTTTAGCTCAGCAGCAAAACACTGACTCAGATCTAGAGACCAGTTATAGTCCCAGTGGTGTTTACTCCGTGTAATTAGCAGTATCAAGTGTGTTGTCTTTTGGGTAGCCTGATTGTTTCCATATGCACGAGTACCTTCTGTGAACGCAGACAGGGCAAGAGGCAGACAGCACTCGAAGTGCACACAGCGTTATGGGAAGCACATATGTTTTAAATACCTTATCTCTACAATTAAGAGGAGTTTAGAAATTGGTCATATAAATCTTGGGAAATGGGGCCAGCAGAGAGAGAAAAAGACCTTCTTTCCAAGCAGGAACTTTGCCTGGGTAACTACTCGTACCTAGGTGCTGGAGATGGCACGGACATCTCCCTGCTTGCTGATGGGAGAGCAGCACGAATCAGTAGCTCATGCATTGCTCCGGGAGGGAGAGGGCTGTTGATGCTGCGTTGGGGCCCGGAGGAAGACTGGGCTGGCATTCGAGGTGGGGCGTGCCTGGGAATGCTGCACAACATTCATCTTAGGGGCAGGTACTTGCTGAAATTCCAATTACTGAGAGAGATGGCTGAGGCAGAGTGAGGCCTTGCCTTTGCCTCACAAAGAGGTGCAGTTTTTTTACCTCAAGCTAGTGTTTCTGACCTATCCCAAGGTAAAAAAAGCAGCAAAGCCAAGCAACTTCAGCCTCACTGCAAGGCAAACCAGGCAAGGTCAAGTGGGGGCTGCTGCTGGACTCGCCTGTAACTGCTGGACAGTAGCAGTTACAGCAGGGTTTAAAAATAAAAAACATGAAAAAATCCTTGAGTGCAGGAAAGACAAGCCCTAATGTCTGTTTTGGAAAAAAGAGTATGAAAAAGGGTTTGTCTGGGCTTATTTCTCCCTTGTTCTCCCTCTTCCTTCCATGCCCCCAACATTGCCACATCTCTCAGGCTCTCTTACCCCAACCCTCAGGCCTTTGCCCTGTCGCTGGCAGCATGGAAGCTGCGGAGAAGTGGGGAGAGACAAGGAAAGCCATTTCCATTGCAGCCTGGCTCCTCCTGCTCCGTGCTGTCCTCAGGATCCTCCACACGCCTCTCCTTGCAGCAGGGCCCCTCTGCACCTCACCCTTCATGACAGTGTGCCTCGAGGCACACCTTGCTGATTGGGAAAGGCTCTCCCAGGATATTCCCTCGCACACCTCTTTTTATGGCTGCAGTAGATGCCTGAATAAATGCCATCTTAAGTAACTGTCTTGGGCTGCGTGCTCCCTTGTGCCATCCCAGCATCCCAGGACAGCCTCCCCTCCACGCTCTTCTGTGCCTTCCAAAGCCTCCTACGTGTGCGTCTGCTTTATCACTTTGCTAACAAGATTTCAGTATCCGTTCTGTAGAAAACCACTCAATCTATGACCTGGACTCACCACAGGAGAGTGCTTGACCAGGATATTACAACTACTTGGTTGTCATCTTTGCCGCTGCACATATGGTTAAGATTTAACCTTAAAACTTGCCTTGCAGTCCAGAAACTCACCCTTGCAAAGCACCTGTAAATTTGAGCAAGTGCAGCTAGGCTTACTGGCTGTACCAACTTGCATCAGGCAATTTCACCTCCCTTTCTCTGCTACCTCTAGGAACTATCAAAAAAGCTCCTGAAGCAAGCTCTTTAATTAATAAATCTTCTCTACAAAATACTACACAGCCTAGGAAGAATAAAAATCTTTTCTTGAAAAAGGCATACACTGCTCATTGCCAATCATTCATTAAACAGCCTCGCAGTTTGTTTCAATCGTGTCTTCTGACATTAGGAATGAGCATGCTACTATTTTAATAATAAGCTATCAAACAGTTTTGTGAATAGTCACTGCATTTTAATTTCTTGAAAAGCTCTGAAAAGGTGAAAAATGCAATTGCAGCACAGCTACTGCTGCTTATTCAGAAGTGTATATTATTTCAACCACAAGATTTGTTTATCTCAGTGAAAAATACTGCACTCAAAATTAGTTTAGTAGTTTTTATATCTATCACTGTTGTCATTCTGCATTTATTATTTTCTCAGTGGTTCCTGCCAGGTTTTTTTCTATTTTTTTCTTTTCTCGTTTCCAGTTAAACCTCTGCCGCTGACAAACACACTTCACAGGATGCAGTCACTGATGCTCGTGGTCACAACAGATGCAGGGAAGCCCACTGTAATCACTCAACCTAAAAAACATTTTCAGGGAGTGAAATAATCTGCGTGCAATCTTGTGTCCTTACAAACCTCCCTGCAGGTGTGTAACTCTTCCCTAGTGCGTGGCTTACCTGAGGAAAGTTTAAAGATGCTTGAGGTACTGCTACCAGCTTAGTACTCGCAGTACTAAGGACAGTGCAAGCTATTTTAAAGCTCACGTAAATAATAAATATGTTTTGTGGCCCTTTTATGTGTAAAATGTTAGGTTAATTGAGAAGTATGAAGGTTTAGTTCAAATTTAATAATTAAAACACAGATGTACTTCATACCGAGTACCTAGACTCTGCTACATCCACATTTACATAGAGAGAGAGTATATCTGGAAAAGCACTGTTTCCGCTGTGATGAAAATAATATACTGTTTATGTGTCATGTTATTTTGAGTCATTATTAATCTATTACTCAGCCAGGTTTGTAAATGTGGTACAGCACTAAACATTTAGGGTGACATTGAAGATTCAGGCCCCGGACTCTGCGGATGTAAGCATATGTGTAACATGTGCTGAAGTGCTTACAGGAATGGAGCAGAAATATGTATCAAGCCCAAACTTGAAAACAGGTGGGTTTAAGTTATACAAGGACAAAGAACAGTGAACTAGATTTTAAGCAGACGCTTCTTGCGTTCGGAAATTAAATGGCTCCTTTTATTCCCATCTCCACCACCCAAAAGAAGGGGTTGAGAGAGAAACACGTAAAATCTAAGTCGTAGTTTTAAAACTGAGGCTCCTTTTCACCATGGAGGAGGTGGGAAATAACTGGATTTTTTTGCTTTTTATTCGCCAAGGACTGCCTGTCCAGTATCAGCCCATGTCTCCAGGCCAGCAGGTGTCTAACACCATGGGACAGGAGCATTTCCTTGGCACCAACCAGGGCGCTCCTGCAGGCTGGGCTCCACAGCAAGGAGCTGGTCATAGCTGGTATTTTGCAATAACAGAACTGAAAAATAAACACTAAAAAAAAAAAAAAAGTTTCTATTAGCTCATCTCGTGGTTGGTGGGCTGGTGCGTGTCCCAGCAGCTGGGCTCCCCTGTGACCCCGGGAGTGTTGCCACCGCCGTGCCCTCAGGCCCGGCACATCCGCATCCTCGCGGAGTTGCCCCTTCCAGGTCCCGGTGTGTAGGGAGCTCCCAAGCCCAGCACCTGCTCAGGGACCCGGGGGTGCTGGGGGCCACCCTCCTCTCTCCCTGCCGCAGGCATGGCCCTGTTCCCTGAAGGGAGCCAGGAAAGGCGGAGCCCGGGAGCCGGGGTGGCAGCCCCCGTCCTGGACCCGGCGAGCCCCAGCCACATTCCAAACGCCGGTACCTCGGGGTGGCACCTGCCCCCGGCCTGTCTGCAGCCCTTTCCCAAACATCAGGGCCCTCCCCCGGCCTGGAGAGGCCTCGGCTGCCCATAGCACAGGCCGGGGATAAGCGGGCAGCCCCGCTGGCGAGGTCAGGTCTGCACTGAGGGTGCGCTGTCTGCCCCGGCGTGGGGCGAAATCCCTCTCAGCTGCCCGCAGGGAAAGGGAGTGTCCCTCCCAGGGGAACAGACGGAGCGCCCTCCTCTTACTCACCTGCCCGCCACTATGGGAGGCGGGGGGAGGTGTTGCAATTTTCTGGGGAAAGGGACGAGCCCCGGGAGCCTGAGAGTGGGAGAGGAATGGCGGGGTTACATAAAAGCGGTGGGCGAGAAGGGGAGGGGGACAGTCAGGTGCGCGCATCCCGGCTCATCCGGGGGCGAGGGGATGGCGGAAGGGGTGCTGGCAGAGGAAGCCGAGCACTCGTCCCAGTGTGGCTGGGAAGCACAGGGAAGGGGCACAGCCTCCCGCTGCGGCCGCTGTGGGTGCAGGCAGCGATGCGGGGTGGTGAGGGGCTGGACAAAGGACAGGAGCAGCAGCGCTGCGCAGCCAGGGTGGCGAGAGGGGAGCCCTCCTTTCCCGGAGGTCCGCGGTCCCCGTTCCCCGCAGGCTGCTGGGGAAACCTGCGCTGCTGCTGCCTGCGAGGAGACAGCTCGGGGGCTGCGGGTGTGCGAGGCTTGCTAAATGGAGGCTCTGCTGCCCTGCTGGTCGCTGCTGTGCTCGGGGGAGGGAGGAGGAGAAGGAGGAGGAGGAGGAGGAGGGAGGGATGTGAAAGTGGGTCAGGAATGTAACTAGACTCTGCCCCCCTTGTTGCAGGCGCAGGCGGCGCTGCCTTAGCGATGGAAAGCAGGCATTTCAGTGTTGATGTTCCCCAGTCCTGCCGGCTGACGGTTACTAGGGGATCCTGAAGGATGTGTTTCCCTGTGACCCTTTGAGAAGAAAAACTTAGTTGCCGCAGTAACCAAGTTTGGCTTGGATGCAATGATGCAGTAAATAGCATAGGTGAGCCTTGCTAAATGGAGGAGGAGGAGGAAGCTGGAACTGTACAGGCTGGATAACTCTTGCAGTCGGGTCAGGAAATGTTTAAAAAATATTCCAACAAGCTGTATTAGTTAAGTACACGACTTTTACATTTTCTCATGCAATAAAGCTCTCAGAATTTATCACCTACGTATTGTAAACTACTAAGTAAACAGAGATAGAAGTAAACTGCCTCAGTGATGTAGCATGAGGTACAGAGCTCACCCACAACTCTGCAGTAGCCCTGAGCAGCCCTTTTCAATGCAAAAAATTTTTGTTTGATGGCGTGAATTTTTGAAAGTTAAGGGGTGTAAAAGAAGGTGAAGGCTGACTCAACACCTTAACTTTGCATCCATCTTTTTAGCATTGTTACTTTAGACTAACAATTTTCAATACTGTTACTTAGATTAAAAGAGAACCCATCAACCCTGCTCCTAAAGGAAATCCACAAACTACTTTCAAAGTGGAAAGCAAACTAAAATAACAAGCAAAAAAAATTAACTTGAGGCCCCATTATGCATAATTTCTCCCTATTCCCTCCAGTTGTAATAATCTGATTTCTATCTTCCTCTAATAGAGAAACACTTTCATGCACAAGAGTTGGAAATCACTTCTCAGAGTTGGAATGAAGAACTGAAAGGAATCACAGAATACAGATACTGGGATATATCCATTTCTTCTTTAGTTTTCTTCCAGAGTTCTCTCTTTTCTAAAACACTGGTATTCTAAAGAAAGAATGGGTTGCTGTACATGAGACTAATTCTGCTCCCAGCCTGAGGGTCCCCAGAGGAGAACTGAGCTGTCAAGCTTAGAGATGCATCAGGAGTGAGGGGATATACGGACTGTCTGTGCAGGCCACACAGAAGATAGGGGTGCATCCAGTGGATGGATGGGGGTATTTGTGTACATTTCATTAAGGGAACAAAAGTCACCGGAGCAAACTGTGCAGCAATTCCTTTTACTCCTTTGAATTATTTGTCAAGGAGGTATTGCTGTAGATAAACATCCCTTTAGCTTATTTCGCCTCTGAAAGCTACTCAGTGTTTAAAAGCACCCATGCCCTTTAATTCAAGGACATTCAAGGATGCATAATGAATGTTACTGTTTCTACTTTTTCCATGAGATAATTTCCCCCGTTGATTTACCCTATCATTTTCTACTAAAAGATGAATTTAATAATGAAAGATACATGTATATAAGCAAGTTGTAGTGAAATATAACTAATATATTGTACCATTACTCCGGTTAAAAAAAAAAAAAGTAGAAACCAATAATGGTTTAAGTGCTATGGACCACAAAGCTTTTCTTTAGCAGAACTCAGTGGAAGGCCTGGATGATACCTTATATATGAATGTAGCCTATTGCCTCCAGTAATAGAAAATATTTACACAGTCTTAATCCACAGTTTTAAGATCTATAATGGCTTAGATACGTCATGCTTGTTTTTTAGTGGAACAATATTATTTGGTTTTGTCAACTTTCCTGGCCATGCAGAGCAGGCAGTAGACAGTCTTTCTTGCCATCTTTCTTGCAAGGGCCTCTGCCATTGAGCTGTCTTGCAGATCAGGGCAGGGGGATCCCACAAGTCTCTGTCATTGTCCGTGAAAATAGGTTAGAAACTTCCTCTTTAGGGCCTGCCACAGAAAGTTTTGATGGTCCCACCTATTACCAGCATATTTTCCCTGTGTGTTGAGGCAACCCAGTGAGCTGGGAAAATTAAACATTACAGAAGAAGCAGTTGTGCTACCAACCATTCCTTCCCTTACTGCCAGGGAGGGTCTGGTTTTGTTGTTAGTCTGGGGCCCTTTTTATGCCCCTCTGGCCAAGCAAAGGGCACGCTCAGCCTTATGGAAACAGTCACACGAAACTCTGTGCAGGAGCATGGTGTTTCCTATCTATTCCCCCCACTCCTTTCTGTAGGGATGATGTGAGGAAGGAGGTGTGGCCAGAAAGTTGCTGCTTTCTAGTTTTTCTTGGCTCTGGCAAAGGCCTTTCTATTCAAGAGTAAATGACAGGGACCTTGACACCACTCTAAATCTGCAGGGATGTCTTAGAGGTCCCCAGAAGAACCAGATAATGTGACAAAGCATGAAGCACAGCCTAGGTATAACAGAATTTGACCTTAACCTGTGGCTGCTTTGAACAGCATCTCAGACGAGACCTCTATTGACAAGATTTGGGCATGGGCTTAGTCTGCAGTGAGAGGCTGGTGGTTAATGCACAAGTGTGGAAAAAGAAGCATGGGAAAGTTCCAGGTTTGAGTCCATCTGCCAAAGTATTTTTGCTTTGTTTTTGCTTTAACTTGTACACTGGAAAATCAGGAGGGGGAAAACCCCCACTATTTAAATAGGGCTTTTTCTAGCTGTGTTCAGCTGAGTCCCATGTTTATTAGAGAGGAAAAAAAGATGCATTAATTTTTACCAAATCATGTTAGTAAGCTAATGTGTATGGTTTAATAAATTCTTATTTTCTGAGTAATTTTAGCATGTCCTGGCTTTAAAAAGTTATCTATTTCAAAAATAGAAAATAATAATTTAAAAAAATATATTAGCTCATCTTGCTTCTACCTGGCAGAGGAACCATTTTGCATCCTACTAAACTGCCTGTGTGTCTTCAAGGGGAGGATAGATTGGACCCTATTAAGATAGACTTGAAGATTTAGCCACGTGCTATTTTTGAGCTTTAGTTCCTTGGTTAGCATCTTGCTCTTACCAGACTGAATTGCAGAAACTTCTGTGTAAACAGGATGAAACAATAGCAGCAAAGGTAGGATGCCATACCAAGCTGAATAAGGACCTCAAAGCCCATTACCATTTTAATGATGGCATTGTTAAGCAAAGCAGCCTCAAGATTAAATCGTTTACTTAATTAAGAAAAACTAGCTATTTATCAAGTGTTTTACCTCTAGCACCCAAAATACAGCAGTGTTTTCTTTTGGAACTCAGCTCATGTAGTTTCAAAGCTGTTTTCAGCTGAAGACTGTCAGCCACTCACTGCACTTACGAAACAGGTTTAAAAGCAGACACGGTTAACAGGATGTGACATGGACTCTCCTCAGCACAGCATCTGACGCATCCCTGTACTTTTCTAATAACTTTGAAAGAGGCTGCTTAAGCTTGGAATGTAACAGGTCTCCCTAAAGTTTGAATCCAACAAGAAAGTCTTAAGAAACATATATCCCCACATGTATCTTATTGGGAATTATTTCAGTGAACTTTTGCTTATCAGTATTGAAAAGATGTGTTAAAACCAGTCTGACGACTTTTTTTTTCGTAACGCCATGTGCTGGAGGGCCTTGAGAAAACAGTTTTGAAACAATATCAGAGCTGAACTACTGAAATGCTTTGAACAAGAAGAATGTTCATTAAACATATTTCCCTGGTTTCTGTAGTGTCCCAAACAACAAAAGTAAGATATTTTATGATTTATAGCCTCTTTTCCAGTGAGATGCTACAGCAAGAGCTCAGAAGATTTGCATCTTGCAAGTAAGAACACGATGGACTTAAAATGCTTAACCTACTCTGTTTTTTTCAAAATTTTAGCCGTGAATTCACTGGATCCTGTTTCAAAACATGCATATAAAAGCCTTAATTACCCACCCAACTCCCCTTATCTTAATTCACTGTAAGTCAGCCAACACCCACGGGAGAGGCTCTGCAGTGACTGGACCATGAGAGATGCAGACATTTCGTACTTCATTGGAAACAGTCACTGTGGTATAATCCTGCTTTCTCTGAGTTCCTATTAACTAACACTCCTTGGAGTGAAATTAGGTTTCATTGCCCAGGGCTGTACTCTTTTCTCTCCTGCAAAAGGGCTGTGCTTCAGGTCACAGGTCTGTGCATGGGTCCTCCCACCCAAGCCCAGGGCACAGTTAGAGCGCCTGCCTGACAGATCAGCTCCTCTGCAGCCACCTGGCAGTGCCTGTTCTGCACTGAAGCTCTGGGGAGGGAAGACATGGATACAGACTTCGCAAAGCTTACCAGCTTCCTATCTGATTCCCCGTTTTCCAAGCACAGATTTCTCAGTACTTCTCAGCACCCCATTTTTTGATGAGTAGCAAAGCGTTTCAGGTCAGAATGGGTTACTCAGCACCTCCGAAAAGCACTGTCTCATTGTGTACAGTCTCATTCAGCTTGCTCTGAAAAATCAGAACCGAGTGCTGCGAAACCAAAATAATAAAATTTAGAAGAAATCACAGATGTCATTTTGCAGGAGATGCTTCCTGACACGAGCTGATGCAAACAAATAGTAGCATCATGCTGGAGTGAGGGGGACTGGGTTTGAAACATACCAGCTAAGACTAGAATTCTGCTAGAGGGTAAGAGCCTTCCAGTACAGCTGGTCAGCAGCAGAACAATTTAAGAAAAATCAGGATATTGAGAGAAATGTATTACAAAAATGTAGGGCCCAACTCTAGAAATGCTCACTAGGGCTGCTACCCAGCAGGAATGGTAAAGGAAGAATCATCTTTACATCTAGGGCTGTTTTGAAGAGCTGCCGTTGATGGAGCTTCTTCCTAGGCATTCCCGAGAGCTGTGTCTGTGTCTGTTTTAGTAACTAGAAAATAGATGGTGGATCCTGGTATTGGCAGGACCTTTTACACATCCATCTTGGTATTTTCTTTGAAGTCATGGGTAATCGCAAACAAGAGTCTCTGTAGAGATGATTTCTGCAACACAGGAAACACCTGTACACTCTCCTCAAATTATTTCGCCATGTGACGAACGCACACCAGCTCTGCTGTGTCACAAGGCCTTTTCACCCTAAAAGTTAAGGTCAGGAGTGAACCTCACAAAAAAAGGACAAGGCAAAATCATTTCCCTAAACCTTTCCTCCTTTTACCTCCTACTCTGTGTTCTCTCTTTTTTCCCCCTGTATTATTCAACACACAGCTTGCCTTCCTAGAAGCATCAATCCATCACTCCCTATATTTATTTTTGTGTCTGTTCCTGAGTTGTCAAGGACCAGCAGATTCTTTTTTTATTACCAGTGTTTGTAGAGCAGAGGTCCAGCTACAGGCTGGTTTGCATTCAGAAGCTGTAAAAGTAGACGTGTACCAGTCAGTGATGTGATTTCTGCAATTTCTAAACATTTTTCTTTAAACATGGTTATACAGCTCACACCTCTCTTCCTTCTTTAATGGAAGCCTACTCTATTTCATGCACTGAAGTGCACACCTTTGATATAAGCAGGCCTACAGCTAGGAGAGGGGGCTCTTCTTCCTGGCCTTTCTACATCTTGCTGATTAGCTGCCCTCTCACTGCCTCAGTTCCTTCAGCTGTGCAATGGTGCTCCCAAAACTGTCTGTTTTACTATAAAGTGAGTTAAGATTCTTGGTGAAGAACACGACATGAAATCCGACAGCCAGAGCTGTTGCAGAAGTATTGCATAAAAGTATCACTGCATGGAGAGTTCTCCAGCACCTTTTTAGTACACACAAAGCAGCAAAAGTTTATTCAAGGTTAGCATCTTCTACTCTTAAGCTTGGCTATGGTAGAAGAGCATCTTAGATAAGAAAATATTTGTGCAGCGTGATTTCATTACTGTGGTCTTCTTCAGATCTTGTCAAGATCCTGGCAGAAATATTTGCAATAAGGAAGAAATAAAGCTATTTCTCTTTTAACCAGTTATTAACCTCGAGACAGTCTATACTTACAAGGAGGTAGTAAATGTCATACAAACAGCATCTCTTCCTTTGTTTTCTGAAATCGGGATGATTTCTAGTTATTTAAGTGTTATTATTTTATTACTAAGTGCTACTGTATATCTCTTAATATTGTACAGAAAACTGGTAGTAGGTGAATTACACAGTTTTGGGATTCCTTACAGTTCGGTATATCAGCATTTCTGTAACTTCATCTTTTCTCAGAGCAGGCCTCAGAAACTAGTCTTGTAGGATGTAACAAATGTTAGACAATTGAGGAACAATTTTATAAGCACTTAGACCTGCCAGTTACAGTCTTATTTTCTTGCTGTTGAAGATGCCCAGCAAGACACTGAGGATTTTTTATGAGAAACACAAAGTAACTTGGAATTAAAATCCTCCCAATTAAAAAAATTATAGTACTTCATTGCACTGAATCATGTAAACAACTTTGATACTAGAGGCACTGCTCCTTAATCTGATATCTGAATTTATTAATGGATATTTTCAGTTTCGTTTTTGAAGCAACTGAAATGCACATGCAGATTTGGGGTTCTGTATAGGGGAGGAAAGTAATTACATTGCATCTTCACTCTTCTCCAACTTATCCCCTAAAATATAATTTTCCACCAAAGCAGCAGTCTGTGTAAGATGCACAACAATTGTACGTGTTGTACATTTTATTAATCTGAAGCTGAGCCTTTTCATCCTTACTATTTTACCTCCAGGTCCTGTCTGGGTCAGACACACGTTTTCCAAGGAAAGCCCCAGAAAGCACTGTGTGGGTGATATTATAATTCTGTATATTCCTACAATGGACCAGCATGTCTGTGTAATGGGATTGGGAATTTTGCTTTGGAGAGTTAATGTGAATGCCAAATGATAAATAAAATCCTGAAATGAAAAGTAGGCCCCAAAGAATGGAAAGCATTGGGATAATTCAACATTTCTCTTTCTAACTGTGGGTGCTGTGAGGTCTGCAGGAAGGGTTTATGGATGAGGCACAGCCAGCAGGGAGCATGCAGCATTGTCACTAGGAGCAGATCTCCAGAATCCTGCAAAGGCACAAAGCACACGGCTATTCAATGCTTAAGTTAATAACTCATGGAGCCTTGTGATATTCAGAAGCATTTGGCAAACATCTAATATTACTGGACTGTTTAAAGGAGTTTGCAGGTCACATTTACAAGGGGATGTCTGTTACGCAATATTAATAACAGCTCTCTTTGCTGTTATCTGCACACTAACCAGTTTCCCACTGTACCAGGAAACTGTATTCCATTCTTAGATAGCTGACTCCATCCTCTAATTTTTCATGCATACAGGCTATAGCAGAATATCTCTTTAGGAGATCATTTCGTCATTCTGTGAACAAATCATTATTGGTGCTTGATAATCAAAGAAAACCTTACTAAATTTTCAAATTATCTACATAAACACCTCTTTGCTTATGTCACTGTTCTTTCAAATTCAACCTATTTCTTCATTACATTATTTGTATTCCTGAAAGCCTTTTCTTTTGTGTTCACAGCAATCCTCCTATCTCCCTTTAATCACAGTGGTCTCCACCACTTCTCTCGACTGTTTAGAATTCATTAGGAAGAATCTGACTTGTTTTCTTAGTAATAGTTTTCCAAGTGCTTCAACATCTTGCAGCAAATTTTTCGAACTGTAGAAGGTTCTAAATTAATTTCTCCCCAAGTTTCACTTTTAAACTAATCCCAAGACACAGGAAAATATTTCCATTCATTTTCATCCTATTTTCATCAGAGATCACAGAACTGGTTATATTCATCATGCTATTAATTTTTAAAATGGGATGACTAGTTTGGCATCTAATTCGTACTCACATGCTTAAGTTTCAGGGTTGCTCAGCAGCCACAGAAGCAATGAATGTGCTCAACATCTCTGGAAATCAGGCTGTGTAGGTGCCTAGAAAATACAGAATCAAATATCTGGCTACAGGCGTCCTAATTAGAAAAAAAAATAACCTTTTAAAAAAATTTATTGAATATGGGTGAAGTATTGGTTCCTAGCAGAAACAGAGCATATGACTTAACAGATCTCATGCTCATTCAGAAGTGGCAGATCTGATATGTATATTTATGATGTCTGGCAAACATAAAGATTTTTCTATTTAAAAACTAAAACGTAATTACTAATCCTACAGTCTAATTTTACATGTTTGTTTCACTTTTTAAAGTGTAAAAAATGTAGTATTATGTTCTGTAAAGTTTGGGGAGAAACAGCTGGCAGTGTGAATGGTGACATGATGTATTTTACTGATCCTGAAATCTTAGTTTAGCCCCTCCTAATTACATGAAGTTCCCTCTTCTCACATAGCCCTAGGATAATTGGATGGTATGGCATTCCAAAGCCTTTGGGATGCTAAAATAATCATGCATTAACCCTATAAACATACTTGTGCTTTGATGTTCTCACCACTTAGCTGCTAGCTGAATAATTACAATTCACTTGTGATCGACTTTCATATGATAAGAGTGATAGCAAGGGTAAAGAGGATGAAAAAGTTGCAAGACACTTGACATGTGTTTTTAGTTCATGTGAAGAAAGGACATTAATGTATAGGAATTGATGTGGAGCACACCATGCAATTAAAGCTTTTGGTCCCCATTTCATTGCTGGAGGGAAGTGGGGTTTGTGCTCGGTGGTGGGGAGCAGCCGCAGGAACTGGTTGTGGCTCTCTGGCTGAGATAAGTTGATGCTGTTCCCTTTGGCAAATCATTGTCTTATAAATTCCTCAACGCTTTGTTCAAAGTACAGCTGTGTTTCAATAATAACTTATTTCTGTATAATTCCAGTTCAGTGGTTTTTATTACATGTGCTGCTAACATTTTCACACGAGTACCCCAGCTGTACAGCAGTCCTCTGCAGTCAGCACTAGCCCAAAATCATGCCAGGAACTGTCTGTATTAATTTCCATGCTACCAAACGTTTGGATACTGAACTATGATACACCACTCCCATCTTACTTTCTCTTCATTCCACTGTTGTCCTAGCTCTCCAAAACTCATCACTTTTATGCCAATTTAGCCTCAATTTACTGCCACAACATTTTGCTGTATTTCCTATTTACAAGCAGTATTATCCAAGTACCAAGTTTTGCAACAGCTGTCAGTTTCCAGATAGGAAATCTGAGCCTGCTCATTCTTTTCCAGTGTGGTTGGGTAATGTGGTGTTCATCACAGGACAGGACTAATGACACCAGCTCTACTGAATCACCACATTCAAGCTGGCACAGGGAATATTTCCTCTCTTTTGCTGTGTCAGTAACCTGGAGTCTAGACCAGGAACATCATCTGTGGATCTGTCTTTCAGATTATCCCCCCAAAAATTGTATGGACTGTTGTGAATTGTGTCCATTGGCTGGTGGACCAGGGATCAACAGAAAAAGATCAGGCAGGAGTTTACTGATAAAGTCTGTGCCTAGAGAATGACAGACTAGTTCTTCTGAGGTGAATCACTCCCATTTACAGCAGAAACCACAGTTCTGAATCTCAAGTCACGTAGGAGAATATTCACTATGCAGTTCTTTAGTGCCTATAACCATAGCAAGACTCTATAAATACCAGATAAAAATAAACAGGAAACAAAAGCAATCCTACTTTTCAGTCAGAACTCTTCATGCAGCTTTCTAGCCTTATTTAGCATGTGTGTATGTGTGTGTAGGGGGATAAGCAATTGTGGAGGGCATTTGTGTCCTTCAACAGAAGGTACTCATTTTTACATGAGGACCACTGCTCTGAAGGCTTTAAGGTGAATTGATCACATTCATTTTTATATGTATTTTAAATCAGGCTTCACATCCAAATCTCAAGAGGTAAGAATACAGTGCTCCAAATCCACTGTGGCACTGGACACCTTAGCAGTGTTCTCCTCAGCCTCCTCTTGGATTGCCTGCTGTGTAACTCTTATTCTAGTGATATTAGGCTCTACCCTCAGGACTTTTCTTGGGATTTTTTTTTTTTTGTTTCTTTGCATTTCACCATTTAAAAAATAATTTTGCTGAACTATTCAGGCTGTTCATTTGCACTCTAAGAGTTACCTTCAGCCACTTCTGCAAGGGAAAGGACATAGAGGAAAACAGCCTAATGAAACAAGCTCAGAAGGTGTATGTGAAGTGAGTACCTAAGATTGTTCAGGAATTTATTAGAGAAAATCTTATTTGCAGTTGCCATTTAATCAAAATATATAGCTCAGAAGATTATTTCTCTGCTGAGTTTAGAGAGCCATGGCAGTCTATTACCACTTCACAAGAGCTTGCAGGAGAAATTTTGCATGACTGTTAGGATTTCAAGATATTTTCATAGACATTAATCCCAAGAGATTTAATCCTTGCTGTAAACACTGATTGCAAACTGAAAACTGGGAGTTTAAATGTCTTCTGCCCTTTCTAGTTACTTGGAGTTCTTTTGAGGAAGAGGCTGATGTCTGTGCCCTGTTCTTAGAAATCATTTGTTTCAAGAGTTGAGATTTCCATACAGTGAATCATTTCAGGTAACAGCTCTCTTGCGCTCATTTTGATAATAGTGGTTTCAGGTTTTTTTCCTTTTCAAGTTTCATATCAGTTAGAGTATAGTCTCTTCTGACCACCAAAGTAATTGGGAAAAAAAAAAAAGTTTATCTATCTACCAAATATTTCCTCCCTATATGCTCATTAAGAGAAGTTTCACCTTCTTTGTATTGCACAAAAGGGAAGAAAATTATGGAGCATATTATCTGTTATCCAAATTGAAGACAGGAATGCAGAAAAATTTATTGAGAATACTTTCTTCTCAAGAATTATTTAAAAACAAGTGAATGTTGAATGATAAATAAAGGTAAAAGGACTTAAATGCTCTTATCCACATTGCCCTAATATTGAGACACTTTGCAATTATTGAGTTTTCTTTTTGTAGAAGCAAATACTTTCCTGTATGAAAGCTTCAGAAGTTATCTAAAATATGTCTGTATCTTACACCCCTCTGGTCTAAAAAGCTATCTTCTGCCAGGAAAAACCTTGTGCTGACAGTTTTTGCTGCGGTAGTGGAAGTCATGTCAGTAGAAGAATTCCTTTTACCTCTCTTAATCGTGTCTCCATTATGGACAATCTGTTAATAGAGCATGGCTGTTGTGACAAGCAAAGAGCTCTCCTGGGGTAGTTACACCCCTATAAGCTGCAGCCGAGCTATATCTACCCCCAGTACAATTCACAATCGCAAAACTGTGCTTTTGCCAGCATGGCTTATCTTATCATTGTCTGAATGACACAAGCTGTGCTGGTGAAAGTATGGTTCTGACTGCATAACTCTGAACATTCACTGCTTTTGGTAGCACAGCTCTGTTTTAGCCTCAGTTCCAAACCATATCCCTTTGCACATCTGACCAGTGTAAACATGCCTGCAGAACTTTATGGCACAGACCTGACCCAATGCAATTTTGCTTCTGGTTTAAGAAGGCACAAAGCACAATTTATTAGGTACAAAAGCATAATGACTCTTTTTCATGCTCATTTACCTGAGCCCCACCATTTTCTTCTGCGTCCTCATTGATTCTTCACCTACTGCATCCACTGGCCATTTTTTCCTGGTAATTTGGTTCCTCTCTCCTCTTCCCTAAATCCTGTCACTGCAGCCTCCCCCAAGTTACATTAATCTCTGCCCTTGAAAGTTGTCCTGCTTTTTCCTTCCCTGCAGGGTAACTGCTTCCTTGCATACTTTCTTCATGATTGCTGCCTCACTTCCTATTTCTTCATTTCTCTGCTGCTTGCCGGCCCTCTCTGCTGCTTTGTGGGTGCATCTCAAAGTACTGCCTACCATCTTCTCCCTGGGCTGATGGGTTTCCTTCTTCCCCATCCCCTTTTCTACTTGCACCCTCTAAGCTATATTTAGCTGTGGCATGAAGCTAAGAAAATAAAAAGTGCAGGCTAGAAAAATCAAGAGAAACGTAACAGCAAAATCAGCAAGGTACAGCCCAAGCTCCCAAAAGAAACTGTCGAATTCTCCATAACTGAGGATACTTAAAGCTAAACCAAGACAGTTCTGAAAAGTATACTGCACAGAGAAATACTTGGCAGCCTCAGAGAATGGATAGCAGGTGTTTTCCATCTCTAGTTTGATACCAAAAGATGATGCTTCAGCTGGATATTTGCACCTTCCTTTAGCTGCTGCTGTATCCTCTGGCAGTACTGCAGCCCTTTGAACAACTGAACATGAAGTCACTGTTAACATGAGCATTTATTTTGTTTAGGAGAGCTTTCAGAATCCACTCTCCCTAGCAAATGAGACACGGGGAAACACACAGCTGGCTTACTACTTGCCTTCAGGAGGGAAAATAATCACATTTAAGCTAACAATCAATTAGGTGTGAGAGGCTGAGTGGTCAATAAGAATGAAACATGTCAGTACCAAATCACAAGCTGGGCATGAAACACTGACTTCTTTTTGCACACCTGTGTTTTTTGCATTGCCAGGCAACAAAAGCTGCTGGGCAACAATGCAGTTTTAAAACAAGTGAAAGTATTGCAGTGGGTGGTTTTGCTTATTGTTCTTTTACTTGCTCCGTCTCCACACAGACACGCTTGCACATGGATTATACAACCTGTTTCTGAGGCTCTACGTTAGTGATCCCAGAACTGCTTGAGAATGTAAATGTCAAACATCTGCCTGCTAGTTTTTTCATGCTATGTTTTTAAACAGTCTATCGAGGAATAAGTAGGCTGTGCTGTTCCAAAATTTGCTAAGTAATTAAATCTGCAGAAGGGAATCTTACTTAGTTTTATTCATTTAAAACATACTATTTTTAAACACTCCTCTTTAAAGAATTTTTCTTACTAAAACTGTAATAACACTCTTGTGCTTCTGTTGTTTGTTTTGATTATAAGTCTGAAAGATATGTCAGTTGATTATCCCTTTAGCCATTCTCTATAGTTATGACAGTATATCCTGAAAGAATAGGTTTAGGTTGGTGAACTTCCCCTGAAAGGATTTAGAAACACTGGTTATTGTTACAATAGTTTAGGGGAATAGTTGATGCTACTTTTTACATCCTGAAAATTGGAGCTGTGGAAAGGGACTAGTTCATCAAGCTGGTCCAGTCCCAGCAGCAGGGCTGCTCTGCATTGCATCTGTCTGCAGGAAACTCCCACAGTGAAAAGAGAGAAGGAGATGGGACCAGCAATTATTGCAGCCAGAGACTTCAAGCAGTCCTGCAATATGCCCTACAGGCTGTGATCTACGGGGGGGAAAAAGTGGTGTGGGTTTCAGAAACACTATCTTCATATTTCCATATGAATCCTTAGCCAAGAGGTAGTCTTGGCTGGCTAGGTGAGTCAGCTCAAGGACTGTTTTGTGCTGCTGAAATGTCTCAGAGCAAACAGGGGGTGAACACCTTACACCCGATCTTTTCTTTTTGCCGTTTGTTATCACTAACATTCTGTCTGCTGAAAAGAGTCACCCACCGGAGTGGATGGCTTTGTGCCTGGAGAATTACACCAGGATTTTGGGGGAAATACTGATCTTAATTCCAGGCTTGCCACTACCAGCCTGTTGGGATGTGAGGGAAGCTTAAGCATGCTGGGATACATCAGCTTTTTCACTCTGTAAGGGCTAATGTTTAGGTAAGTTTGGACTAAAGCTTTGACCTTGCTCATCCAAAGCTGCCTTTGGATATAGTGGGTGGGGTTGTTGCAGGAGCAAGTTCCACCACTCCCTTGTTCCCCAGCTGCCCAATTTCCAGAGGCCAAGGTAGCTGGGCATGGTGGTGGATCACATTTCCCTGCATGGGGAAAACGGGAATGCTGTAGGATGCTGTGTCTTCAGACAAACGTTCTGAGAGAGTTTGCAGCTTATGTGATACGCTTTTCTGTGTGGTTTTCCAGTACACAAATTCATCAAGTTTAATTTTCCAAGCAATTTATAGGAAATATATTTAATTGAACTTTCCCGATTTTATTTTGTATAATTACCCTGCTTCTATGGTGGTCACATTTGTCAGTTCTGCATTAGTTCTTAAGGGGTTTTTGACCCAAGAAACCTGTGTCTCAGTTGCAGTAAAAAAACCCTCTTAGCAAAAAAAACCTCAACTCATGAGGAGACTCAGCAGTGGCATGTTTGTTCATTTAAAGAAATAACTGGTTGAAACATAAAGGAAATGCAAGCATTTCTTTTGGTCTTAGGTTTTATAAAGACTTATTTCTCAAAGCCCTCAGGGCTGTATTCTCTGATCCTCCAAGCAGGCTTTTCCCTGTGTATTTCAGCCAAGTTCTCCCTCTTGGCACAAGTGAGGACATCAGGAAAAGGATGGCAGGAGGAGGACTCCGGATGCTGTGCAGGCACAAGCTCAGGCAGGGCATGGGGCCTCGGATGCCTCTGACATCCTCTGTGGCCGGACAGCCACACATCAGCGTGAGGGAGCTGGGGCTTGGCAGCTGCCCTCACCCTGCAGTCATGAGGTATTGTAAAGTCAGGGCCCTGTTGTAAAGTCCTGCCTCTTAGCATATAAAATACTCCTGGTTAGTCATAGAACTGCCTTACTCCAAGCTGCTTTGGCTGAAAGGGATGTGTAAATTTGCAAGAAATTACAGCAACTTCTGTTGAAAAAAATGATCTAAATCAGAGAACGTTGATAGTGTCTCGTAAGACGGGGAAAAAAGGTTTTCTAGCTAACCTTTAACTTTGCTCTTAATGCCAATGTTAGCTTTAGTCTCTGTGCTTTAAGACATCCTCAAGTTGTGGCCTTCATATAAGCTATACATCCTGTTTTTCTTCTCTCCTTGAATACCTTTAATCAGCATCTCTGATATTTGAACTGTGGGTGGGTGCCGAGTTGTCCTTTTCTTGGGACCACAGCAGGTGGCTTTTGTCACCGACATTGCTATGTCACCCAGTGGTGTCAATGAATTTGATAACACATTAAACACCTTCACAAAACTATTGTTTTTATTTCTGCTATTGTTCATTGTATTTAACATCACTGTTAAGGATCAGAGAGGCATGTGAGGGTTACATAGAACCTAGAGAAAGTCTTCCTGCCCTTTAGTGTGTTTACCATCACTGTGGGTAC
The DNA here is from genome assembly GCA_013397915.1 of Daphoenositta chrysoptera. NCBI lineage: Eukaryota > Metazoa > Chordata > Aves > Passeriformes > Daphoenositta > Daphoenositta chrysoptera. Next base: position 593,341 of record VZRO01001047.1, read on the forward strand.
TCATGTCTCAATATTCAGAAAGTACAGAAACTATGAATAGTCCTAGGAGAAAAAAAAGACTTAGTACTTAGCCTGTCATAGAGTGGTCAGAAGAGATGGGATAAATGCCAGTAATGCAAATGGTAAAAAGTGCTGAGTGAAGAGGACAGCTGTATCATATACGTCATGTAGTAACATTTTTGGAGAGTCATTCATAAAAGTAGGGTTTATTAGACAAAAATTACCTCTAACTTCTCTTTAACTGTAATAAGTAATAAAAAAGGAACCATTTGCTCAAAAGCTCACATTCAGTACTAGACCACAGTGGGTTTTTACCTCTCTAATGCATTATAAAAGTTCAAATGACAGAAAGCTGGAAAACTGCATTATTTTAATTTCTCTTGCCCAGCAATAGCCCAGAATTACAATTAATTCTTAGACTGTTAAAAGACATATCACTTTTTACTATTTTATTAACTGGTAGTTAATGGGGTTTTTAAGTTATTACATAATATTTTTTCATCACTGGGTTTTTTGTTGGTGGGTTTAATTTTTAGTATTAATGTAACACAGTATGTACTGATTCATCCTTCATTCTATCTTTCTGAAAGAATAGGGATGCTAAAAACATAGTTTTCTCCAAGCACTAAAACCATTATTTTTTTCCAATGTGAGCTTTACATTTCCACCTTTCTGGAGCAGATTTCAGATGCTGAATTGAGAAACACTTGTTCTTCTATTCCATCTATCTTCTTGCTAAGTTTCCCATATCGCAGGGCTCTTAAGCTCCTCCAAAGTTAAAAAATACATTTAGGGTGGGAATCTTCACGTGGAGGTAGTCCAATATGCCTCCAGGAGTATTCTAGAAATATTAGGCAGAGGTCAATGAGACATGCATTGCTAATCTCCAAATATAATTACCCATACAGGAATTTTCACCAGTTTCAATTGCAGCCATTTGTGTAAATAAATGGCTGTGCAAACCAGGCCCAGTCTCCATGAGTCTGTATGTGTGTGCCATGCAGGCTTAAATCACAGCAGTTTTCCCATGTGAACTGAACCTTTTAAGGGCTGAGCCTGAGATGGATAAACTGCTCAGGTTTTTGATTAATTGGATGCCTGACTGCAAGAGATATTGAAGTGAAGATGCAAGCTGGCTATAAAGCTGCTGAACTTACCAGCAGTTCTGTCACTGCAGGTTGGCAGGTACAATGGGGACAGAGATGCAAAGGTTAAAGACACTTTGCTATCAGTTTATATTTAATGGCTTCCCTTGATTGTTTTTTCATAAAATAAGAACCTTAGAACAATGAGAATGTGCTTTCTCACGTTTGTTGCTAATATTGTGGGGTAAACTATGATATCGCTCTTCTGTCAGTCAGCAACTCTGCTTGGGTAGTACTGCACAGAATTCAGTACAGAACACAGGTGACAAAAATTCAGCCTGCAGAAACCACCACAACAAACACACACAGGTTAAAGCTGCAGTTTCACGTTCTGAATACACGTGGGCTACCTTTCGGTTTTGCAGTTGTGGCATTTCCAAGTTCCAGTTCACCAGACCTGCAGGTGTTTTACTTGGGAGTCCAGAAGGGAAGAGGGTTATTCCTGATATGAATCACAGCTCATGTCTTTGAGACAGGACCTGTGTATTCCTGACTTCTTATGCCTTTATCAGTATTTGAAAGTAATGGTGCAAATGAAATTAATCATGACACCTTACAGGTAAAACTCTGAAAACAGAGTCCATTGAGGGCTTGCTGCTACACACCTGGAATTTAGCCTCCTTTTCCTTGTGAACCCCTTTTCAGTCAGGAGATAGGATACCATGTAAGCTGGCACAAACCTTTTTGCCTAGAGGCCATGACTTGATTTCTTTAAAAAACAGGCAGAGACTCCAGGTTCCACCTCACCAATAACATCTTTAAAAGGCCTACTTTTTGTAGCTCTAGATATAGTGTAAATAACCATTTCCTTAAAGCTAAACTGGTTCCTCCTATACTCATTAGGGCACTTCTTGGAAGCAGTGTTGGTTTACTTTTCTTTTTTTCCCATCGAGCTTTCAGGATGGAGTATTGCCAAGTATTTTATGTACTATTTGTCACACAGCTCGAAGCTGGTACTGGCTTGACAGTGAAATCCTCACCACTCTGAACACCTCTCCATCACTTGTTGAGTCCCCTACACCTTTGAAATTCCACTGCAGGGAGAGTGACGGGAAGGATGGTGCATGCGGTGCCATGCAAAGTGTAACTACCTGTACGTGCAAGCAAGCCGCATCTCGCCTTTAAATAGACACAGCATTTGCACCTCCTGTTCCTGTGCTGGTGTTCACGGTCCTGTTAAAGTTAACGTGTCCTTTAGGTTTGGATGGATGACTGACCCCTGCGGGGACCCAAAGCGCGCAAGGACGAAAAGTTTCTGAGGAAACAAACACAAGCAGAAGCTGGCTCCTGCCCGCGGAGCAGCGGGCTGCTGCCTGCGGCCGCTGTACCTGGTGAGGCACCGGGCTGGGGGGCGGAGGAGGATGCACAGACATTTGCACGGCAGCGGAGAGCCCTGGTGAATTCCTTAAAGCCGGCAGCGCGGCACCGCCACCGGCGGCTGCGGATGCGCTCCAGCCCCGAGCCGGGGGAGCGGCGGGCTGCCGGGGGACGCG